>CM044104.1:11791853-12216417 GCA_024174645.1 Lemna minuta | reverse complement strand
ATGTGCAACTTATTCATTGCTCCAACTCAAGTGAAAGTGCTCGATTTTGCAACTCTAGCTTGCGGGAAAATATTGTGTGAGGGTTTCTGACTCTACTAATAAGTCCAAGCATGCCTCTCTAGCACTGAAGGGTGTGTTTTTTGGGTACTCCAGAACACAAAAGGGCTATAGTGTTTATTTTTCAGAATATCACACATATGTTGTATCTGCCGACATCACTATTCTTTAATTTTCATGTTATTTTACTATGCTTAGGCCTACTCCTTCATTAGCTTCAACACCTGCACCTCTCTCTCTCATCCCCCCCCCTCCTCAACCCATGAACCAAAATAGAAGAGCTTGGCCCGCCCATGAGTTTTATAATAACTACTACATCCTCCTCTCAAGAGCTGTAATTCACCATGCTACCTTTTACCCCTTCATTTTTATTGCCCCTCTTTTACTTCCCGGGCCCCCTCTCCATCCTCCACCTCTCATCATTTGGCACTACAGCTTTCTACAGCCCGTCTGCCTCTACAGTTCTAGTTTCCACCTTGCCAGCTGATCTCTCCACTTCCTTGTTTGCAGATCTAGCGTCGTCTTCATTGCCTCATACTAATCTTTATTTGCCTATTGCCTTATGTAAAGGTACATGTGCTTGGATACCCCACCCCATTTCTCTTGTTGTTAATTATGATCACTTGCATCCTTTCTATTGTTCATTTGCTCTTGCCTTGCGACTGAGTCAATACTTGAGTTTCATGTGGATGCCATAACGGTGCCTCATTGGAAGGCTGCCATGTACAAGGAATATGTGCCTTTCATCCTTCATGGCACTAGGGTGCTTGTTTCTCGTCCTTTGGACATTAATGATTAAATTGCAAGTTGGAGGACTTTGTTTTGACGCTAAATTGTGTGTGTAATCAATGACCATATGATTTAGTCTCAGCCAGTCATGTATGTGGTCCTGAGTTGAGACACCGAAGATATCTTTTTGATGGATGACAATGTTTTTATAGTTACTAAGGTTGACCAAATAAGGTGATATTGAGTTTATATAGTTATTAACTAGGTAAGATATATGAATTATGGACATTATTAGTATATAGACATAATTATGAGGATGTGAAATGATAGATATTTTTGTGATATCTAAAATTGAGAATTCTCTCCCTACGTGTCTCTCTTGGTGAACTGCATTGAAGAGGAGATCTAACCATCTACAATCATTTGTATATCTGCTAAAGGCCAGACACTTTAACAACTTTGGGTAGGTCCTTTGCTGAACATATAAGTATAGATTCTAATCTAAACTAGATGATAAGATCATCAGTTCTCTATGCCTCTGTGTTTTAAATTTTTGATTCAATGTATTCTACTTTATTCAATATTTTGACCAAAGTTTTGGAAGGCTTCTCTGTTGGGCTCTTAGGTTAATAAGCCTTATAAATTTTCAATCAAAACACGAATGCATGGGAATATATTGAATCAGATATTCAAAATATTGAGGCACCAAGAACATATGATCTTATCACCTAGTATGTATGAGCATACATACTTATAAGGTTCCCTTGAGAGAGTTCTTGAAGCTATTCAAGTGTCTAGCCTCTAGCGGCATCCAAACAGTCTCTAGAGTAATGGATCTCCTCTTCAACACTCTTGACCAAGAGAAAAAGAGAAGAAAGGAGAGAATTCTCACAAGTCTTACATGGGCACCTTAAGTTGTAGTCATTCTCCCTTAATTTATATACATTTGATATGTGGATTTTTCATAAAAGCCCTCATAATTATGTCTCTATCCGCTAACATCCATAGATCTTATGTGTGTGACCCTCTACGACAATATATATCACTAGTTAATAGCTATATAGGCCCAATAACATCTTATTGGTCAACCTTAATTAATTTTGTATATCAACATATAGATTAATTAGTCAATGATAGATTTAACCCAATCAATAGGTTGAGTTGCCAGCTCGTTGGGTGCCAAGCTACACCACGTACTCTAGGAGATATCGAGTATGTAAAAACTCTCTGATACAACTTTTCCGTCATTGATTACCATGCATGTATAATCTTTCATTCGTATGAGACTTATAAATGACTTTGGGTATGGTCAACCGTCAAACCTTAATCAGTCACTGAAGTTTGTACTAATACGTGTAGGAAATCATCAGGAACTCCTTCTCTGATATTTATACTATCTTGGACAAGGATTTTATTACATCTCATTGCTTGAGTCAATCTCTCAAATATCGAGGGCAGATGATCCCATCTGACCACACAATCATTTTTAGGACTTCATGTCATATCCAATATATGACATTTTAGAGATCACATGGTTAGGATTCGTTAGTCATAATAAAAATAATCATCCATCAACAAGATGTCTTTGGTGTCTCAAGTCAATATACTACATACATAACCGAGACATGAATAAATCTCGATTGATAGTTTGGTATAATTCTATTTAGGGACTTATACGGATCAATTCAATGAGCTCTTTCTCTAAAGAGTACCCATTATATATCCTTAGTGTCTTCACATTTATAGTTATATGATCAGTCATACTTATCATATAAGTCAGATTAGATAGAACTATTATTTCCATATAATTTGATGTCCTTCTCGAATATCCCACGAATAGGAATGTTTAGAACATATAATTAAAAACTAGTGATCACTGTATTATGATCTCATCATAATTCAGTTAGTCATTGTATATTCTCACAGACTTCATTGAAAACATCATACAAGAATGGTAATGAATAAATTTCATTTCATTGAACATAAACTAGTTACATGGAAGTATGATTGGCTTATAAGCCACATAATATCCATCAATAATATTAGCCAAGGTCCTAATGTATGTTGAAATATCTAAAAAGGATCTAGAAAAATATTTATATATCATCTACATAGACATCTTTGAGTTGAAGGTTATTTAAACTCTATCTATGCATGAGAGAAAGGTGATAAAATTTTATGCATATCCTAGGAATATTTTTAGTTGGTTCACCAAGAAGCAAAATAGTGATCATCTTGCTAAGAAAATTTATGAATTAATGGTGATGTGGATAGAATCCCTTCAAAAAGATCTCTAACAACTAGGTGGTTATCTTCATTGTGAGCAATACAAATTTTCATGTGCGCGCTAAGGTCTTTGGGGTAAAATTTTCCTTTGCATGAAAGAAGATGTTTAAAGGACTCATTGATATACCACATGTCATATCATTAGAGTAAGACCTCATATGACTCTCTATATCAAGGTTGATATGTTTGACATTCAAGTTATACCTTGATAGGAGTGTGATTGGGTTTCAATGGGTCAAATGGTATTCTTGTAACTAGTAGAGGTTGATGGATATATGTGGCCTATAAGCCAAATCACAGTGTCGTGTCCCACTTATATTTATTGAAATAGAATAAATTTATTGTTATTATTATATCATGTTTACAATAAACTCCTTGAGCATATGCAATGATTAAATGAATTATGATAAGATCATAATATATCAATCATTAATCTTTAAACATATATTCTAAATAATCATATTCGAGGGATATTCCAGAATGACATCAAATTATTTAGAAAGAATGACAATGTCTGATTCAAATCATATTATCAACATGATTGATCCTTTAGTCGTCCTTATAGGGACACCAAGGATAGATAGTAGGTGTTCTTTAGAAAAAGAGTTCATTCAATTGATCAGTATGAATCCCTTTATGGTATTAAACCTAACTATCAATTAGATTGATTCATTTCATAATTGTGTATGTGGTCCTTTGATCTGAGATACCAAAGACATCTTATATATGGATGACTATGTTTTGATTATGTCTTACAACCCCTTAGCGATAGGATCTCCACAATTTTTTATATTAGATATAACATAAAGTTCTCTAAAGTGATTGGGTGATCAAGATAGGATCATCCACCCTTAGTATAAGTAGATATGCAATTAAACCCTTGGCCAAGGTATTTGAAATATAAGAGAATGTGTTCTTGATGATTTTCTTTACATTTTAGTGTTGAGAATTAAGGTCGATAAGCCTTCCAAAATTTCTATCAAAACATTGAAAGCAGCGGAATATATAAAATCAGATATTTAAAATATCAAGGCACCAAGAGCCGATGATCCTAACATCTAGTATACATGAGAAAACATACTTATAAGGTCTAATTAAAGGAGTTCTTAAAGCTATTCCAATATCTAGCATCTGACAGTATTTACAAAATCACCATATGCTTGGATCTCCTCTTCAAAACTCTTCACAAAGAGAGAAAGAGAAGAAATGAGAGAATTTACCCAAGGCTTGCATGAGCACCTTGAGTTATAGTCTTTCTCCCCCTATTTATAGATATTTAATATATAAATTTTTCATAAACTTTCATAATGATGTCTATATCTACCAACGTCCATATACCTTTTGTGTGTGATCCTCTATGTCTATATGTCTCACTAGTTAATAAATCTTTAAACTCAATAACACCTTATTGGTCAACCTTATTAACTATCTATATCAACATATTGATTAATAAATCAACGATCTATTTAACCCAATCCATAGGTCGAGTTGCCAGCTCGTTGAGTGTTAAGCTATACCACGTACTCTAGAAGATATAGAGTATATAAGAACTCCCTCATGGAACCTTTCTGTCATCGCTTATCATGTATGTATAACCTTTCATCTGCACGAGACTCATGAATGACTTAGGGTATGGTCAACTGTCAAACCTTAATCAGTCACACAAGTTAGTATTGATGTGTGAAGGAAATCATCAGGAACTCCTTCAATATTTCTACTATATTGGGCAAGAATTTCATTGTATCTCGTTCCTTAAGTCTATCTCCTCTTATATTGAGGATAAATAATCTCATCTTGGCCACTCAATCCTCTTCGAGAACTTCATGTTATACAATATATGACTTTTCAGAAATCTCACGGCTAGCGATTCGTAAGTCATAAATAAAACATGATCATCCATCCACAATATGGCTTTGATGTTGTAGGTCTAAGGATCACATACACAAACATGACATGAATCAACCTAATTGACAGTTAGGTATACTTTCATTTAGGATTCCTACAGATCAATTCAATGAACTCTTTTTCTAAAGAGATAAATTCCTACGGATCTATCTCTGGGGTCTCTACATTGATGGCCACATGATCAGGCATACTCATCATATGAGCTCGATAAGATAATGCTATTCTTTTTGGATAATTCGATATCCTCCTCGAATATCTCACGAATAGGAAAGTTTAGACCATTTATTTGAAGACTAGTGATCATTATATTAGGATCTCATCATAATTCACTTAGTCATTGTATATACTCATTGACTTCATTGCAAACATCACACAAGAAAGATAATGAATAAATTTTCATTTCAATGAACATGAATCAGATACATAGAAGTTTTCTTGGCTTATAGGCCAACTAATACCCATCAATCAGTACTAAATTGAGTAATAGATTAGGATTTGATAAGTAACCGTGCCCTAAGTCGCTAATGAGTTTCACATAGACTATACGTACATGGAAATTGATGACGGAAGGGTTTCATGAAAGAGTTCTCGTGCACTCTTAGTCCTCTAGTACACATGGTGTAGCTTGGCATCGAACAGGCTGAAAAACTTGACCTATCCATTGAGGGTAAAATCATTCTTTGATTAACAAACCTCTATGTTGATAACAATTAAATTATTAAGGTTGACTAAAAAGTATTGTTTAATCAACATGATTATTAACTAGCTAGATATATGGGCTTGAGGGTTAAACACATAAAGTCAATGCACATTGGTAGATAAAAACTTTATAATTTGGCAAAAATGCGAGAATTGATATTTTGTCGCCCAATTGATGAAAATTTGCCATCCCTATCATTTCTAGTCCATTATGTGCCCAATTTCAGGCCTTATTCATGCATTATCTCCTTCCTTGGCCCAACCATCTTGACCTAAAAATCAGAGCTCTATTTGAAATGCGATATAACTTATTTTTCTAAAGGACTCTTAGGAAGGGTTTTTTTTGTCATTTCTCATTTTCTGAAGGAAAAAACGTCGGTATAAAAAGGGGAGGAAAAAAAAACTAAAAACGTGTGGATATCACGAAGCATTGAGATTTGAGGTGGACAACGAAAAATGTCCATGGCAGCTCCAGCTGTTGCTGCGCTCCAGCAGAATCTGCTTCTCCATCCGAAGCTAAATATTTGTTTTACGCGGAAAAGTTTTTTGAAATCTCGGCATAGACGTCTCGTTTTGGCCAGTTTGTCGTCTTCCTCGTCTCCTACGCCTCCGGAAACGCAGACGGAAACGGCGGAGAGCTGCGTTAATCTCGGGCTTTCGTTCTTCTCCAAAGGAAGGGTGAGGGAATTCTCAGATGGTTAGGAATAAAATCCTTTCTTTTTGGGTCCTGGAAGACTTGTAAACTCAAGAGGAATTGTAATTTCTCTAAAACTTGTCAAACGCTAGGAAATTTACTCGGTCTGATACGTTTAAAATTAGTAGGCAGGTTGTTTACGACCTAAAATCCTTTTATTTGGGTCTTGGAATGTGGAAGTTCCTGCAGCAGCTGTACTTCCGCTGAAATTTGTAAATCGCTTTGAATTTTTCTTTTTAGGTCTCGTGTAACCTCTTATCCCGATAGAGACTGTAATTTCACCCAAATCTGTTGTTCTCTAATAAGTATACTGAGTAAATTTGACATCCTTCTTTCTTTGCAGGTGAAGGAAGCTCTTGTTCAGTTTGAGACAGCACTTGAACTTAATCCAAATCCGGTGGAAGCTCAAGCAGCTCTATATAACAAGGCTTGCTGCCACGCTTACAGGTAGCACTAACAGTAAGTAAAAGATGATTTTATGGTTTAATTAGGTGAGTAGATTTTTATGTTTATTATTATTTCTTTATATTAGGGGAGAGAGCCAGAAAGCGGCAGATTGTCTGAAACTTGCTCTCCGAGACTACAATCTGAAGTTTAGTACGATCCTCAATGACCCTGACTTAGCCTCCTTTAGAACATCTCCTGAGTTCAAGGATTTGCAAGAAGAGGTGAATAATCTTCTCTTGTAACTTTTTGGATTTTTAAATCATTCAATTTAATTTGAAAAATATCAGGCTAGGCTTGGTGGAGAGGATGTAGGGTATGGATTCAGGAGAGATTTGAAGCTAATCAGTGAAGTTCAAGCACCATTTCGCGGTGTCAGAAGATTCTTTTATGTGGCCTTTACTGCAGCGGCAGGGATTGCGACTTTCTTCACTGTACCTAGGCTTTTTCTTGCTATTCAAGGCGGAGATGGTGCTCCAAATTTGTTGGATACTGCTGGGAATGCAGCTGTAAATATTGGAGGTAATTGTTTCATTTAAAGAGAAGTAAAATGCTAGTTTTTAATTTCTCTGGACTTTGGATAATAAGCTCATGCCTAGTGAGAGAAGAAAAAAAATATAAAGATGTTATAAATGGTACAATCCCCAATCATATCTTGAAGAAATGTGATTTGATTGGATTCACATACTGTGAATTCATGTGGAAATCCTGTTCCTTTCTTATCCAAAGTAACCACCCAATAATCTATTCCAAGTATGCCTCTATCAGATACAGTCTAGCCGTATTGATTGTTTCCGTTCAGGCTATTAGGGTATTGGAAAATAATGTTCTTACTAATGTCCTCAAGTGACGACTATAATAGGCTTTGAGTTGTAGTCTTGACTCCTAATGAGGAATTCACCTAAACTCTCTCCCCCCTTCTCCCTGACAACATGGAAGATGGTGATGATGATGGCCAATCTCCCGAAAAATTGTGCATCATTGTTATTGGCGATCCTTATTTCTCAGTGTTCTAATGTGCTCTTTGTCAGCTACGTGGGTTAGCAGAGCGTTCAAGGAAAGCAGTGCCTTCCCGAGAATCTAGCTAAATCTCACTAAAATTGGACTCATATTCATTCATTGGTATTAAGATGAATTTTTTTAAATATGAGATTTCCATATTTTCACTGTGGTGGGTAACTGTGGAAGTGTACAGATAAGTTATGCCTCTTTAACCTCCCTCTGGCAATGCATTTTTCCGCTGCTTCATTGTGTTTGGTTGCTACTTTTCCGCTGGATTCAACCCACTTCTTGATCTGGAACCATATCTCCAGAAGATCAACAGATTTCCTTTTTGTAATTTTTTTTCAAAGGCATACGGCCCATTCAGGACCTGGTCATCTAGTTTTTGAGCTGAGGATGTGTAAAATGGCTTTGCAACTCTGTCATGAGTGATGGAATTATCAAAGGTTTGATCTTTTCAAAAACCACTTTGGCATGGCAGTGTGAATGTAGGTGCTGGAAAGGCAACTAATGGAAGAGACCAACCTAGCAATGAACATTACAAACAGCTTATGGCAATGTCACAGGCAGCAGAAGTAGTATGAGCAGTGGAGGTTAGCAGTTGGAGGAGGCGACACAGTAACCAACCCGAGTTGTGCAGGTGAAGACAATTTTTCTCATAAAACATGGGCACAATTAGGCGAAAAAGATGGACTTCATCAAGGGAGTGGAGGGCGAGCCAAAAGCATCCCTGTTTGTTTGAACGTCTGTAACACATCCTGTTTTGCTTGCAGGAGAGCACTATGTCATTTCTCAGATCCATCTCTGTGAAAAGCTCTTCCGTGGGTCTGTCTCTGTCAAGGAATTATTCACTTTTGTTTCTTTATCTTTTATGTTGATCCATTGATTTTTCCAACTATCCCGTGGTTCTTCCCATTTCTGCAACATAGTTGACAAATGGTGAAGTCATTTATCTGCGTCATCTAACCTATTGTTAATCTTGAATGCTAGTTGCAACACCTCCAGATTCATTTCTCTATTATTGATCAGCATCATGGTTGGAACTGCCATGGGTCAAAGGAAAGATTTACTTTGATGAAGTTGCTGTGATACCAGAATCATGAACAACTTTCCCCAAATTTCATTGGATCATTCCAAGCTCTGAGCAATGCGGGAGAAATAGCCTGAAAATTAATCTTTCCTGAGTTATCTGCTTTTCGTGCAGTTTTTCATCTATGTCAATTTCACAGGGATTAGTGCACCGAGAAAAGTTTGTAGTTCAATCCTCCTTGAAAAGCACTTAGCAGAATGTAAACTGTTACATGCGCTTGAGGCTACATGGACTCACTTTCCAAGATTCAAGAGAAATACCATTATGTTCATCTTGAGTAGCGATTGAATCTGGGGATTGGAGTAATGGTACAGCACCCGTTATCAATTACTTCTGCAGAAGAAGAAATGTCCCCTGAACCAGGGGTCATTCTACTTTAGTAACAGAAATCTTCTCTGTAAATAAAAGAGATCTGACTTTCTGATTCCAGTCGGTTGCTCAGAAGCAGTAAATTCACCTCGAATCTACTTTTCTTGTTCCTTGTTCTCCTTTCCTTTGCTGGAATTTCTTGTTCTGTTTTCCTCTTGTTCTTCAGGCTATGGAGCCAATAAGTTTCTTGTCTTAATTGATCTTCGGTCCGTCTCAAGAATTCCAAATCTAGGATCTCACATGGTAAATTTAGTTACTTTTTCATCTCACTATTTAGTTACATCGTGATTGAGAGAGAGAGAGAGAGAGAGTTCTTTGCGTACTAGACTTTGGACTTTTTGCATACAAGAATTTTTTTGTCCGTCTGGCGAGCACTGATGTAGATAAATCCTTGTGGTCATGGACTGCACATCCTGGGCAGTCAGATCAAAAATGCAGATGATCTGGCATCTTTTAGTTACTTATAATCTTGTTGCTGCCTTTTTGCACTATGGAAGGGGCTGCTTCATTTCTTTTATATCTTTTTAGTTGTCTCGCCTTTATTATCTCTCAACTACACTAACAGTAAAAATCAACTTCATATGAGAAAAATTTAGTTCTTCCAATGTTTTATCATGTATAATCAACTTATCAAATATTTTTGCTACCTTTATATCGTGTTATTTTTGCATTAATTGAAATTTTAAAATCAGTGGTCCACAGGTATTGCTGTTTTGGTGGGATTATTTATCTGGGAAAACAAGAAAGAGGAAGAACAGATTAAACAGATAACGCGAGATGAAACCCTTTCAAGATTGCCTCTTCGACTTTCGACGAACAGAATCGTTGAGCTCGTGCAGCTTCGAGACACTGCTCGGCCGGTTAGAATCGAATAATTTTTTCACAAAGGATTTTCATAGTAACTCAAAATAACTGTGATTAACTAGTTAATGACTTCAGATTATTCTCGCGGGAAAAAAGGAGATAGTATTGAGAGCAATGGAGAAAGCGGAGAGATTTCGTAGTGAATTGCTTCTACGGGGAATTCTATTAGTTCCTGTGATCTTGGGTGAAGGGAAAAAGAGTTCTTTTGAGAAGAAGGGTTTCGGTGTTCCTTCAAGGGCAGCTACTTCTCTCCCTTCAATTGGGGTAGTTCAGATCTTCCATAGTCTGTTTTTATAAATTTTTTGAAAAGTTTTCCTCGGGAATACAGTTCAATAGCGTGATGAATTTGAATTTAGGATGATTTTGATAAGAAAGCTCAGTCTGTTGCTTCAAAATCAAGGTTAAAGGCTGAAGTGAGATTCAAAGCAGAGACTGTGTCGCAGATAGAATGGGAAAGGTAAAAAAGATGGTCATCATTAACTAACTGTACGACAATTTGTAGTATAAATTTGGTGATCTTGTGTTTGATTTTGTCCTGAATTTGATGATTCTCAAGGTGGATCTCTGAGCAGCCAGGCCTAGAACCGGGCGAGGATGCTTTCATAGTACTTCGTCTTGATGGGCGTGTTAGAAAATCTGGCAAGGTAATGAGAGAGGGAGAGAGATTTCTCACTTTTCATCATTCCTTGATGGGTGTGTTAGAAAATTGGCAAGGTAACCGAGAGAAAGGGGGAGGGAGAGAGAGATTTCACTTATCATCATTCCTTGATGGGTGTGTTAGAAAATTGGCAAGGTAACCGAGAGAAAGGGGGAGGGAGAGAGAGATTTCACTTTTCATCATTGTAATTCTCTTTTGGGGTGCTATAATATGGGTAGCAAATGAAGGGAATTTTCTCGCTTTGCATCATAGAGGGGGGAAGAGTCATAGAAAAGATGAGGTATTGACTTTTATGGGTTCGATTGAATGCAGGGAATGCCTGATTGGCAGGAGATAATAAGGGAGTTGCCTCCCATGGAAGCTCTTCTAAGCAAGTTAGAGAAATAGAAAGTGAAAGCACACACTTATTGTAAGAACTTTATTTGTATTCAATTTATGCCGCCGAATTTTATGTTCAAAGTATCTTTTAAGAGAAAGTCTACTGCAATCAATGATTTTTAAGCATTGAATCAAGCGAGAGAGAGATGATATATTATCCACCAATCGACAGCCACAAGGTTGGAATGTCACCTTGTATTTCTCTCTCTCTTACACTCTCTCTCTCTCTCTCTCTTTTGTATTTTCTGACTTTCTCTCTCCCTCTCTCTCTCCCTATATATATCTTTCCCTTCTCTATGTCAGAGGGTTGACGTAGCTTAGATCACAAAAACCCTAAAGAAAAAAAGCATCAAAGAGAGAGAGGGGAGGTAAACAAACGAAAACTTTAGAAAATCTCGCAATTAAGTTTTGTCAAGCAGGAATTATAAGCTAGATGCTCAGTGAGCAACAGTTGCGGCATCTCCAAACTCTCAATCCTCCTTCACAGACTCTGGCTTCAGAGATACCCTCGGGAGTTCAGATGGAGCCATCCATAGACCAAATAGGATGAGCAGATGAGCAGAGAGAAGGAGAAGAGAGGAGAAAAAGGTAGACGGGAAGATGTTCCAGCAGAGCTCTACGGCTCCAAATAGAGCCAAACTGAAATGTCAAAAATGCCCCTGGAATAAGAACAGGAATGCATGCAGAGAAATTGATATTTTTCTGAAATGGAAAATAAGTTCCCGGCTCACCGCAGAGGGGTTGGAAAGGGAGTCTTCCACAGCAAATATGGGAGGCTGTAGAAGTACCTGAAAAGCTCACGACATGTCTCATTATGCGTGTGAATGAGGGTAAATGAGGACGTTATTAGCAAGGGAGAACAGAGAAAAAGTGAATGTGGGAGAAAGAGAGAGAGCCAACGTAGTGGAAAGCAAGAAGAAAATCATGGGTTATGCTTAAAGAAGCAAAGCGAAATAGAGAGAGAGCAAGAAAATCAGGAAAGGGTAGTTTTCAGCTAGAGGGAGACAGGGAAGAAAAATGAGAAAGAGTGTCACAGCCAGGGAGAGAGGGAAAGGGAGAGGGAGAGAAATGAGAGGAGAAAGGTCACCATCACAGAGACAGAGAGAGAAAAGAGGAAAAGAAATAAAAGGTTATCGTCATTGTGAGAAGTTATTGTCATAGAGAGAGAGAAGGGGTTACTGTCCTAGATAAAGCAAGAGAAGGGGCAAGAAGGCTATTATTAGAGAGATGGAGAGAGAAACAGAGAAGAAAAGAGGGTTATTGTTAGAGAGAGAGAGAGCTACTTTTAAAGCGGTATTAGTTTGCAGGACAAGCAAAGATAGCCTGGAATCAGGCCTTCTTTTCTGCAATATTCTTCCCAAATAAAAACAAATCATAGAATATGACAAAGTGAACCCAAAGAAACCCAAGATTACCACGAATAAAATTGATAATGGAGTGAACGCG
This sequence comes from Lemna minuta, assembly GCA_024174645.1. Taxonomy (NCBI): domain Eukaryota; kingdom Viridiplantae; phylum Streptophyta; class Magnoliopsida; order Alismatales; family Araceae; genus Lemna; species Lemna minuta. Next base: position 12,203,796 of record CM044104.1, on the reverse strand, counting down.
CACATACAACTCCGATGAAGTTCCCGGCAAACAAAAGGGTGATTACATCTACAAAATCAAACTATAGATATTATTCAATGAGACAGAACAGTAAGTAAAAATTAGGGTTTAAAATTCCCACGGTCTTTATTCAGGATCTTGAGGTCTGATGACGGTCCAAGAGCAAATTTAGACCTCAAGAAAGAAAAGAGACCTCCCTCGTGCCTGAAAAACAAGGAGATGCATTGAATGAGTACACAATCTATTCCTTCCCTAATTTTGCGACTGTTAGTCTCTTATGGGCATTTTAGAAATTTCTTCTAAAATGCCCAACACGATGTGCAAATTACCTGAGTCTACCAAAACCCTAATAGAACTATCTCTCTCTTCGTGCCCTTCCTACCAAGAAAAAAAAAACAGATACAATCTTGCTTGGGATGTATTGGAATCACCTGGAGAGAAGGGAGAGAAGGGAAGAGAGTAATCGAAAGATACAAGAAATCAGCCAAAATGATAGATGTCCCCCAAAACCCTACATGTTGAGGTCTGTATACCCCTTTAACCCAATGACCCTATTAAACCCAATTTAAATTTTTATCAAAATCCCTCTGACACTGTCATCAAGTCTGTCAACTATTTAAAATTGATAAAAAATAAAGAATGAGCTCTTCCCTTACTTTGCACCACCGCTTATCACAAAAAGAGTGCCAACAGCGTGAGATGGACAATGAGCAAGCATGCTGCAAATACTTTTGATATAAATACTTCTTCTGGGACGAATTTGAAATTAACAGACCTGTTTAAAGTAAATAGTACAAGATTTCAATTAAGGAACTGGATGGAAACACAATATTGGATTTTTTAGGGTTAAAGGCGGACCAAAAATGTATGAACACACGCCCAAGGTTGAATGCCCTTGATATGTATGCGAGAGGGTGAGATACTAAAAATGGGAATCCCAAAAGCACCTGAAACAAAAATATTTAATAACCCTCAGAATATCGTAAATGGTGGGTGAAGAGAATTAGAACAAAGAGATAGAAGAATCAGAAATAAAAGAAGCGTATATTTAATTCATTGAAAACACATTCATTCGTGATGGGATTAGTTTAACAACACTAAAAAAAATTTGAAAAGAAACTTTCAAATTCTATCAGCTTAAAATTTTAAATTGAGGGTATCAAATACAGTGGTGCAAAGCAATATGCACCTGCACCAATGCAGCACCAAAGAGAGCAGTGATTACACCCCGTAGATTCATTCCCTACTAAAAAATAAAAAATCAAATAACTCCGAACAGTTGAATACAATTAGGGTAAAATAAATATTAGAGATGAAATATCATACCTTTAACATGAGCAACAGCAAAGAAGGAGAGAAAAGGAGCACGTTCATCTTCACTGACACAGCCACACTACAAGAAACAGTAAATATTTATTAAAATGAGAGGATTCTTGTGGTGTTTTCTCTTATATTCTACTCTTGTGTATATATCCAGACTAGTTTACCTATAAAGAGGCCTCAAAACCACATAAACTAAATCCAAAAGTAAAATCATTAACTGAATGTTCAATCAGTCACCTGAATGTAATTAATCCAATATGCCACTTTTCACAGAGAATTAAAGCTGTCGCTGCATGAAGAAACACTGTAGCAAAGCAGTCGTTGAAAAGGCGAAGCATAAATATAGAGTGCATTCTCTTTGATAAGCAGAGCAAAGAAAACGCCCATAGAGGAAGCTGGAAAAGACAAAAAGGATTTGACATAAAATCATCAGATTATTTAACATGAACTCGAAAGAATAACACCACTGGAGTATTTGACTACCACTGAAGTTTTTAAGTACCACGTCTGTCTTCAAGTAGATGAACATCACAATAGAAAGATTGATAACATATAGTACTCCAAAAACAACCTGCATAATTAAGACATTAAAATTTCAACATGAGAAATAGTTAATGGGTTTTTCCCAGAAGCTGTACCTGTGCTGGAAAAACCAGTCCACCAGTTAAATACTTCAGGGCAGCGAATATGTAGAGAAATCCGGCAGGATAAACGAGAGGACCAGTGTCACCTTCAAGTTTCGTGTAATCTCTCTCCTCGGAGAAACCCATCAACCTAAATTCCATTTCCCGTTAGAAGACCATAAAAAATAAATCAAATTGATAGTTACCTGAGACATGTACGCATCCCAATCGATCTTTGTGTCTAATAAGCGAAAAAGATTGACATTAAAAAAGCTAAATTACAAACGCATAAGACATAGAAAATAAATAATATGAGAAGCTTGAGAGATGGAAACTTACAGGGAACGTGGATTATGATTAAACAAACGAGTACCACGTCTAGAGTGATCAGCGCCCCGGCGGCGGCCCATTTAGATACCTTGAGGCCGTTGGGGGAGGACAAGAGACCTCTCTTCTTCTATCATCTCTCTCTGACTCCTCCCTCCCTCTCTCAACCTCCCCCTCCCCACCTCTCTCGTTAAGTCTGAGCAGTCTGACTCTGCCTCTCCATTAAATGCGAGGAGAAGTTGGCCCAATAACTAAGATATTGGGAAATCAAGTAGGTTTGGTAAAAATATACTTATTTTAAAAATGTAACTTTTCAAATGATGATGTAAATTTTCTGTAGAGATCATCAAAATGAAAGAAAACTGTGAGCTTGGAAGTTTATATGTTGAATTAATCGGTCCTACAAGAAAAAATTATGAAAATTATTTTTGGGCCAAAAAATGGGCACATGAAAATGGTTGTTTGTTCTCATGTGATTTCATTCTACCAAAGTTTCTAATATCAATACCATTTATTTAGAATTTTATATTGATAAGAAACTAGTGATTTTATAAGTGAATGACATTTTGGCTTAATTGGTTAACGATATGGTTTTCATGAAAATATGTTGAAGAATGTGGTTTTAGACAATCAAGTTTTTTCCCAAAGGCATTTTGGGCTGATTTGAGCACACTAAGAAGTTAGGGTTTGGGATTTGCATCAAGAATTACACCATGTGAGTAGGTCCGCTTGATTGCATTTTCAGTTTCATTGTGCTCTAGACCAAATGATCAATCATGATTGACGCATAAAGTAAATGGGTGTTGCTTGAATGTCTTAATGGGGCCATAGAAATCAAAAACATATCTAGATGTAACTTGAAAAGTGGTTCATAAATTATTTGCATCGATAAAAGCAAGTGCATGCATGAGAGAAATACATCAATGACAACAAAAGGTTATAATTATGAGACAATTTCGTTGATGATAATAAATAATTCAACCACAAGAAGATGACGAGCATGATGAAATCATGTTGATAATGCCAACAGCGATGTATTTCTTTGGTGATGACAAGAGGTAAAAATAAATAATTATGAGTATCTTCAAATAACATGCACAAGTGTCTATTGAAATTATAACATTAGAGGCAAGTGCATAGTAATTATATGGATTCTCGTGAGAATAAGAGGTTGAGAGTTTTCCAATCTCAATAACTGCTCATAAAATCCAAGAAATATGATACTAGTTTTCAAGCATCGGGAATATACAAAAGTCGTTGAATTAAAAATATCATAACATTAGATGTCAATAAGGATATTATATAAAAACATTAGATTTGTTTTTCGATTCCTCTCATTTTTTTACTCCACAATCAATTCCTCTCGTTTCTTGATTTTAAAATCATGATCAAGTTCCTCATTGTGTATTCAACACCTCAAATGTCATGAGGATTTTGATGCTTTTAGAGTCGAGCATTGACTTTGTATAAATAAAAACCACTTTCTTGAAATTTATTTATAGTCTAGTTCTGTTATGTAATAGTGGTCAAGCTCACTATTTTATTGGGCATTGAATTTGCTTATTAGTGCATATGAATGGTGCCCTTTCATGGCAAGTGCATTTAAGACATGCTCAAAGGAACTAAACTTCTGGGTTGAAAACTCAAGACCCCTTCAACTTTTGCATGACCAAACTTATGAGACACTACCTCGCATGAACTTGAGAATGAAAATCAACACAGACTCATTTAGAAGCTCAACGAAGCTCAACTATCTCATAGTCTCCGACATGCATATAGTCAAAATTGTCAGACTCCATCAATTTATTTAAGATCAAAGATAAGACCACTAATTGGGAGATCTAAAAGTATTTTCTTACATCAAATAAGGTATTGGATGAAGCATAGGGTGTTTGAGAAACACAAACCCCTTTAGGTGGAGGCCAACACAAATTTCAGATATCCAATTGGCAAAAGGCCCGCAAATATTTCTTTTCATCAATTGGTTAAGGATGATGTTGTGAAGTGAACATGCATTAGATATTGCAATGTGATGGCCCAAAAATGTATGATGTTGTAAATTAGATGACTTTACCATGTGTAACTTTGGCATTGATGTAGCCATTTTGGATAGGCTAGAATTGGTGCACTTTTTCACTTTAACCATATCTCGAGAATTATTCGAACAAATAATTATCAATGACCACCTATAAGGGCTTTATCATATTTCTACTTATTGGATATCCTTTTTGGTGTTGGGATCTGAGGTTCATAAGCTTCTAAAGTTTTTATCAAAACATCGAGTGTAGCAAAATACATTGAATCGAATATTCAAAACATTGAGGCATCAAGAACAGATGATCCTATCATCTAATATGTATGAGTATTTACAGGGTTCTCTTGAAAGAGTTCTTGAAGCAATTTAAGTTTCTAGCCTTTAGTGATATCTACACGATCTCTAGATAGTTGGATATTGTCTTCAAAGCTATTCACCCGAGAGAAAGAGAGAGAGAGAGAATTCCCTAAAGGCTTGTATGGGCACCTTCAGTTGTAAATTTTCTCCACATATTTATAGGCATTTGGTATGTAAATTTTTTTCATAAACTCTCATAATTATGTCTATATCTACCAACACCTATAGACTTTCTGTGTGTGACCCTCTAGGTTCATATATCTCACTAGTTAATAAATCTATAGACCCAATAACACCTTATTGGTTAAATTTTAATAATTATTTATATCAACATATAGATTAATTAATTAAGGATCAATTTAACCCAATCGATAGGTTGAGTCGCCAGCCCATTGGGTGTTCAGCTACATTAAGTACTCTAGGAGATATGGAGTATGTAAGAACTCTCCAATAGAACCTTTCCGTCATTGGTTATTATGCATGTATAATCGTTCATCCACATGAGACTCATAAATGACTTAGGATATGATCAACTGTGAAACCCGAATTAGTCACATAAATTAGTACTAATGCCTGTAGGAAATTAGTGGGAACTCATCCGATATTTCCACTTCCTTAGACAAAGATTTCATTACATCTCATTCCTTGAGTCAATCTCTTCAAATACTGAGGGCAGGTGATTTGATCTTGACCACACAATCATCTTCGAGGAACTCATAATGTATCCAATACATGATGTTTTAGAGATCCTATGGTGTCATCTTCAACAAGTCATATCTGTTTATTCTTTTCTTGAAAATTTTCTTACTAGTATCACTGGAAGCAAATTTTATGATCTAAAAACTTTGTTTAAAAGCCAATTGGATTTGAAGCTTTTTCAATGACCTAAATTTAATATTTTTGGAAAGAGTACGTTATGTCAGAGAAAACTCATGTTGAATCTTTGTTTAGACCTAACTCTACTTATACATAATGAAATAGATCAATTTTATTGATCATTAGATACTGATTTTTGAGATCTACAAGTTTCTTTTGAAATTTTTTTTATCTGAGGATTGTATAAGAGAGAGATGCATGATTTATCCGAATGATTTTGGGGCACGCCACCTTAAGATTATGGCAAATGAGAACTCTCAATTGACATCTTTGCCCATTCCTCCCTCTCCAGTAATCACTCCGCCCCCAGCAGTTTAGTCGATCCCTACTTCTAATACGGCAATCCAGTCAGTCCCTACTTCTACTCTAGTAATGCAACCAGCAGTGTCCCCTACTTCAACGTTACTGTCGATCTTTACTTCTAGCTAGACATTGCATCTAATCGTTGCTTCATTATCTTCTTTGACGAATATCTTCATCCACCATTTTCAGAGTCCCTATACTTTATTGAACGAGACTAACTATGTCACTTAGTTTGCTAGCTTTTAACGTTTTCCATAGATTCATGGTTGTCTCTCTTTTCTCACAGAAAATCCTCTTTCATTCGGGGATCCTAATCGTAGAGCGTGGTTCATCGAGGATCAAGCCATCATGACATGGCTTCTCAAGTTGGCGATTCCTCCGATTAGTGAGCCTATGCAACTCAGTACACCGGCTAAAGTTATATGGGACCAATTGGCTTGCATGTATGTCTATGAGTATAATATCTCCTGAATTGTTTAGGTACATGAACATTTGTTTAAGGCGAAGCTGTCAGGGTGTCGCTGATAACATGCTAATTAAACATGAAAATACATGATTATTAATGTAAATTAAGGCATAAATCATTCCATTCTAATGCATGTTATGATATTTTTGAGTGTTTATCTATCATTCTATGAAAAAGTCATTATAATCTTAAAATATATTAAATTAGGGTTAATTATAATGAATTAAGGATAAATATTTTCATAACCAATTTTTACTTGAGATTATAATTAGTTTTTAAGGTTAAATAATAAGATAAATCATTTATACGCTCATATATTTTTCTAAGTTTAAAATATAAAAGAGATGAGTGTATTTTTTAAATAGAAATTTCATTTCTTGTTATTTATTAAAATTGACTTTTTAGAATGATTTTTTTAGATTCTTTCTCAATTTTTCTGAATTTAAAACTAATTTATTTAATTTGAAATCGATTTTATAAGTGCGCAAGTGACGTGGCGCACTCTGGAGCGTCCTATCGCGCGTTTAATCGTGATCATTGATCGTCATTTAAAGGCAGGGGTATGTAGTGCAATATGATTTGTTGGCGAATCGTTTGAAAATGATTTAATCTCGGCCATTGATTTGAGGAGTTATAATGGTTGAGATTAAAACCGGCGAAATGTATCTAGAGCGTTAGATTGAGATCAAACAACAGTGATTCAATGCGTCACTTATAACGCGCGCGGCGTGACATCATCTAGGGGGTCCATTGGAGATCCAACGACCATGAATTAATTGTAACGATTCGCAATCGTGCGAGCCGTTTATCGAAGATTAAATGCCCAATCGAACGGTTATGCCCAATTCGTCCTATAAATTGAAATGTTATTTGACATTGTAAAACATTCTAGTGCAATTCAAGTAATCGAACTATTTAGACACCAAATCCCTTGAAACTCTTGCTTCCAATCGCTTCTATACTGATTTCCGCATCCACGAAGTGGTTGAGAGTGAGATTTCGTTGAACGAATAGGAAGAAATTGGCGCTTGAACATCAACGATCATGTTTTCGAATTCGGAATGAAAAGCCTTTGATCCGGCAACTAATTGGATCAATTTGAGCGCAATCTTGGGTTAGGGATCATGTTTCATCCTATTCTTCCTTCGCATAGCTTTAGATTTTAATTTCGAATAATAATTTGAGTCAATTTCAATTTTCATTTTTTGCCATTTTATTTTTCAGAAATTTCTCTTTTGTTCATTTGATGATTTCTCTGCGAATCTTGATCCAAATTTTGTGATTTTTTTATTTTGTGGATTCATCTTCGAGTATTTTAAAAAAAATAAAACCCCTAATTTCTATCCACATTTCATTGTCCGATTTGACTGAATTTCAAAAGATCATTTGAAATTACCATAATTATCGGTGAACTAGACTCTTGTTCACCACTATACTCCTTAATTCGTGATTATTTGATAAAATTGGTGAGTTTGGTAATTTTTTTTACTCTTGACCGTGTGTTTTCAATGACCTCGCGGTCTCGGTTTTTCAGTCACCTTCAAGACTATTATGCGAGCATTAATGGACTTCTCACTTAGTTGGAGCTATATCAGTTGTATAAGATTGATCTTTTGACTCAACAACGTTATCAAGTGGAGCTTGTTGTTGCTATCCTTGTTGCAGGCCTTGACACCTCAATCTCCTCTCAAATCCAAGGATCTATATTGAGTGAGTCTCGCCTTCTGACTCTTGCCACGACCTTCTCTTCCGCTTTGCGAGTGTTAACCAAGACTCCCCTTTTGCCATCACCTGTACCTCCCCTCCCTTACATCATCTAACTCTACAACGTTGTTATCTTCCAATTCCAAGGGAATGGGGCACTACACATATGGTGGCCATGGGGGCTATCAAGGGCATGATGCCCAACAATTCCCTCCATGTGAGCATTGTTGATGGACTAATCATCTTTCTGACTATTGTTAGCAGATGTTTGGCAAACCTGATTAAGTTGTCAATTTTATCTCTACTGATGCTTCTTCCTCTTCATCATCGAGTATGATGACCATATCTTGGGAGGACCATAATCATCTTATGAAGCTTCAAGAGATACCTACATCTCCTCTAGCTCACTCGTCTCATCATGCATCCACCTCCGGCTCGAGGCACTACCGACTTGCCTCTTTGTCCGACTCTTGGATCATTAACTCAAGAGTGTCTGCCCACTCTTGAGAAAGTAAATTATAGGATATTTGACCTACTTCCATTATGATGTCCTATATATTTGACTCCACACATATTTGACTTCTTAAGTTCTAGCTCGAGGGGAAGTTAGCAGAGTTGTGTGTACATGTTGATCTTTCATATTTTGGTTATTGAACCTTAATCTTCAGACCCCTTATTAGGTCGAAATGAGTGGGCTAAGTTGTTCATTTATATATAGGGCTCTCTCTCTCTCTCTCTCTCTACTATAAGAGCTAGACCTTCATTTATATATAGGGAGGCTTTGACAAGCATTGTCGGTCTTCACTTGAGTCACTTTGAGTCGTGGAGCACGCTTAGCAGCTGATACGATATAACAGTGCCTCACAAAAAATGTGAATTCCGGTGCTAAGAAAATTATATAAGGATTCATTGATGAGATCAGCTTAGAAAGTGGTGGTCAAGAGTTGCAGGTCGAGGCTGGTGTGGGTTTTGACGAACACCTAGGTAGAGTCATATGAGAATTCTTCTGAGATGTAAAGCTATGTTTCATTGTGTTTCACCCGTTTTGTCGAGGTCCTACAATGATGCGAGGCGGCACCAAGCTAGGTTACCAAATCACTATAAACAACCAGACTATACTACTAGAAATGAGTAGTTGGGCGACTTATTCTTGAATGTAAGAAAAAAAAATGCCAAAAAGATAAGAGCGGCTAATAAACCCTCTTCTTAGTCGTATCACTGATCATCTAGAGATTTTTTTTTTTGTAAATTAGAAAAAAAAGAAAATAGATAGATTGGAAAAGAACTACCAATATTTAATATTGGGCCTAATTGGGCTCAGTGACAGTAGCTCAGTCTTTATTGAAATTTATTTAGAAACGGGGACCTCAGTGAAGCACTGTTTTCATAAAGGGTTTTTCTGGGAAAAGAAGAAAATTCAGGATTTTTTATTTTGAATGGAAGAATCGTCTTCTACCAGGAGAAGCGGAAACCAGATTTTTAGGGCATCTACCTTAGGGGCCAACACGTCAGGCAATTTTACCTAGGCGGACGGTATATTTCCTTTTCCGGGAATGCCGCCTGTAGCCGTCATCTACTTGCGCTGAAATCATTTAAAGAATTTCCGCGCGGGGAAATTATTTTAAAAATTTCCACCCCGCTTCATATTGCTTCTGCCGACAGTAAATCGCAGCCTTATTTTTATCCTTCAATCTAAAACCCTAGCGTATTCGATCTCCGAGATGGGAGCGTCGCCGGGGAATCAGAAGCAGAAATTAAAGCTGCTGGAGATCCCCGGCGTGATAATTTCGAACGTGTCCTGCTCCTCCTTCGATTCGCTCCTTTGAAACAACCACCAATCTGCGGTTTGTAGTAGATGAGGCTGGAAATCCGCAACTGCAGTTTCATCGTGATGCCGACGTCGGATTTGTTTCCTGCGTTGACGTCAGCAACTCACAGGTTCGTGTTTTCGGAGGCCTGGTTGCTCTTTTTTGTTGCATGAGCGAAGTTTAAAAAAAAAATTTCACTTGTTTGCGCAGATTTTTGGTCTTGGTCCTGGGGAATCTCTATGCGTCAGCCAGAGATTCAGCAGTACTAACATGAAAGAGGTTTCTTTTTCTGGCATTTTATTTTTAATTACGTTTTGTGTACGACATTAATGATTTTGGTCTCTATTCAGAGTTCAACTGCAAGTGCTATAACCATTAGATTTAGATCAGAAAGTGACCGGAAAGCCTTTCATGGTGCTTTTGAAGAGTGGAAGAATGCTCTTTCTGGTGAAAAATACAGGTGCTCTTTATCTTTGAGCTATCTTTGTTTTTTTTTTAATTTTGATTCATCTGTTAAGTCTTTTTCAGGCTCAAGATTAGAGAATGGAATCATTTCTCTCTCTAAAAGCAAATTTGATGAGAAAATAGAATCTGCATCTGCAAAGATGTACTTCCACTACTACGGGCAGTTGTTACATCAGCAGAATATGTTACAAGATTATGTGAGAACAGGTCTGCCTTAAAGATATATGATGTCATAATGAAGCCACAAAATAACCCTGACCTGATTTCTCTTCAGGAACATATTATGCTGCTGTCATAGAGAATCGTGCAGATTTTGAAGGCCGTGTTGTTGTGGACGTGGGTGCTGGCAGCGGAATTCTATCTCTATTTGCTGCTCAGGTTAAGTTATAATTAATTAAATTAGAAAATGCAGAATTTCGTTTTCTGACATAATTCTGATTTTTGTAGGCTGGAGCAAAGCATGTTTATGCTGTTGAAGCATCCGAGATGGCCGAGTATGCTCATAAGTTGACTTGTGGAAATCCATCTCTGGGAGAGAGAATAACCGTTTGTTCTTCATTCTATACTTGTTAATAAATAATTTCATGAAGTTATATTCAAATTTCATTGGATCTCTGACCAGGTGGTCAAAGGTAAAGTGGAAGAGGTTATTCTACCGGAAAAGGCAGATATTTTGATATCTGAGCCAATGGGTGCGTTCAATTTCCTTCGAAATATGATTTTTAGTGTTCCCAAATTATTGGATTTTGAAAGGGAGATTGCCTTAAAAGCACGTAAGAGTCTGACAATAACTTAACAATTGATCTGGACGCTTGTGCATGATGTTAAGAATGAAAGTTAAAAACTTGAAGAATAACAGAATACTATCTGGACGCTTGTGCATGATGAAAGTATGAAAATTTTTGATATTTTATTTATTCTTATTTACTATTCATTTATCTTTGTGTTTAGGTACATTACTGGTCAATGAGAGAATGCTGGAGTCTTATGTGATAGCAAGAGATCGATTTTTGAATCCTGGCGGAAAGATGTTCCCCTCGCTGGGAAGGTGTTTTCTGCGTCACATATTAATATTTACATAGTTAAATGGTACACAGTTAGTTTAGGGTCTTAATGGAGTTCTTTTTGTATCGTCATGCTGTTTTTTACAGTCTCATGTTGGTTGATTTTGTTTTTCAATTTATTTTCTGCAGGATACACATGGCGCCATTTTCAGATGAATTTCTTTACGTGGAGATTGCAAATAAGGCATATAAGTGCTTTCTTTTAAGTAAGAGAGAAATAGGTGTATGAGACCAATATTCGTGGAGGTGCTCCCATTGATTTCTCTACCCATATATATCTGCAACCCTAGTGCAACTTGGTAACATCTCTTAGGTTTAGTAACTGTGATACGAGTTTATATAGAACTTTTTGCTTGAAAGGAAAAAAAGCAGAAAAACAATCCTTCATTCTAGCTATTTTTTTATTAAAAACGTTGCATTTCACAGAGACAACATGCCTTGCAGCTCAAGTGGCCTCATGCATGTGCCTCACATGTCCAGAGAGTGAAATGATAGGGAGAGATCCACAGAGAGAGAGAGATAGAGATAGGAAGATGCAGAGAGAGTGAGGGAGGTGACAGTTTTTGGTGGATATCTTCTTTAAGTATTTTTATTTGTTTTCTTTGAAGTATTAAGTATTTTTATTCTAAAATTGATTTTTTGTGTTTTCCATATTACCTCTTTTTAAGCTCTAAAATATTCCTTTCTCCACTTGTTAGGCTCTCTTTTGGCAACAGAAGAATTACTTTGGAGTTGATCTCACACCATTACACGAGTCGGCATTTCTGGGGTATTTCACTCAGGTCAGTTTTTTAGTTGAAATCCATAAGAATTATATGATGAGATATTGTTTTAATTTTTCTAATTGCAGCCAGTTGTCGATGCTTTTGACCCACGGTTGTTGGTTTCTCCGGCTATTTCTCATACCCTAGACTTCAATTACATTAAGGTAAAAATCCGTCATTTTTTGAATAAAAAAATACTTTGCTTTTAATTTTAAAGAATTTATTCAGGAAGAGGAGCTGTACGAAATCAAAATCCCTCTCAAGTTCGTGGCTTCCATTGGGACCAGGGTTCATGGATTGGCTTGCTGGTTTGATGTTTTGTTTAATGGCAGGTACCTTCAAATATTCAATCTCTATCTAACGGCTGTATTTAAATTTTCTTTATTCAAAATTTCAATGAAAGGACACTTTTCTCTCTACAGTTCTGTTCAGAGGTGGTTGACCACAGCGCCAGGTCAGCCAACGACTCACTGGTACCAGCTGCGTTGTGTGCTCTCACAGCCTCTTTATGTTGTGGCTGGCCAGGAGATTACCGGTCAACTCCGCATGGTGGCCCACAATGCCCAGAGCTATACTCTCTATTTGACTTTGTCAAGTAAGTTTTCCTTTTCTGTTTGTATTTTAGAATTAATCTATTTAACACTGACTTTATTACTATGCAATTTAAATATTTAATTAGCAACGATTTAATATTCTTCCTTTTCTAGTTTTCACTAAAAAAATGTTCTGGGGTTCATTTATGCTTAGTTCTGTCCTGTTTCTGTGACATCGTTGAGTTGGGCATCCTTTTCTTTGCTGTTTCCAGTTCAAAATTTCTACTTAATTCTGTACTAACTTCTGATCCCTGTCCAAGCTACTCGATTACTTGTGGTTTAGATTTATGGCAAAGAAGTGTTGTGGGACCCACCGTTTGACTTGTCAACATAGTTATTATAATAATTTCTTTTAGTATCATTAGTTTCAATCCAATCTATACAATCTGTACTTCACCAACTTATCATGAAATTCAATGACTTGATTGGTTTCTGATTTACTGAATTGCCATGTTTATCATTTTCTTCTTTTAACTATAGTTTGAAGTCCGCAACTGTTCTTTTTTCTTTATCTAACCTAATTAAAGATATATTTTTTTATAATGTGATGGAAAATTCTCATACAGTTTGGATTAAACCCTGTGCTGAATTTGCCTTTTTGCAATGACACGTGTCCCACAGTTTTTGACCCAATCAATGAAGTAATTTTGTTTTTTTCCCTCAATCAACCTGCCTAAAAACGAAAGAAATGAATAAATTACGTAGATAAAAAAAGTGCTTACGTGGTCGGATTTCCTTTATTTTAGCAAAAATGTGGGGCCCAGGGGCAGAGATGGGAGGCATCATTCAGACCTCCACTGGTAAGCTTGACCTCAAAGAGCCGTACTATCGCATGTCGCAGCCTCAGTCTTACACGTGGGCCCAGGATCAGCAAGCCCAGCAGCTGATGAATCCACAGGTAAATCTCTTAATCAACAGCACTTGAATAATAAATTTTTTTTTAATTTAAGAATTATTTGTGTTCTTAATTTTGGGTTTGATGCTGCCATCTGCTTTTTCAGGGTATGTCGAGTCAATCGCAGGATGGGGACAGCCTAATGCAATCCTCCCCCACTCAGAATCCTGACCCTCTGTTAAATCAGTAGGTAGAAAAAAATTAATGCCATTTTTAACCTCTTAATTTATGCTGACGGCAATGATGATGATGATGATGATGATGATGATGCTGATGTCCAGTTGTTGTGATGCTGCTGCTGCTTGAGACATTTAAGTCATGTAAGATGTATTGATACCTGTATGTGTGGGATTTTTCAGTAAATTTTTATTTATTATTTATTTTGCCCCTGACTAGTTAGAAATTAATCATAGGATACCCCATGCAAGGAACTAACAAGACCTCTATGCCAGTGAACTTGATCATCGGGTGGTCCGCATAGTTTCATGATCATGAGTCGTTTCCTGATCCTCTTGAATCATGTGTCGTTCATGATCATGTTGGCTTACTTTTTGAAAAATTTCTAATGAGATCAATGAGAGAGGCACCATAGTAAACCTTTTCATATTAAAACACATGAAAAGGGCATTTCTGAAGGTAAAATTATCGGCAAGCATGGGAGATTCCGATGATTACTTGAACGATCATGAAATTCAGGAACATGTCAGTAAATAATGAGTTTTGAAGATTGATGAGAAAAGATCAGACATGATAATTATCAGACAAAAGGCCAAATTGGAAATTGTTGAGTCTCAGCTTGTGCCCTGGGTGATCATGTTGGGTGGCACTGAGAGAGAGAGAGAGAGAGAGAGAGAGAGAGAGAGAGAAGAGAGAGAGAGAGAGAAGAGAGAGAGAATTGCCATCTATAGGGCTTATCATATCAATCACTCCCAGCTTTCCAATAAAACTTATCCTATTTTTGGTTTTTTGTTCCACATATGGTGTGCAAATCATGTTAGTGTCCAAGATCTCCTTGATGAAAAGACAATCAATATAGAGATGCTTCATATGATCATGTTGAACAAGATCATGGGCATCACTAGTTCCCAACTTGTTATCTCATAAAATCTTGATCGGAGAATCCTCCTGTCTTGAGATCACCAAGGAGTCCTTTGATCCAGATGGACTCCCCAATCCCATGTACCATGGCTCAATCCCTAGCCTAAAAGTACTCAATAGAGACACTTTATCCTATTTCTTGATCCTCCATCTATCTAGACTTCAGGAAAGCAATGAGGATTATCTTGTAGTAGACCCGGGATCAACACGGCATCCAGAAAAATCAACATCAGAGTTAACTTCAAGACTTACTTACCTTGACTCTTGAAGATCAATCCTCATCCAAATTTTCCTTTGAGATATCAAGGAATTCAACTCTCTTCCTGAAAAATGAGATGATTTGGAACCATGTATAAATTGATTGAGCATACTAACTTCACAAGTAATATTCGACGGTGCGCATACTAGACAATCTACAAATTCCTCTTCCTAATGAAGTGCAAGTCTATGGTTTACCTCAATGCGAGTTCTCGCTAGGCTGAAAGTCTCTAAAACATGCCTCATTTAGTAGATCAAGTACATATTTGTAGTGAGATTGCATAATTTCCAAGGATGAATTTGCCACTTCCACTCATAGAAAACTCTTCATCTGTCATCTATTTTTATATAAATTATTTTTTCTAATTTCTCTGAGGATAACTTCTCATTACTATCCCTTCCCATTGAATGTTTACAAAACTTCGTGTAAAAAATTTTACATTTCTTGTAGCTAGATAATTTTATATTATTAGAAAAACCTTATAAAACTATGTTGTCATGAATTTCTTAAGTCTAGTCAAATACTCTTTTATTCACCTCGTTGATCACATATTGAAAACTATACTCTAGAGGGACCTCCATATAAATTTATTCCTTTGATTATCCATGGAACAACATGTTCGGGACATCACACTCAAGTAGAGGAAAAAATTGGGCTGCTAATGATATTAAGTTTCTAATTGTGTTCATCTTAGATAACAACACAAAGGTTTTAGAGTATATTCTATATGCTTGGGTCTATCTCTAAGCACTAAGATTGCTTTGTATCTTTCAACTGTTCCATCTTCGTTAAATTTGAAGGCATATTCCACTGACATCCCAAAGATTTCTTTGCAAAAAGACTTTGGATTATAATCCCTTATCTTTTTTTTTTCAAGGGCAAAAAACTCTTCCTCAATTGCCTCCTCCAATGAGAACAAGGTAAGTGCTCTGTCTCTATCCATCGAATAATTTCTTGAATAAGTGAGGGATGCATTCATAAGGAGTATGAATCTTTTAGTATTTTAGATAACTCTGTATAGGATAGGGTGTAGTTCTAACACGTGATGGAGACCCTTAAAGCTGTTGGCCGGTTTAAATTGTTTCCTTCAACCGCTTCCTCTTAATGAGCGCGAATTTGAACCCCTTCACTATGTAATTCTTTATTCAAGATTTCCTATACAATTATTTAATTTAATGATATCCCTTGAGGTAGTATTCTTTTATGTATTGAGTGCGGGGGAATGGCACTTGAGATCTTCCCTCCTTACAAACACAGATATTAAATCTTCAACACATATTTAAACCATGTAAATCCATGCATATTATAAGAGGGCACACAAAGCACCCGTTGAAATGTATTAATTAAAAGGGAAATTTCATATTTTTGTAACACGAGAATTATAAGAGTGTCTTCTATGCTCGGATAATTCACACGTCATAAAATTATTTATCAATCAAAGAGTTCTCCACGTAAAAAAAAGGGAACATAGTTTTGAGAATTGAGAAAGCAATATACCCAAGTCATTGATGGAGAAGCCATATTTTCTAATCACTTTGAGTAGAATTTGCCACCTATTCGAGAACTCATGTCATGTTTCCTCAAACTTCTTTATCTTACTCCTACCATGTGATTATGTATTAGAGACCTTTATGAACTTTTAGAAAGTCCAATATTTTTCCCACCACCTTCTTGCATGATGAAGCACTGAGCCAATCAAGTTCCAATTTATATGGGACAATGGATGCTATTTTTTTGGATGAATAATATAATTTTGGATGAGAAACAGTTTTGGAGAATAAAGGACATGATCATTTATACCAATGGGTTCTCCTTTATTACTCCCCATCCTTTTATGGTTTAGGGTTTACCATCTATTGTTTCCACTTTCGTGTTACTCCCATAGTTTTAATTAGAAATCAACATTCAAGCTAGATGTCGCAATCCTTAGCTCGTGAATTACAGAAGTCTGATCAAGCGAATTACAGAAGTTTGACTAGATTTAGGTGAAATTGACATAATTTTGCACAAAAAAATGAATTAATAGAATTTTTCACAACCTTAAAGGTCCAATACTAAATTGGATATTAAGATAGCCAACAATCTCATTTGGGAGATGGACCCTCTCTCTTGGCTCATTTTTAATTTACTTAGAGGAGAGGCCTATCATCTTCAATCCTTTTATGTGGAAACCACCTAATGATGTATGTAGATAATTTGATATCTCATGAAGAGCTTTTTGGGTTCTGAGGTCAATAAACTTTCCAAAATTTCGATCAAAACATCGAATGTAGTAGAAAACATTAAATCGGATATTCAAAACACTAAGCCACCAAGAACAGATGATCCTATCATCTAGTATGTATGAGAAAACATACTTACAGGGTTTTCTTACGAGGAGTTCTCGAAGCTATTCAAGTGTTTAGCCTACGGCAGTGTCCACATGGTCTCTGGATGGTTGGATCTCCTCTTCAAAGCTCTTCACCAAGAGAGAAAGATAAGAAAGGAGAGAATTCTCACAAGGCTTGCATGGGCACCTTTAGTTGTAGTCGTTCTTCCCCCTATTTATAGACATTTGAGATGAGGTTTTTTTTATAAAAACCCTCATAATTATTATATATCTACCAACATCCATAGAACTTGTGTGTGTGACCCTCTAGGTCCATATATCTCACTAGTTAATAACTCTATAGACCAAATAACACCTTATTGGTCAACTTTAATTAATTATCCACATCCACATATAGATTAATTAATCAAGGATTGATTTAACCCAATCAATAGGTTGAGTTGCCAGCCTGTTGGGTGCCAAGTTACACCACGTACATTGGGAGATATGGAGTATGTAAAAACTCACTTATAGAAACTTCCCGTCATCGATTACCATGTATGTATAATACTTCATCTACATTAGACTCGTGAATGACTTAGGTATGGTCAATTGTCAAACCCTAATCGGTCACTCAAGTTAGTACTAATGCATGTAGAAAATCATCGGGAACTCCTTCTTCGATATTTCCACTCTTGGCCAAGGATTTCATCGCATCTCATTCCTTGAATCAATCTCCTCAAATACTTAGGGTGGATGATCCCATCTTGATCACACAATCATCTTCGTGGACTTTATGTCGTATCCAATATATGACATTTTAGATATCCTCTGGCTAAGGATTCGTAAGTCATAATTAAAACACGATTATCCATCCCCAAGATGTCTTTGGTATCTCAAGTCAAAGGACCACATACACAACCATGACATGAATCAACCTGATTGACAGTTAGGTATAATACCATTCAGGGATTTAGACGGATCAATTCAATGACCTCTTTCTCTAAATAGCACCCACTATCTATCCTTAGTGTCTCCACACTGATAGCTACATGATCAACCATACTCATCACATGAGTTGGATTAGATAGTGTTACTCTTTCCGGATAATTTGATGTCCTTCTCGAATATCCCACGAATAGGAATGTTTAGAATATATGTTTAAAGATAAGTGATCACTATATTATGATCTCATCATAATTCATTTAGTCATTGGACATGCTCATGGATTTGATTGCAAACATCACACAAGAATGATAATGAATAACTATCATTTCAATGAACATAAACAAGATACATGAAAGTGTGATTGGCTTATAGGCCACATAATATCCATCAATAACTACATGTTGACATGGTTAGCTAAAGTAGAATTTCCATGTGGCAACATGCTACTCGTTGTCGTGCACACACATAGTTCTTGTGTGGTGCACATTAAACCCATTTTATGATGATTCAAAATTATCTTCTCCTTAATTTTCTTTCAGTTGACATGGTGGTTCTAGAAGCAATAGATCATGGAGATCAATCTCAACAAATATAGGCCTTCAATTTTCACTTAAATGTAGGGAGTAGATGGTGGCATCTTACTTTGAGGAAATTGGGCTTACACTTTTGACATTCATCTCTAGAGTTACAATGGCTAAGATTGGTGTGTCATTGTAATTACTTAAATGACGTGTGACAAACTTTGGAGCATTAGATCAAGATCTAATGGCTGAGATGAGGCGACAATTCTAAGACTCACAAGGACATGGTGCAACTTTGAATCTCCATCAATAGACATAATATAAAAATACAAGTTCCATTTTCAAGGAGACATGGCAATATCTCAACCATCAGGATCGAGGGGTGCTTTGATTTGATAGTTACACCCAAATCTCACATTTAAACACTCTCTCTCGCTACAAAAAAGACATCTATGAGTAGTTTCCATTGATTGAGCCTTTTGGATAAATTTTCCTTAAATTCATTGATTAAAATCTGTTCTAGACTCATTTAATTATCACTAAAGAATTTACAATATACATTTTGATAAGAGAATTGTGAGAATTAGTAGCTTGAACTTCAAATTTTTGTAGAGAACACATCAAGATGAAATTATTTGTTTTGGCAATTAATAGGTGGTCTTGGTTTAGTTGAATCTCATTTTCACTTATCTTTCATCATTTAGCTGTAGATTTTAATTCAGTATAATAGATTAAGAAAATTTCCCTGATTTTGTATATTTTCTCTCTCTCACTTGTTTCTACCCTTATTCACTGATTATGTCAAAGTTCACCATTAATCAAGTGAGTTTGGACTTTGTTTTGCTATGTGATCAAGTTTCTAATGACCACATGGAATTTAATTTATCTTATATCATATGTTAGGCACCAAATTATATTAAGCAACATTTCCTTTTACCTTTAAATTAATCTCATAGACCCAAACCCACAAGATCTTGGGGTGCCAATTGGCGTCATTTATTTGATGCACCATACCTTCTTTCATCCCACATGGAAGAATAACCTATAAAGACACATCATATAGCATTCATAATTTGATAAATTTTTACTACATTGTAGCCCACGGAGGCCAATTGCCCTAGTTGGCTTCCTAGCATGCTATCATGTGGCAGCACCAACAAGTTAGTGCCCATGCCCCCCCCCCCCTTCGTATTTGTAAAAGAATATTAGACTTTCATTAAAATCAGAAGTAAGCTGAAAAAGTTCAAAAAAATGGATAAATGTTAGAAAATCATTACTAAAAATCTAAATTTTTTTGCCATGTTGCTCCAAAATTAATTTTCTATATTTTCATGACACGTGATAAAAAACAAGAAGAAGATAAAAAGATCATGCATTCTAAAACACTTGATTCAAATCGAAGATTTTCTAATATGAATAAGCAAGTCTCATGCAAAGATTGCTTTGGCTTCTTCAATAACAAGTATAATTTCTCTTAAGTAATTTTCCTCTCCCATCATTATTGTTTCTCATGATGACTTCGTTGAGTTTCTTTGGCTCAAGAAGACTCCCATATCTCCACTATATCTAGTTTCTAGTCTTTTTCATTTTCAAGATTGTTCTTCAGTAATTGATTCTCGAATGCCATTCTACATTTTCAAGTACTTGAAGCTTATTTACTTGCTTTTTTATTTTTAATTTCTAGATATACTCATTATCTAAGGGTGATTGTCTTAACTTGCCTATTCGTGATCAAGAAATTATTTTCTAATAATGAACTTCAAATTTTAGGTTCATGATTTTCTCATCAACCTTTTTTCTATGATTATCATTAGTCTAAAACTTTCTTGGTGTGTCCTCTTCTTTTCCTTTCCTTTATGGCATTCAAGACTTTGCATCGGAAACACTATTATCTAGGTTTGTGAAAATAATGAAGATATCTACATACCTCCCTGAGATGGACATCCCTTCATCTTCATATCCTTGAAAACTACCGGTCTCTAATTTTCTTCGACACTATCTTCTTGAACTCTTGAGTATCATCAAACCTTAGAATACACTTCCATGGGTTTTATCTATTCCTTTTTAGAATAAATGAGGTCAATTAAGTAAACTTCATTGGGTTAGCTATCTTTTTGGTCATGTACAAAGCCAAAGCTGTCTGATCTTCTCATGGTGGCCTTTTAGAGTAAAAACAACCTATAGACCCTTAAAAAAATCCTTCTTGGACATAAAATGATACTTTATCTCTCTCTCTCTCTCTCTCTCTCAAAGACTTCAATTTCCTTGATCCTTCATCTTGCTTTGACTAGGTCCTGCTTGAGCAATGTCATATCATCATGATTCACTTCACCACTCTTCATTCTCTTCCTCTGAGTCAAATTCTAGACTTGTACTTAGCATTCTCCGCTTGAAGATTCCTTCTCATCTAACTTCTCCATTTGTTACCTTCAAGTAGACTTGGAATCCTTCCCCACTTCTTCATCTTTTTCCAAGTGGCACCACCTCTTGCCAGTGTCTCTTGCAGTTTCGTTTAGCTTGATTTCTCCTTCTATTGCTTTCTTCAACCTAGTTGCCTCCACCTTCATCTCCATTGTTAGAATTGATACTTGTCTCCACTTTGTCATTTCATCATCATCTTGGCTATGGCTCCTCTATCATCAACTTCTTCATAGCATGACTCCCCTTTTTAGGCGACTTCTGTCTTCCCTTCTTTTCTTGTTCATTACGGCTCAACTTTCCTAGCATCCTTCCCAGTTTGCTTCTTTATCTGCTCACACCTTCTCACTGACTTTCCATGATGAATTTCCACATGACCTCCAAAGTAATCAATGGGGAGAATTTGAATTTCTACGGGTATCTGGGTAACTTGGTCTTGCACTCTCACTCCATCTCTCCCACCGAGTCATTTCTCCACCCTATTACTCAGGGAATTCCAATCAGGATTGATCGACGATCCGATCCAGTTTGATCTCAATTTGATTGGTGTCGACTCATAGCTAACGATCGGATTTACAACCCTTTTTCACAAATATGCTCGACAATCCGGTCGATAGATCATTGATTCGTCGATCCAATCGACATAAATTTTGAATGGGCAGCCAATCTCGGCCATGGGATTACATCCAATGCCCACAAATTGGCCTAGTCAATCAGGATCACCTTATCGTCGATCCTGCAATCCGATGGACAATCCTGGTTGACTGGGCGTTCTTGAAGACCGAGGTCATTAATCAGATGGCAGGATCAGCGATCTGCCTGTGTCTCAATCCTTTTTCAATTATCTACTATTACTTGCGATTGTCCGCAATTTTTTCTTCTCACTGTAAAAACCCCGAGCCCTGCAAAGCACGAATGAAAGCATGAATGTACTCCTCCATGAAAGCATGAATGTGTTAACTATCGTCCTTTTGGACATGCACAAACCCAGAACCATATATTCTTCGTTATAACGTTTGGGCCCAGCAAGGACCAGTTTCAGAGAGATGATAATGGCGAGTGAGAGAGAGAGAGAGAGAGAGAGAGAGAGAGAGAGAGAGACTGAATGCATTCATTTGTTAGAGAAGGTTTAGAGCCCTCATAATCATACAAATATAGGCATCAATTCTTGTAAACAAAGCAATGCAATTTTGACGCATTCTGCTTGTCAGGTAAATTTCTCTTTCCAGGAGATGTGTACCCATTAATTTTCTTTCAGAGCATAATCAAGAGCATAAATATCATTTGACCTGTGATTGTGGGGATCAGCTTCCAAAAAAACCAAGCCGCTGAAAGATGAAAGCGAGGATCAGCATGCAGATACCCAAGATTAAACCCTGACGCCCCATCAGCCAATTCTTTGTCTTCTTTGCCGTCTCTATGCCTCCCTGCAATCTCTCTGCCCACTTCATCTGAAAACCCAACGACAACATTTCAAAAACAATGGGTAGTTGATTCATGAATTGGTAAAGGATCTTTTGCGCGTAGTCTAGATAGATGATCTGCTACAACATTTTCTCTTCCTTTTCTATCTCTAGCCTCAACGTCAAACTCACCTCTACCACGTGTATGTGTGTGTATATAATCCATCTCTATCAATTTATACCTACAGTCTCTTTCTCTATATTCATCCCTATGTTTATGTGAATCTATCCTCCTCTCTTTTTTATCTCTATCTCCCTCTTTAACTATCTATATATATATCAATCTCTATCCATGTCTATCCTTATGTATCTATCTGCATATAGAAATCCTTCAATCTCTGTCTATGTCCATTCATTTATCTATATATCTCTCGACCTCTTTCTACATCGATCCATCTATCCATTTAAACAACTGTCAATATCTCAAAATCAAGTACTAGATATAAGTCCTCTAGATGACTATGATTCCGTCAATGGTTGAAAAGAGAATTTTTGGTAGAATTTCAACTTCCAAATTTGCTTTTTTCTGGTGTAATTCAAATATCAGAGTTAGATGAAATAAAGACAAAGGAAAATGATTAGTAGAAAGATGGGTATACCATTCTCTCAAGATCTTGAGGAGATAGAGATGACATGGCCTGCTGAGCTTTTTCTGCATCTTCCTTTGACAGCTTAACACCAAACTGCTCACTCATGCTTGCCATCATCTCTGGGCTCATGTTTTTCATCATGGAAGTAAACATCTGAATGCATAATTATCAGACATCAATACAATTTTTTTTAAAAAATAAACATTCATTCGGGGATAAATTCTTCATTTCCAAATAAATATACATATATAATAGACAACAGTACCCAGAATAAAACTGCACACTTACCCATACCAGATAAAAATTATCATGCCAAATAGAAAATTTTGAAAGAAACAGTATTTTGGTGAGTCAATCGTATTCTGAAGTACATATCAGAGAATAGCACTGAGAAAAATGGGAAACTTAAGAAACCAAAAGAATAAGTTAAATAAAACCATCGGGGAGTAAAAAGGTAAAATTTCAGTAAAAACAAGTGTTTGAAAAGGCTTATTAATTATTCAACCTGACTCATTGCCGGATCTTTGCTCATGCTTTTAAGATTCTCTTGCATATCAAGCGTTGAATTGAATGGCACCTTCGAAGAACTTGAAGAAGGGAAACTAGAACTCGAGGAGACTGATGAATTTGAACTAGATTTCATTCTTTGATTTCCATCATCGGAATTAGCCAAATTAGGGTTTATGGAAGAAGCAACTTCAACCACCTTCCCAAGCTCATCAGGGGACATATTGCTGATCCTTTCAGATGCAATTTTAACCATTTCAGGGGTCATGTCAGGAATATTGCATTTCATGGAGGAAGCCATTTGCATCATCGCTTGAAGTTCTTCAGATTTCATCTTGCTGATCATCTCGGTGGCTGATTTGATCATCTCCGGGGACATCTGGCTCCCTCCCATGGAGGCCAAAGAGGCTGGATCTGCAGTTGAAACGAAATTCTGGAATAGCCTGGGTACACAGAAAAAAAAAGCTTAGAATTTACAAATCTCTAAAAGATAATGTGCGAGAAATATGAAAGAAAAAACAAACAAGAGAGAAATTTTGTACCTGAGAGTTTCCGGATTATCTTGTAAGGCTCTCAACGAATCTAATTCAGGAGATGAATTAATGTTATTGGAGACTTCTCCTCTCCCTTCACCAGATGAAGATGAAGACGTTTCACAGATTTCAGATTCCACCTCTGCGAGTTCTTCGATGACAACACCTGAATGATTACAAAAAACCCTTTATATTTTTAAAAAAAGGTTTAGAATTCACAGTGGATGGCAGACCTCCATATACAGTTCTGTTTTCTTCTCTTTCCTTGACCTTCTCATTTGCAGCTCTGAGATAGACATCTCGATTAAATAAAAGGAAAAGATATCATAAATTTTCAAATTTTTCTTAATCAAGAAAATTTCCATACAGCAAGACATCTGAAATGGTCTCGTCGTCAGGTGAAATTTCATGGGCCTTGCTTAAGTCAGCGACAGCAGCCTAAAAGATATACAAATATGCATTAAAAAAAATTCTCTTTATATATTTCAATAAATAAATAGTTAGTTTTACCTCAAATTTCCCCATTTCTTTGTATGCCTGGCCACGGCGATAAAGAGCTTTGACATTCTGCGAATCATATGACAACACCTGGAACGAAAAGAAAATAAGAGATTAAGTAAACAGAACAAGAGAGAAAATGATGAGAGAGAGTAGATGGTTTCTTGCTCTACCTTTTACCCTCTCTCTCCCTCTCTCTCCCTTTTTTTCTCTGCACCCTCTTATTAGTCTTAGCTGAACCCTAGATATATATTTGAGGAGAAAAGAAATTAATGCATAACATGTGGAAAAAAATTCTTACATCACATCCTTCCTTGATGCACTCACTGAACTGGCCCATTTTCAGATAGCACGACATCAAATTTACTGAGCATTGTGATAGAAGAGTTCTACATTTGAATGTTGGAACATCTTTCAAGCTGTTTTTCGCCTATAGATTTTAAAGCAAATCAGATGAGAACTAGAAGAATCAATGATGAAGTAATATTTCTTGTCATGAAAATTGTAGACTCACCAGATTATACTTCTGAGCTGCATTTTGGTAGTTACCCGAGTTGTGGAGCTTGTTTCCCTGTTATATAAGATAAGGATACATAAATACCCAAATTGAATATATCACTATTGCACACGAATCAAACTCATGAAAATCCAATTTTGCATATTAATTCTATGCTCTCTTTCAAACTTCTGTTAGCTGTGTCTACACAGCCATATATGCCGAACAAGAATATGGAAGCATACATCAAGGGTTCAGAAGAAGAAGAGGAAGGAGGAGGAAATCATGTCCAAGCCCTAACTCAATCAATCAAGAAGGAGAGAGAGAGATAATAAGGAAGAATGACAAGTATGCCTATTAAAGGGCACATATTCTCTCACAGTCCTCGTCAGGCTGAAGCGTAAAGCTCAACACATAATCCCAACTGAATTATATGAAGTAATGCTAAGCCCCATAGTGAAGATGTCTGCAAGTTGACTGAATAACCAATGTAAGAAGCAATAATGAGTCCTGCAAGAACCCAGTCATGGATAACGTGAGAGTAAATCTCAATGTGCTTGGTGGGCTCATGAAAGGTGAGATTATTCGTGATGAAGACGATGGCTTAATTATCATAACACCCTGCATTGGAAGGCCAAGCTCATTAAGTAATGAACATACCCATAACATCTAGGCCATAGCCCGATTCTCTGCTTTCACACTGGAGAGAGCAACCACATACTGCTTGTGACCTCGCTCAGTCACTAGGTTCCACCCAACATAGGTATAGAAACTAGAAGTGGATTTCCCATCACCATGACTATCGGCAAAGTTGAAGTCTGAATATGCCTCCACATGAAGGGTGATCGTGGCACTGATAGAATATACTAAGCCCAGGAACATGCTTGAGATAAGCTAGAACTTGTAAAGTGGAATCCCAAAAATTAGATTTACTATCAATATGGGATGACTAGGGTTTGCTGGACATTGAGTTTGGAGCTAAGGAGTCCAGCCTCCTAAAAAAATCAAGCACATATTTTCATTGGTTTAGAGCCAAATGTCCACACTAATGAGCAAACTCAATGCTCAGAAAATATTTGGACATACCCAAATCTCATATAGTGAGGTGCATTAGCAAGAATGCTTTAAAACGAGCAATACCTATAGCTCACGACCAGTGAGAAGGATATCATCAACATACATGACGAGTATGACACTGCCATCAGACGTATTCTTGCAAAACACAGTAGGATCCATTTCAGAAGCGGTTAGCCTTTGATTAAGAATAGGCCAACTGAACTTCGCAAACCATGTGTGAGGGCTTTGCTTAAGACCTAAATTGCACCATGATGGTGGCATACCTTGGCAATCTCCCCATGAACCACATACCCGAGTGGTTGCTCCATAAACACCTGCTAAATGGATTTCTATAAAGAAAGGCATTGAAGACGTCCAATTGATGGAGGGAATACCCTTGATTCAAGGCCAATGAAACAAGAATACATATGGAATTAAGGCGAACCATGAGGGGGATGGTTTCCTTCTAGTCAACACCTTATCACAAGAAAACCCCCCAGCCAATAAGCATGTCTTATAATGATTGATCATCCCATCGAAATTGCACTTAAAGGTAAACACCTATCTGCGGGTAATAGTATTAGTATTTGTGAGTCGAGAAACCGCATCCAAGTCCCTCATTCCACGAGAGACACCTTCTCCAAGTCTATAGCCACTTTCCAGTGAGATAGCTTCCTGGTATCCATGTACAACTTAGGTAATTTTTTCTAAATAGCAACAAAAAGAGAAAATACTCCATAGGTAGGATTCAAGTGGTCATAGACATAAAATAGGAGATAGGTGAAGAGTACAAGAACATTTACCTTCCTGAAGTACAATCAGTAAGTGGCGAACGTTCGAGGGCAAAATGCAAGGGGTTCTGATACCATGGGGAAGCATACATCTAGGATTCAGAAGAAGAAGAAAAAGAGGAGGAAGGAGGAGAGGAGAAGGAAATTGTGTCCAAGCCCTACCTTTATTGATCGAAGAGAGATAATTTCGGAGAATTACAAGTATGCCCCTTTGGGAGCACATATTCTCTCAAGTTATCAAAAATTTTTGGTCCAGCTCCTACATCTATTTAAAAGGATATCACCAATCCAAAAAAATACATTTTTCATGAATTCATGTGAAGAACTAAACTCAACGGCATCAAATTCCTAAACATTACCTGTTTTTTCAGCATCTCTGCAGCACTCAATTTATATGAGATCTGAGAATCTGCTTGAGCATGCATGGACGCAAGCTCCTCTGGACTAGCATTGGCCATCTTCTCTCCCATATCAACCATGTCCTCCATCCTCGTGTTCTTAAGCTGTTCTGCAGCAGTCCTCAGGTCTTCTGGTTTCATGTTCTTCATGCTTTCTGTTGCCAGTTTAATCAGCTCCGGATTTGACATCATCTATAAACAAGGTTTACCCAATTGAGTAAATTTCCATCAGTAAAAGAAGTCATAGCAGGAATAACCGAATGAATCCATTGGAGAAACCCTTTAACCAAATGTCGACTTGAGAAACACGAGATTTACACAAAGAACAGAAATTTACCCGTCACAACCCGAAAAAACTTATCGGTTCACGAGAGTTACGCAGTGAGTAAACTACTATCGTTACAGAATTCGTCGCAGGAAACCCAGAACGATAACAAATTGAGAATCCCTTAAACGAAATGCCCACTCGATAATTACACCACAATTCCACAAAGCAGAAATTTACCCATCACAAACCCTAAAAACCACAGTTCATTCTCTCTACCACCAAATTTGGATTTGGATTTGGATTCTCTCTCCCCCAAAATCCAAACAACTAAAAAACCCTAACAATCAAGATAAAGAAAACCCAAATCCAAACTGTATGAAAATAAAAAAAAACCCCTAAATTCCCCACACATTGCTAGATCAGGAATGCCTGCCGAGAAAATTGGAGGATTGAAAAAAACTACCTGCTGTTGGATCTTGGCGAGCTCCTGCGGAGGGATCCTCCGCATCTGTTCCTGCGTGATCCTCATCAACTCCGGATCCATCATCATCTGGTTAAACATCCCAAATCCTAAATCGAGAAACTGAAATCTACAGAATCGTGCACTTCAAATTTCCGATGCGCGATTAAACTTCCTCGTAAACGCTTTCCAGTGCGAAGGAATGCGCACGTCTAAGATCTGAGGGAGATTTTCCTGATGGGAAAAGACTCAGGAGAAAGGAATATGAGGAGAGAGGAAGGAAGGGAACCCAAAAGGAATTTGTTTTAGAGGAAGACACTGGGAAGTGGTGATCAAGGGTGCACGCAAGACGTTAATTTGGACCATTTATTGACTGTTGGGGCCCATTAGAATGGTCAAAGAAAGAAGGATCAAACACACACCATTATTTTCAGTTTATAAGGCAAAGCAAATCAATTTGTTCATGAAAATGTCTGAAAATATGTAAGTTGAAAATAGTTTATTGGAAAGATGCCTCTCATGATAATGATAAATTATTTTAGAAATATTTATTGATGATCTATGACCACAGGATCAACCTGATCATCATATGAGATTATGATCTATGACCACAGGATCAACCTGATCATCATATGAGATTATGATCTATGACCACAGGATCAACCTGATCATCATATGAGTGAGATTACATTCTACTATTCTTTTCAGATATTTTGATGTCATTCTCAAGTATCCTTTGTATGTGAATATTCAGAACATATATTTAAAAATTAGCGATCATTATACTATGATCTCGTCATAATTCACTTACTCATTGTATATGCTTATGTACTTGATTGGAAACATCATTAAAAAAAATTTCAATGAATATAAACAAGACATATGTCTATAGTGTAAACTAAACAAGTCACATAATGTAATTTTTCTGAAAGGCCTCATAGTGTCCATTACATGAAAATCATTCATACTTACAAATTTTTGCTTCATGATACCATTAAATACATGAATTATATCATTTTAATGCATGGTATTGGCATACTTGCATGTTTTCATTCATATTCTGTCATTGTCATCTAAGTTCTCATGTTCTTGATTTTAATGATTATTTTATATTAGGTGCGTTTGAATATTTTGATTTCTTGAGTTTTGATAATTGTTAGACTTGGGTAAAACCAAGGAATTAAAGAACACAAGAACACTAAAAATTGATGATTTGCATGTTAAATTTTGATTTAGTTTGATTTTTGACTCAAAAGAAGTCACATTTATATTTAATCTTATTCTTATTTGTATTTTTACTTGGGTTGATAAATGGTGTGATAATGTAGATTATTTAATTTTCTAATATTTTAATAAATTTCATTGAAAAATTCCTCATATTTTAACATATGATTTTCTAAGGTTTTCGTATTCTGTAGGATTTTTCTGGATTTGTTAATAAATAATTTAAGGGCAAAATGGAAAAATAGGGGCCCACCTAGGTCAACTGACATGGTGAGCCGATGTGGCAGCATGTGTACACATGGCGCCATGTTTGCGTGGCGACCTAGGCACCATGCAGTGCGTAGGTGATGTTTGGGTGGTTCCCACAAGGGTAGCATTTATTTATTTTACATATTTGCCCTCTGGGCTTTTTTGACACAAAAATATCAAATTCATTATTTAGCTGAACATTTCTCTTACATTTTCCATGTGTGACTAAACTATCTTTTAATTTTGTAGGTGATGTGGCTGCAACAGGAGCTTGGGACGTGTCAGTCTAAGAATCATCATCCATCATTGATAAAAGCACAAAAAGTATGTATAAACACCTAAGAATTACTTTTATTTAGCTCAATTAACTCGCAAACCCATCATATATACTATTTCACGAGTTAATAATTTTCTGTCATAAATACATTAAACAAGAAATTTTATACATCATTTTTTGTCTCCTTGATTTCATGAACTTACAAGCATGAGAATGGAATCAAAATCATCTAAAATAGATGTGGAGAAGTTTAATGGGCTGTCCAAGGCATCTTCAGTGGAGCCTAGTCAAAGGAGAATTGGTGGCTCTCTCCTCGCACGGGTTTAAAAGGAAAGAGACAGAGAAAAGGAGGTCTTCTGCATTTTTTTCATTTTTCCTCTCCTTCCTCGGGCACTCTCTCTCCTAGGGTTCCTCGGGCATTCTGTTCGCCAACATTCTTTCTGTCGGGAGGATGTGCAGTATTTGACAAGTTTGTGTAATGGTCATGCTAGGATCCGAGGCTCGAAAAGCTCTCCAAATCTTCGTCCAAAATAATGATTGCAGCAGAAGGTGTTGAATCAAAACATTCAACATCGTGGAAGCACCAAGAATGGATGATCTCATCATCCATTCTAGGTGATCCTATCATCTAGTATGCAATAAAATTCATACTTACTTGGATCATTTGAAAGAGTTCTTCAACCGTTCAAGCGTCCGGCCTCTAGCGGTATCCACATAGTCTCCAAACGATCGGATCTCCTCTTGAACACTCGTCACCACGAGAGGAAGAGAAGAGGGAGGAGAAGTTCCACTAGGCTTGCATGGGCACCTCTATTATGGTCGTTCTCCCCCTATTTATAGACTTTGGGAATGTGAACTTTTCACAAAAACCCTTATTATTATGTCTATATCCACCGACGTCCATTGACCTTATGTGTGTGACCCTCTAGGTCCATATATCTCGCCAGTTAATGACTCTATCAACCCAATAATACTTATTGGTCCTTCTCATCAATTAACTATATCAACATATAGATTAATTGAATAAGGATCGATTTAACCCAATCGACAGGTTGAGTCGCCAGCCCGGTGGGTGCCAAGCTACACCACGTGCTCTAGGAGATATGGAGTATATTAGAACTCTTTCATGGAACCCTGCCGTCATTGGTTACCGTGTACGTATAATCATTCATCCACACGAGACTCATGAATGACTTAGGGTATGGTTAATTTTCAAACCCTAATCGGTCACTCAATTTAGTACTGATGCGAGTAGGAAATCATTGAGAACAACTTCTCTAATATTTCCACTACCTTGGCCAAGGATTTAATCCCATCTAATTCCTTGATTCAATCTCCTCATATACCGAGGGTGGATGATCCCGTCTTTACCACTCAATCACCTTCGAGGACTTCATGTCGTATCCAATCTATGACGTTTTGGAGATCCCGTGGCTAGGGGGTCATAAGTCATAGTCAAAACACGATCATCTATCCACAAGATGTCTTTGGTGTCTCAGGTCAAAGGACCACGTACACAACCGTGACATGAATCAACCTGATTGACAATTTAGGTATATTATCATTCAGGGATTCATACGGATCAATTCAGTGAACTCTTTCTCCAAAGAGCACCCACTATCTATCCTTAGTGTCTCCACACCGATGGCTATAGGATCGGCCATACTCATCATATGAGGTGGATCATATAGTGCTATTCTTTCCAGATAATTCGATGTCCTTCTCGAATATCCCACGAATAGGAATGTTTAGAACATATGTTTAAAGACTAGCGATCACTATATTATGATCTCATCGTAATTCACTTAGTCATTGCACATGCTC
This sequence comes from Lemna minuta, assembly GCA_024174645.1. Lineage (NCBI taxonomy): Eukaryota > Viridiplantae > Streptophyta > Magnoliopsida > Alismatales > Araceae > Lemna > Lemna minuta. The sequence continues at coordinate 12,172,007 of CM044104.1, read as the reverse complement.
ATGGACTTCATTGCAAACATCACACAAGAATGACAATGAATAAATTTCATTTCAATGAACACAGACAAGATACATGGAAGTGTGATTGGCTTATAGGCCACATAATATCTATCAGGTTATTCTCTTTTCCTGTATCCTCTGAGGTCTATCTCCTTCCCCGCTCTTCGTTTATTTTCGTTCTCGTTCACAAAGTTTCCCTCTCTCGCCGTTTCTCTCTCTCGTTGTTTATCACTTTCACGAGTCTCTCTCCACCTAGAACGCTCACATTTCTTCGATTTTCTCTCTCTCACTTACTCTCCCTACTTCCGCTTTCTCCAAAATCCTCTCTTTCTAATCTAGTTTTTCCCAGCTTTGTCTTCGCTCTCTTTTCCCTTCCACAAAGTCTTCCCCCCTTCCTTTCGGTCCTCTTCTTTCTCTCCCCTCCCCTCTCTCCCTATTTTGCTCGCGACGTTCATTCTATCTCTCTTCTTGAAGATTTCTCCTCCCTTCTTCTCTCTCTTTGAATCACTCCCGCGACATCACCTTCATCTCTCACGCTCTCTCCTAATCTTCTCTCAATACTCTCTCACAATCTCACTTCTGCTATCTCGTTCATCCCTCTCTTTCGCCCCATCACTCGCAGTCCCGTTCTTGCCTCTTCTCCCAGCCTTAATTCTCTCTCAACTCTCGCTCTCCCTTCCGCTGTCTCATTTTCTATTCTGTTTTTCTTTCTTTTCACTTACAGCAGCTCAAATTCTCTTTCTCCTTCCACCACTTCCGATTCTACTTCCACCCTCTTATCATTCCCTCCAAAAAAAATTGCATTTGCGTGTTCTCTCACTCTCGCACACACTTATGCGCTCCATCCTTCACACACATTTCCCGCACCCACTTCTCTCTCTTCCGTTGTTCCGCAAAGTCTCTCTCTCGCACCCTCTTATGAACAATCATTCCTTCTACCTATTTTTCTCTCTCTCCTCCACTCTCACAATCTCGTTTTCTCTCCTACATCACCTTCTCTAACTTTCTCTGATCTTACCACTCGCATCGTCTCGCTCCCAACTTCTCTCTTCTCCTATCCCTTTCTACCGCCCCTTCCAAGCGATTCTCCCTCTACCGCATTTTATATTCTGCTCCCTTCATCCATCTCCTCGTTCCGATTTCATCCATTCCATCATTCCCATTCTCTCTGGCCAATTCCACTCTTCCTCAAAATTAGTACACGATCTCTCTCACGTTTTCTCTTCTATCTACTATTTTTGCTATCTTCTCTCGCGACTTCATGTAGTCTCTCTTCCTCACTTCTTCGATTCCTTTCTTCTGCATTTCCGCACTCCTACAACCTCGATTTCTTCCGCCTAATCCTCTTTCACGATAAATCTTCCTCTCCCCTGGTCTCTCTCTTCTTTTCTAATTTCATCACTCTACTGTTCCTCTTCCCCGATCGACCGCTCATTCTCTCACTATCTCTCTCCCGTCTCTCTTCTTTCTTCATGTGAATTTCTATTCTCGGCATTCCTTGATGGATATTATGTGGCCTATAAGCCAATCACACTTTCATGTATCTTGTTTATGTTCATTAAAATGAAATTTATTCATTGTCATTCTTGTGTGATGTTTGCAATGAAGTCCATGAGCATGTGCAATGACTAAGTGATTTATGATGAAATCATAATATAGTGATCACTAGTATTTAAACATATGTTCTAAACATTCCTATTCGTGGGATATTCAAGAAGGACATCGAATTATCCGGAAAGAATAGCACTATCTAATCCAACTCATACGATGAGTATGACTGATCCTATAGCCATCGGTGTGGAGACACTAAGGATAGATAGTGGGTGCTTTTTAGAGAAAGAGTTCACTGAATTGGTCCATATGAATCCGTATGAATCCTTGAATGGTATTATATCTAACTGTCAATCAGGTTGATTCATGTCATGGTTGTGTATATGGTCCTTTGATTTGAGACACCAAAGACATCTTGTGGATGGATGATCGTGTTTTGATTATGACTTACGAATCCCTAGCTACGGGATATCTAAAATGTCATAGATTGGATACGACATAAAGTCCACGAAGATGATTGTGTGGTCAAGATGGGATCATCCACCCTCGGTATTTGAGGAGATTTACTCAAGAAATGAGATGCGATGAAATCCTTGGCCAAGGTAGTAGAAATATCGGAGAAGGAGTTCTTGATGATTTCTACACGCATCAGTACTAACTTGAGTGACCGATTAGGGTTTGATAGTTCACTCTACCCTAAGTCATTCATGAGTCTAATGTGGATGAAGGATTATACATACATGGTAATCGATGACGGGAAGGTTCCATAAGTGAGTTCTTATATACTCCATATCTCCTAGTTTACGTGGTGTAGCTTGGCACCCAACGGGCTGGCAACTCAACCTATCAACTGGGTTAAATCGATCCTTGATTAATTAATCTATATATGGATGTGGATAATTAATTAAGGTTGACCAATAAGGTGTTATTTGGTCTATAGAGTTATTAACTAGTGAGATATATGGACCTAGAGGGTCACACACATAAGGTTTATGGATGTTGGTGGATATAGACATAATTATGAGGGGTTTTATGAAAAAACCTCATTCCAAATGTCTATAAATAGGGGGAGAACGACCACAACTGAAGGTGCCCATGCAAGCCTTGTGAGAATTCTCTCCTTTCTTCTCTCTCTCTCTCTTGGTGAAGAGCTTTGAAGAGGAGATCCAATCATCCGGAGGTCGTGTGGACACCACTAGAGGCTAGACACTTGAATAGCTTCAAAAACTCCTTCAAGGAAACCTGTAAGTATGTTTTTTCTCATTCATACTAGATGATAGGATCATCTGTTCTTGGTGGCTTGGTATTTTGAATGTCTGATTCAATGTTTTTCCGCTGCGTTTGATGTTTTGATCAAAATTTTAGAAAGTTATCGACCTCAGATCCCATCATTCCTTACATTCGGGCATTCTCTCTCCGACATATCCCCCCCCCTTTCTATTTCGTCCTTTGCCTCTACCCCTCTTCCGCTCTGTCCTTTTGTCACAACTCCTCTCTTTCCTCATCCCTCTTATCTGCTCTTTCTTTTGTTTAATTCCCACATCTCCCTCTCTCTCTACCTCCCCCACTTCCGCTCATTTCATTATAAGGTATTTCTTTCTTCATCTATCTACCAACCTCTCTTCATTCCCTTATTATCCTTGTTATCTCCTCCCCCAATTCTTCATTTAATATTAGGTTTCTAGAACTTTACTTGTACTTCCCAATTGCTCCTTCTAATTAAACTTTCTAAATAATTGGTTCATTCTTCTACCTTTGAAATTGATAAGTTCTTGCCCTCATATCCATGTGGATCCACCTAGGAAACTAGACGCCTTTATTATTTCCATCCAGTCTTAGTTTTCCTGAGTATAAATAGTAAATTTTTTGGGCTTAAACACACGAGGACTTCGAGCCTATCAATCATCAGTTACTCAAGATAGGGTACGTGGCAACATCAAAGTGGCTGGAGATATTGCTAAAAAAATATTTAATTTTAGTCATCAGATGTCACCGTTAAATGACCGCCAAAAATATTCACATAAAGAAAAGAGGGGTGTGATAACATGCTATTTATGCATGTAATTATATGATTATTAATGCAATTTAAGGCACTAATTACTCCAATTATATGCATGTTATCATATTTTAAGAGTATTTCTACCATTTTGTATAAATTCATGATATGATCTAAAAATACATTAAAGTATGGATTATTATGCATAATTAAACATTATAATCTTTAATCTGAATTATATTTATGATCATAATCATGTTTTAAAGATGAAAATATAAGAGAAAAGACTTTTATTTATATTTATGTATTTATATAAATTTATTTTATATAATACATAAATGTATAAAAATTAATATAAATGAATTATCTTATTATTTTAATAATTTGACTTTTTATAATGATAGATTAATCAATTCTGAATCCAACAAAATAAATTTGAATTAATTTGGAGTTATATTTTGAAATTTATGAATTTAACAATTTTTAGGAATTTTTCTGGAATTTTTCTGAATTTATTTGATTTTTATCATTTAAAATAAATTAAAAATCGCAAAAAAAGGGGGTTCAACAACCATACGATTTGTCGTGTGCATTTAATGACCAAACTAAGTCGTGTGCATTCAACGACCATACGATTTAGTCTCGTATTATTAACGAGATATATATACTATATTTAGCGACTTTAGATGCTTTTTTAGACGAAATTAAAATTTTTGATACATACGATTTATACGACCATACGAGACTAAATCGTATGGTCATTGAATGCACACGACATAGTGTCAAAACAAAGTCGTAATCTTACCAATTTATGAATAATGAAAGTAATTAATTAGTATAATGATAATTAAGGGTCGAATCCATGGAGAATTAGGGAAATTTGAGAGATATCTTTAAAATTCGGTCAAATCAGACGATGAATTGAGATTAGAAATTGGGCGTTTTAGTATATTAAGAAAGATAACTCAATTTCAAATCCACGGAATCAAAAATTAGATGATTTGGATAAGAATTCGAAGAGTAATCGAAATTTGAAGTTAAGAGAAATTTTCGTTTCGAAAAATGATTAAAAACCAAAATTTAAACTAAAATTAAACTAATCTATGATGCTAAAAGTAAAATTAACACTAAATGATGAAAGATTAAGATGAAATCACGCAACCTAACCCAAAGTAGCCTTCGAAATGATCCAATTAATCGCCGGATGCAAGGCTTTTCTTTCCGAATTTCTGAAGACAAAAGTGGAGTTCAAGATGTGATTTCTTCCTTCTCCTTCGATCAAAGTTTGATTTCAAGCATTCAATTGAAGCGGAAATGAGTCAAGAACACTATGAAACAAACGGCACGCGAATTGAAGCTTTACACAGAGAGAATTTGATGAAGAATCGCGAACGTGTTCTTCGTGGCGAAGAACCATTTTTATAAAAAACAAAATTAGATCTCAGCCGTCGGAAGGAGCTTCATCACGATCAACGGTCGCGATCGTGCTCCCCTCTTGGATGAATCGTCGTCTTGTGATGATCGTCCAATCGTGATCGTGTGGCTTTGATTTGATCAGAGATCCATCACGTGCGTAAAATCTCAGCCGTTATAATAATCACGATGAATGGTCATGATTTATTCACTTAAGTGAATAAATAGCCACGTGTTGAATTTCTGATCTGGTGGATCTTGTGTCCACGCGATCTACACCGCTCGATCATCGCGCCGACGATTCTACGCACTGGATGCTGCCACGCGTCTTGCAAATAGAGAAATCGATGGGACTTTAGTCCCACACGGAGAAAAACGAGGGAAGAAGACGCGTATATAAAGTACGCGATTTAATGGGGTTAATAATCTTGTCTTCCGATAATCGGAAGACATATATATACTATATTAAACTATATATGTAAATATAAATATGCACCGCCACGTGTCACATCCGCGCCACGCAGGCGCTCGCGCTTGTCCACGTGTCGATGCCACGTGTACACGAGCGATAAAACCCCCATTAACTCGTATGGTCGACCATACTAAATCGTATGGTCGTTGAATGCACACGAAAAATCGTATGGTCGTTAAACCCCCTTTTCTCGTGATTTTTAATTTATTTTAAATGATAAAATTAAAAAAAATAAATAAATTCAGAAAAATTATAGAAAAATTCCTAAAAATTGTTAAATTCATAACTTTCAAAATATGACTCCAAATTAATTCAAATTTATTTTGTTGGATTCAGAATTGAATAATCTATCATTATAAAAAGTCAAATTATTAAAATAATAAGATAATTCATTTATATTAATTTTATACATTTATGTATTATATAAAATAAATTTATATAAACACATAAATGTGAAGAAAAGTCTTTTCTCTTATATTTTCATCTTTAAAATATGATTATGATCATAAATATAATTATGATTAAAGATTATAATGTTTAATTATGCATAATAATTCACACTTTAATGTATTTTTAGATCATATCATGAATTTATACAAAATGGTAGAAATACTCTTAAAATATGATAACATGCATATAATTGGAGTAATTAATGCCTTAAATTGCATTAATAATCATATAATTACATGCATAAATAGCATGTTATCACAACCCCCAACTTGAATAATTCTTATCATCTTTTGATCTTGCAACTAAAGAAGTGAAGTGTATCAATGTGTGATCAACTTTTCATCATAGTGTGGACCATGGTGATCTAGATTCCATAACTAGGTTGACTTCCTTAGAGCATATTAGGGTAGTGCTCATCGGCTAATAGTCGAGTCAATACTCAAGTGTACTCGAGGTGAGCATATCTAAGGTTTGATGCTATGGGAATGAAAAGATTCTCACACTCTCATGAGCAGATGTAATCCTCACCTCTCTAATTCTCACATCACTCTTTCACTCATTTGGAGGCTACTTGGTGCATTAGAATTCCTCTCAACTTTTCTTTCTCCTTTAAAGAGTGCATTGCAAAGGGTTTCCTATTTTGGGATGCATCGTTATAAGGTAGCTGAAAGAGTAAAAAGACACTATATCTAAAGGAATAACTTGGTTAAAAGCAAAAAATCAGCATATAAACAAATTGGATATTATATATACAAAGAAAGGTACCACTGATGTCTAATTATTCTCCCAAATGATGTGGATGATGATGGTGGTAGATAAGGATTGATAGAAAATGGTAGAGATGGTGTGGAGTGGTATACTTGATATAAATATGGTGGAAAATGAAATGGAATGGAATGGAAGTAAATGGTAGAGATAGGTATTTACATGGTAAATATAGTTTTCCCATATTGTTATCCTTCTTTTCACTTTCTTATTCCTCTCTTTCTTTTTTATCCTCCTTTTATTTCATTCTTTCTTTTTGTCTTCTTCTTTTCTTCATTTCAGATTTTTCTTCTCTTTTTCTTCTTCTCTTCTTTTTGTATATTGTAAATTTCTTTAGAGAAGAAGAAGATAAAAATTCAAGGCTTTGCATAAAACAAGGATATGGAGGATGTCTTGATATTTGAAGAGAGTATTCAAAATTTTTGAAGTGTAATATGAAGGAATATTTGCTTGTAAGGGAAATTATGAAGAAGATGGATGGTGGAAAATGTTGATCACTTGAGAGTGTAATTATAATCAGTGAAGCTGAAATTTGGGTGTCTAATTGACTGGTTTGGAAAAGGTATAACTAAATGCATAAATTATATAATAGGTGCATAAAAAATTATGACACATTACACTCTTCTAAGAGAAAGTTCGGAAGTGAAGAATTCCCACATCAAATAGGTTTGGCTGATGTAAGGTAGGGGATAGGAATTTGCTTGGACTTCACTCAAAATCTCTTCTTTTCACTCCAATAGCACTTCAACCTCTGATTACTCATTTTCCTCGGTGCCCGTTAGATACCCAACCCCGAAGAAGTCAACCACTAAAAAGAATCCATGGTTTCTCTAGATCACTTGGCTTTATTACTCAAAATGTAATCACATGAGCTATGAGGCCCTCACTTCTACATCTCTAGGAATAGGATCTCTAAATGATAAGACTTATAAGGTATTAAAAGTGGTAAAAATTTGAAAAATAGGAGTTTTAAAATAGTAAATTTGAAAAATTTTGAAAATTTTGAAAATTTTGAGTTTTTCTAAGTCCTCACCCCCAACTTAAATCTTTCATTGCCCTCAATGAAATAAATATGTGCATAAAAAGATGGCAAAAATATCATGTATTACATGAAAAAGATTGTAAATTGAAATGAGAAGTAAAAAGGTTTAGAAAAACTCATTGTGCGTGTTTGATGCATCTCTCTGGAATTTGTCCAAATTGCTTGTTGTTGTAGGTGGATTCCTCCAGCTATGTATATACATTTGATATAAACTACAAAAAAAAACTAAATAAAACAGTAAGATAATCTTGGGGTGCCTCCCAAGAGCGCTAAGTTTAACGTCTTCAGCCACACAAAACTTTAATGAAACTACGATGACGAACCTTGATTCCTTGGGTTGATAGTGGCCTGTGATGGTAATTGGTCAGAAAATGAAACTTGCTTACCCTTCTTATTATCAGTCGAGGTCGGGATGTTCGTCTTGACGAAATCATGTATCTCGTCTACGCGCGAGTTCATCCTGTTCATTTGCTCCATCAACTGAGAGAGCGCACCCAAAATCGGATTTGCATTCGCGTAGAGTTGCTGTTGCGAGTTTTGTTGCTGAGCGATACTATATGGAGGATACATTTGATCCATGTTCCTCCTAAATCCTTGATGCTGCTGCATAGGATTATTATAAAAATGGTTATTTAAATAAGTTGGATATGTACCTTGATAATTCGGTATGTTCGGTCATCCCTGGTTAAATTGCCCTCATGATGGGCCTTGTTGATACATGTCCTGCCCTTGAATTGCCATGATAGGATAATCCATCTCGACGCGGTCGAGGTGTGAGCCATGGGTGCATGGCGACGCTTCTTGTAGAGCTACGGGTGCAAGTCCTTCAGATCCATTGCGGATGTGGAACCGATCTAATAGTAGGTTCTAAACCTCCGCCATCTTGTCGATCTTCTCTAGGAGCATGCCCATCTCTACCGACTTCACGTCGATCAATCCTCCCTTCGGCGTTGCACCTCTTCCGAATGGTTTTGCCACGTTGTGGTGGCTATTCTCCACCACAGTCTCGATCAAATCCATTGCTTCATCTTCAAACTTGCTCATGAAGGTGCCGCCGCTAGCTGACTCCAAAAGATATCTATCTTGCGGGCCTAACCCATCATAAAATATCTGTGTAAGCTCATGGTTAGACACTCCATAGTGAGGGCACTCTCTAGTGAGGTCTCTAAGTCTCTCCCAAGCTTCGTGGAATGTCTCACTCGGTCCTTGGGTAAACTCACGCACCGCCTTCCTAACAGAGGTGGTCTTTCCTATGGAATAATATTTCCTAAGAAATTCCTCCTCCATCTCGGTCCAAGAAGTGAACTCTTTTCCTAACTTAAGAAACCAATCCTTAGCTCTATCTCTATGGGTGGCGGGAAAGAGTTTCATCTTCATTACATCTGCCGACACATTATAAATATGATTAATCTCACATACTTGACTAAACTCATCGACATGTCTATAAGGATCCTCAGAAGGTTTACCATGGAAGATAGGTAACATACTCATCACATGCGAATCTATCCTAAAATTCGCATTTCTAGCTAAAGGTGCATGAATACGAGTAACGGGTCTTTGAAGAACAGGCCTAGCATAATCACTAAGACGTCTCCTAACATTTCCCTCATCATTCAAGAACAGGTCGATGATGATGCGGAAGATGAAAGTGATTGCGAGGAATGTTCAAAAAGATCTAAGTGTAAAGGATTATCCCTCGTTCTCCAATCAGACTCTCGTCTCATAAAATATGCACTAATATACTAATATATGTAATAATAATAAGAAGAGATATTATAAAATTACTCAACAATGACAAATTTAATCGTACCTGATTGTCGCTATTCGTTAGAGTTACGCTCTCCCAATTCGAGTACGACGCGATGATTGTCCGTTGTCCGTAGAGAGGGACTAATCACTTAATCTCATCGAAATTGAGTATCTAAACGATGTATTTCTGCTACAAATAGCTCAGTGTAGGATCAATTTGGATTAATATCAAAACAGAAACAAAAAAATCAGGGATCATGAAAAATCTAAATGTGCCGGCTAGAGATATGGGCATGGAACTCACAAATAAGTGATACATGGTAGTATCCAAACCTTCAATCACCATTTATTCTCATCCGGTGGTCTAGACATCTTATGAGATCAAATTTGATTCCAATGACGTGGATTTAGAATAAGCCTTTGATGGAGATTTGCTCGCAACAATCTCTCACAATGATTTCTTAATCTAAAAAGAAGGGTGACATGGCGCAATCTTAGTCATTGATCGTCACTTAAGCACCTACAATGTGTTGTCTATTAGGAGAATGATATAGGTTCAATGTTTCCCAAATGGAAAAATTTGGAATTTCCTTACTTTCTAATGTTGAACTTTCTAAGGTTGGACTATGTTCTTGTTTTCATTGAAAGTGACAAGGCACAATGTGAGGAGTCAAATTAGGCAATTCAATCCAGACGGTCAATCTTCAATTGGGGCTCGTGGTGGCGCCCAATTCTATGGGTCTAAAATGTGGGCCACAATGGCAAGGTGCAAGGACACAAGGCATGCTCAGGACTCTCAAATCAAAATCTAACAAGTGTGATTATTGTGGTTGTTTCTTAATAAATTTTTGCAAATAACACAAATCTAGAGCCCATGCCCATCAAAGCACCTATTTAATGACACCTATTTCCCAACATTGATTTCCAGAAGCAGTAGGATCACTCAATACGTGTTGCATTCTTGGCAATTAAAAACATTAAAAATTTGTTGATCTAATGGCTAGGATTGCTTGCTACAATTTCTTAAGGCTTTTCTCTTGATTTTAAGGGGACACATGTCAAACTCACTATGCCAATGTTTCTTAAACTATCAATTAGATTTTTGAAGTTTAAAATGGCCCACTTAAAACTGGTAGAAGTGATATCTCTCTTGAAGTGCTTCTCATTGAAATACAACACAAGCTTCCCATGGAACATTGAAGATTCAAATCAGTGGCTACCAACATAGCAAGTAGAGTTTTCAAGGATTTTCACCATGACAAACTACCACTATAGAGAGATGTGGATCATTGTATTACCACTAGCACCGAGTGCTGGGATATGAGGCTCGACAAGCTCTCCAATTTTTTTATCAAAACAATGATTGCAGCGGAAGATGTTGAATCAAAACATTCAACAAAGTTGAGGCACCAAGAATAGATGGTCTTATCATCCATTCTAGATGATCCTACCATCTAGTATAGAATAAAATTCATACTTACAGGGATCATTTGAAAGAGTTCTTCAACCATTTAAGCGTCCGATCTCTAGCGGTATCTACACAATCTTAGGATGATCGGATCTCTTCTTGAACACTCATCACTGCATGAGGAAGCAAAAACCCTTATTACTATGTCTATATCCACCAACGTCCATTGACCTTATGTGTGTGACCCTCTAGGTCCATATATCTCGCCAGTTAATGACTCCATCGACCCAGTACCACTAGAGAGTTATTTATGAAGCTATCTTCCATGCAATACAAAGGTCAAGGACAAGTAAGAGAACAGATCTACCAGATGAATACAGTTGCAGAAAAGCTAGGACAATTGGGTATGGAAGTAACCGACAATATGCTAATGGAATTTGTCCTCAAGTCACTTTCACCTAGGTTTGATCATTTCAAGTTGACATATAGGATCCAAGAGCATCAATGGAGTCTTGAAGATCTCACTGCACTTTGCACTCAAGAAGAACTCTGGTTAAATGAAGTTAATTATGAAAGCGCAAATTTTGCCTCTACCTCCAAATTGAAGAAAAGGAAGCATGAAAAGCAAAAACAAGGAGGTGCTCTCCAAAAGGACCAGAAGAGGCACAAGCAAGATAAAGCATTGACTTGTTTCTATTGCCATAAACCTGATCGTGCTTGGAGAGAAAATAAAGGGTTGCCTCCATTGTCGGAAGCCAAGAAGTGAGGAGAAATATGTATTCACTGGCAATGACACTTCAGCTAGAGTAGAAGGGATCAGAACATTTCGATTGCTTCTAAATAGTGGTAAGTTTGTCAATCTGAATAGATACTTTTGTTGTACCAACTTTTAGACGCAATCTGGTGTCTGTATCTACTCTAGAAAGATTTGGTTATACTCGTATTTTTTAGAAATAGGAAAGTTAGTATCAGGTATGAAGACAATATTATTGGCACTGGATCTTTATTACAGGACAATAACTTGTATTTTCTATGGGAGGAATGATGGATCTGGTGAATAATGTCCTGGAAGTTTTGCGCAATATCTTGAGCAATCAGGAATTGTCGCTCAATATGCTATGTCAGGCACTCATAGTATGAATGACATTGCTAAACGGCAAAATCGGACACTTCAAGATATGGTGAGAAGTATGATGGTTGAATCATTGCTTCACATAAGTTTATGGGGTGAGGCCTTAAATACAACAATATACTTATTGAATAGAGTTCCAACCAAAGCAACTATAAAGACATCATTTGAACTATGGATAGGAGGAAAACCCAATTTGAAGCATCTTCATATCTGGGGATGTCCAGCGCAAGCACGATCGTATGTTCCTAAGGAAAGGAAACTGGACGCCAAAACAATCAGTTGTTATTTTATTGGATATTCAAAAAAATCTTGGGGTTTCAAATTTTATGATCCTAGTACTATAGGTATCTTTGCAACTAGAAATGCACATTTCTTTGAGGATATTGAATTTGTTGGGGAAAATAAAGTTAGAGACATTGAATTTTAGGAAGAACACGATGATAGTATTAATGCATAAGGTAATTTAATTATTTCATGTGTTCAAGAAGATGTTTCACATCTTTTAGCTTCCTATAGTCAAATTGCATATCCTCAAGAAGAAGTGCCATTAAATAAATCCATTGTTCTATGGGGAACTCGAATTTCAAATAATTTGATTATATATCTTCAATAACATGAGGCTGATATGGAGATAAAGGAAAATGATCCTTCTAATTTACGAAAAGCCTTGTATAGTTTTAATGCTCATAAGTGGATTGATGCTACGAATGAAAATATGAAATCCATGCATGACAATGACGTTTGAGATCTTGTTCATTTACTTAAAGGATTGAAACCTTTAGGTTATAAATAGATATTTAAAAGTAAGAGGAACTCAAAAGGTAATTCAAAAAGATATAAGGCATGTCTTGTTGCAAGGGATTTACTCAATGTGAAGGCATCGATAATAACGAAACCTTTTATTCAGTATCATCGAAGGATTCATTCAGAATCATAATGGCACTTGTAGCTCATTTTGATCTTGAGTTACATCAAATGGATGTAAAGACCGCATTTCTAAATAGAGAAATTGATAAAACCAACTATATGGAACAACTTGAAAATTTTATGATTGGAGATTCAAAGTCTATGCTATGCAAATCAAAGAAATCTCTTTATGGACTGAAGCAATCTCCTCGTTTATGGTATCACAAATTTCATAAAATGATTGGTTCATTCGGTTTTGTGATAAATACTGTTGATGAACATATAAATTATAAGTTTAGTGTGAGCAAACATATTTTTTTAGTTTTATATGTCGATGACATTTTACTGGCCACTAGTGATCTAAACTTATTATGTGATACCAAAAAATTTTTGTCAAACAACTTTGAAATGAAGGACCGTGGTAATGCCTCTTTTGCTTTAGGCATTCAGATTACCGAGATCGTTCTAAAAATAACTTAGGATTGTCACAAAAGGGTTATATTGAAAAGCTTCTTCAAAGATATGGTATGCATGATTGTAAACCATTAAAAACCCCAATTGCTAAAGGAGACAAACTAAGTCTCAATCAATGTCCAAAGAACGGATTAAAATTTCAAGAGATAGAAAAATTTATGTTAGCACAAGTGGTCGGGAGCCTTATGTATGCTCAAGTTTGTTCATGACCAAATATTACTTATATAGTGGGGGTTTTAGGTCGATACATGAGTAACTCGGGTATGACACATTGGAAAGAAGCAAAACGAGTTTTGAGACATTTATAGAGGACACAGAATTACATGCTCACGTACAGAAAATTAGCACGACTAGAGATCATTGGGTATTCATATTCTGATTTTGTTGGATACATTGATAGCATAAAATTTACTTTAGGCTATATTTATTTTCTAGCTGGAGGAGCTATATTCATGGAAAAGTGCTAAGCAAGCATTTATACCATCTTCTACTATGGCAAAAAACTATATACCATGCTATGAATCATCAAATCATGGCAATTGGCTGAAAATTTTTGTCACAAATTTAAAGGTAGTTCAAGGAGTTGAAAGACAACTTCATTGTGACAATCAGTCAGCTGTTATATTTGCCAATCAGAGCTTGACAAAATCTAAATATATAGATATCAAGTATCTGGTTGTTAAAGAACGAGTTCAAAATGGTCAACTGTCTATTGAGCACATTGGTACAAACTCTATGGTAGTAGATCTACTTACTAAAGCAGTGCCGGCTATAGTCTTCTGTAAACATATTGCTTATATGGGCCTCACATCATATGACGATATGTAATTTCAGTGGGAGTTTGGTGTATTTTGTGTGCTTATTATGTAACAGATATGTTGTTTAAGTTTACCATTTTTAACATAATTTCAGTTGATCTCTCTTCAGACTTTAAAGGAGTAAGTTAGAAATGTACATGTATGAATCATGTTTCATGTAATTTCTATGCTACACATCCACACACAATCTATGTCATTCATTTGATAATTATACATGATCATTGTTTGGGTTTAGTTACACTTGATGTGATGAAAATCCCATTGGTTCATTTCTTGTCTGATGATGGACAATATTGATGAGAATGTCTTCAAATGATAGTAGTAGATTGAGCTCATACTGTTATAATTCATCATATTTAGTTAATACATACCTTGTCCAAGTGAGAGATTGCTAGGTCGAATCTCTATTAAGTGGACATAGTTATGTAACATTATGGATTAGCTATCATTTAATCCCATTAAAGTGAGTCAATTATGTTTAATGTAGGGATTAAGACATTCATTTATGTGTGTGGAGGTTAATTATGTATAGATGCAATTAAATTCATCATTAGTCATTAATGGGCTGACTAATTATTGATTAGATGCTTAAGCTCTCCTCACTCTCTATAAATAGGAGTTCATAGTCTACTTGAGTAACCCCAATGCTTATAACCCTCTAGATAGAATCTCACTTCTTCTAGAAATCAAGAGGTTATCTTGGGGATATTCAAGAAGGCTATTCTCCACTTCGGTAATCTACAATGATGAGGAATTATCCCGTGAATCCAAGTATGAGTTTACTTTTGTTTTATGTATCTGATTATGTTGATGAATCATGATTCATACTCAAGTTCCATCACATGTATCTTCTAAAGTTGAGTGTTTCTGAATTCTGTCATATCACTCGGGAAGAGGAAGAAGGAGTGTGGTTGTGCCATCATCAACTATGTCATAAAAATTTATGTGTGATTGATGACATGAGCAGAGGTGACATGCTAACATGATTACCGAAATATCGTTTCTCTGACCATCTATGCAAGAATTGTGTGGCTGGGAAGCACAGTCGAAGTGTCTTTCCAAACGCATTAGAGTTTTGAGCCTCAAAGAGACCTAAATTAATTCATGGTGACATATGTGAACTGATTCAATCATCAACAATAGGAGGAAGAAGGTACTACTTTCTAATAGTTGATGATTATTCACGGTTACCGTGGGTGACATTTGTGAAAGAAAAATCAAAAGCATTTCAATGTTTCAAGACATTTAAAAACTTAGCTGAATTAGAAAGTAGTGAGAAGATAACATGTTTTAGGACAGATCGAGGAGGTGAATTTAATTCAGAGGATTTCATGATTTATTGTGAAGAGAATGGCATAGAAAGACAACTCAATGCCCCTTACTCTCCTCAACAAAATGGAGTGATGGAGAGAAAGAACAAAATAATAATGTCTTGTGTAAGAAGAATGTTGAAAGAAAAGAAATTACCTCTAGAATTATGGGCTGAGGTAGTAAACACACGTGTTTATGTTCTAAATCGATCCATTACCAAAAGTTTAAAGGATGCAACACCATATGAGAATGGAGTGGGAGAAAACCTAGTGTAGAGCACCTATGGGTTTTTGGATTAGTGGTGCATGTGAAAACCACGAAGAAGGTGAGCGAACTTGAAGACAAAAGCAATGTGACCATCTTCATCGGGTATGAATTAGGCACTACAGCATATAGATGTCTTCATCTATTAAATTTCAAGGAGTCTATCAGTAGATATGTTATTTTTGAGGAAACTCAGTGTTGCGACTTCAGTCAAGAGGGTGGTCAATGTGTTCATTTCACCTTCACTTCAGCCATTGATATGGTAAATTCATATGAAATATCAACAAAAAATCAAAACTCAAACTCAACATCAGACGTGCCCTCATATGAACACATTGACCAAGTTCAAATTTCTAAAGAGGAGGAAAGACCCGAGAGATTCATATCGATTCAATCGATCTATGAGGAAACGCAAGGAATAGAAGAAGATGAAATATGTTTCATCTCATGATAAGAACCCTCATCCTATGTGTTTGTAGTTAAGAAGGAAGCATGGAGACAAGCCATGAGAGAAGAAATGGAAGCAATTAAGAAAAATTCAATCTAGGAACTTGTTCAACCATATGAGAAGTGCAAACCAATTGGTGTTAAATGGATTTATAAAATAAAAAGGAATTCTATTGGAAAGATTACAAAATACAAAGCTCATCTTGTAGAAAAGGCATATAGTCAGAAAAGAGGAATCGATTATGATGAAGTGTTCTCCCCAGTAGCAAGAGCGGAATCTATTTGAATTGTCATGGCTTTGTCAGCACAATTCAAGTGGAATTTGCATCATCTTGATGTAAAGTCAGCATTGGCAGGGCTGATTTTGTTTTCATAGGGCGCCTATATGGTCAAATTGAGGAAGAGGTTTATGAGGATTGATAACATCCATTTATAACTTAATTTCTTATCCTAATTAACTCATATTCATGCTTATTTTATGTGAATATTGAAAGTCCCTTTAGGGTGGTTGCTTAACCTAAGAAGGGGGGTTGAATTAGGTTGTGTGAATTTTTTATGAAATTGTCTAACTTTTTAGGTTCTACTTAGATTCGTTGACTTAGTCACTCACTTCTTGTCCTCTCGATTGCACCGGATATTATTATACTGGTTGGGGGACCTACTGTCCCTTAATCCAGTCCCGAGTACTATAGACTCGGAGCCTCCTCCTCACCAAATAAAACCTAATCCTCTCACCACTCAAAGGGTGAAGGACAATGTTCAGATACAAGGTTTTAGGTTTTCCCCCTACAGCAAACCTAACACTCACCTTTACCTGTCCCTACGGCAATACCCACTAGGCCTCGACCTCCTCGGCTCCTGGACGCCCTGACTCCCTCAGGCCGATCTCCACGCGATCCCTCATCCCTTCACGCCATGCCGTGCCTCTTCTGCTAATGTCGCCGACCACCGGTAATTTGAGACCTCGTCTTCCTGCTTCACTCGGTCTTCCCGTTCCCGAGGTACAAACCCCTTCTCGTCTCAACGAATGAGATGCTCTTGTCCTCTGCGTATGTGTGAATGTAACTACTACTAAATAAGTAAGTGAGTTTTCTGACTTCTGCTAACTCTGGGTTGACTTTTGACCTAAAGTTGACTTTCTGTTATAGTTGACTTCTGTTGACTTGGGTTGACTTTAGGAAGGTTGACTGGAATTAAGAATCATTGTCTGTCGCTAAAGTAGACTAACCTAAACAGATAGATACACCAAGAAGTAATCAAATGAACGGATCTCCACAGACAGTATTTAATTAACAGGAAATAAACTTCAAAGTAAAGTAAGTATAAACTATAGCAATTTATAATTTCTAATCGGTTAATACTATATTAAACAAACAGAGCTCTAACAGATATTCAACAGATATTCTAACAATCGTCACACTGTCAAGGTATTCATGATTATACGAATATTTGAAACGGAAACAAATAACAGAACACAGACTGCATTGTAACTAATTACCTTTACCTTACTTCACTTCTGTCAGAATTTGAATCAATGTATCACCAGTTTATCAGATTGACGAACAACTTATGAGCTTCAATGAAATTCAATTCAGTCAGAGGTTCAATTCAATATGACACTACAGATCAGCTTGATTTCAGTCGTTAAAAATGAAGATACGGTCTTAGAGAAACGTATGAGAGCAGGTACAGTAAAACGATTTACTTATATTCTAAGATATAACAAGGGCAACAAGAGAGCACCGAGGAAATACGTTGCTGTTGTGTCTATGAATTTCAGAATGCCAAAAATCAGTAAGGGAACAGGGAGATATATATAGGTATATATAAACTTATATATATATATATATAATTTTGAAAATCTAAATTCAAAAATGAACTAACAGTGAGGAGAAATACACTGAGACGAATCCGACAGTTGCATATAGTTACTAGTTGTAGCTAATCTAAAAACGGCTCTAAATCGTCAAATCGACTGTATACCAAATCAGTACGAGTACAACCAATTTATGAAGACAGACAAACTTACTCGTGAATGAATAGAATACAAAAGATACAAATACCGTCTGTGATGCTAATCTAATGACTATTCGTTTCATCCAAATCAGGAATAGAAAAATGGATCAGAAGAACCTGCGAAAAAAGACAAAAACTAGCTGATGAAAGAACAAATAAACATAAATTTCAAGGACCAAGTACTGAACGCGATTTCGATCAGGAGAGAACTTGAGATTTGCAAAAGACGTTCGTATACTGCCGTGAAGGGAGAAATCGGAGGACCGAACAGACTCCACAGTCGTCTTGGTCACCGGATGTCGAGAGTTAATTTTCGACCCTTTTTCTCTTTCACGATTTCAAACACTTTTCTTTCTGCAAAGCGAGTGTTTACCCTAGAATCAGGAACCCTAAAGTTTTTAAGCTATCCAAAAAGAAACAGTTACGATAATACTCTGAAGGACCTATAATTTCTTTTATATGTATAACAGTATTACCATGGCTATATGTATATTTATGTCTATATATCCTAGCTGCATTAAAAAAAAACTGATGTAGTTCATGTATAATGCATCTGTGATACAGCTGCTTGAGGTAATAAGTTCCTGAAAAAACAATAGAACTATTCATGGAAGCATTAGTAGGTTAGTGGAAAATACGGATATGGAAATAGTGAGAAATATGACATAATAAAGTGTAACATTAAGGAAATATTTTAATGATAAATAGAACTGAAACTATAATGATACAAACCTAACTAGGAATGGTATATTCTTCCCTAATCACTCATACATCCATTCAATCGATGTATACCTTCAAAACTACTTCTCTAACAAATATGATGCATGTTATCATACTTTTTAGGAATTTTCTCGATTGGTATGTCATTTCACTAAAGTCGACATTTATGCATAAATTAGGGATAATTTCATGCTTGATGGGTGATTAGTCTTTTGCAAAGTTAAAATTAATAGAAGTTCATCTCTTTTCTTGAATTACTCTGACTTTAGTGTATGTTTTGAAGGATAATTTCAAGATGAAATTATGATTAAGAAGATTTCTTAAGAAATGAGTTAAGTTAATTTTTAATTCATCTTAATTTCTTCTTTCAAAATATATTTTAAATGACATGATGTTAAAAAGGAAGAGAATTAGAAATTTAATGGAGAAAATTTGGATTAAGCAGGAGTTCTACATTTAAAGTTATGAATTTCTGCGTTTATGCCCATTTAAAATAACGAAAAGGGGTTTTTATTCCACAGACTCAGCGATGCCGACGTGGTGCGCTAGCTGATGTGGCGCGGAGCTGACATGGCACGCAGGACCCGCGCGGATGCGACGCGGCACGCAAGGCCACGTGGCAGAGCCACGCGAGCCCTGCGTGAGGCACATGTGGTGCACAGAGCGCGGACACGTGGCGTGGGCCACGCGAGTCCACGCGGACGCTCGTGAGGGGCGCCACGTGGTGTGAGAGGGGCCTGGCAATTGGAGGGTGACGAGACGAGACCGCGAGGTCATCGATTTCACACGGTCTCGTGTCAAAAATTAAGCCTAACTTACCAATTTTATGAATTTATCATGAATTGAAGGGTATAATGGTAAATAAGGGTCGAATCCACAGGGAATTAAGGTATTTTTGAGATATCTTTTGGAAATTGATCAAATTGGACAATCAATTGAGGTGAGAAATTAGGGAAAATGGTGGTTTTAGAAAGATAACTCAAAGATCTATCTGTGGAATCAAAAATCGCTCGACTTGGATTAGTAATTACGGAGAAATCAAAGATGGAAGTGAGAGGAAATTTTTGGAATCGCGAAGAACACAAATTGAAATTAAAAACGAAATTGAACTAAATTGAAATCCTAAACCTAAAATTGATGATACATGACGATAGATAAGAGGAATAAATTGTTTTCTAACCCGAGATAACGATCAAATTGATCCAATTGATCGCCGGATCGACAGCTATTCATTCCGCGAATTCAATCGTGAACATCAGTGTTCAAGAGACAAATTCTCCTCGCACGATCGATGAAATCTCTCTTATAAACACTTCGTGGATGCAATTTCGAGTCTAGCAGCGATTACAAGATAGAGATTCAAGAGAAGATGCATGTAGATAGGTCGATTAGGTGAAATCTTCCTCGAATGTCTTACAATCGCGAAGAACTCTTCGTTTTATAGCAATTTTGGGCGTAACCGTCCGATCGTTTCGATCGACGGTTACGATGAAACGGTCCATCGTGGACCGTTTCAAATAAGTCGTGGCCGTCGGATCGTGATGGACGGCCACGATTTGATCCGTAGATAAGCGTTTAAAAACGCTTAAAATCGCGTCCTTTGATTCTTGATCCGACGGTCCAGATGCCCCCCGCGCGGTTCAATCTGGACCGTTATAACGCCTTTTATTTGCGCACGTGCTTGATGATCTCCGGTGCACAACGCGTCCACTCGATCGACGCATCAGGTTCCGCGCCGTTGATCTGACGTGTGTGATGCCGCCACATCGGATGAAATCAGGGCCTTTATAACTTGTTTTAAAAAGCACGTGGTCTTGATCTTGATCCATAGACCGCGCGTCCACTCGATCGGCGCGCTCCGATCGCGATCCAACGCTTTTCCCTGCGCCACGTGTCTTGCGATTAAAATAAATGTGTGCGACTTTAGTTTCACACGGAAAAGATTAAACAGACCCGTCGGGTTTATAAGGCCTGATGGATAAGAGGATTCGAATACCCTTCCGGACTACGGAAGGTTGAATACCTCTACTATATAATACTAAATATATGTACGCCGTGTAGGTGCCGCATGGGTCCGCATGGCGCTGCCACGTGGCCCCAATGTCACGTCGCATCCATGTAGGACCCGCGCGAAAAATAAAAACGTTTTTGTCAAAATTTTAATTATTTTAACGTTTTAAATCGAAAATTAAATTTGAAAAATCCATAAAAAATCCCTAAAAATTGTAAAAATCATAAGTTTCAAAATACAACTCCAAATTAATCCAAATTTCTTTCATTTGATCTGAAATTTAATTATCTATCATTCTAAAAAGTCAAATTATTTAAATAACAAGAGATTTAATTCTTATTTCAAAAATACATTCATTTCTTTAAGATTTTAATTTTAGAAAATTAAATGAATGTTCATAAAAATGATTTCTCCTATTATTTAACTTTAAAAACCACTTATAATCTCAAGTAAAGATGGGTTATAAAATCTTTAATCTTTAATTCATCATAATTAACCCTAAATTAACGCATTTTGAGATTATAACATAAAATTGCATAGAATGATAGAAATGCACTCAAAGTATGATAACATGCACATAAATGTAATATTTTATGCCTTAATTTGCATTAATAATCATATTTTATCATGTTAAGATTGCGTGTTATTAGAGGGCCCACGAGTTAGTGGGCCCTGGTAATAGGATTGGGGCGGTAACGCAATAGAGTTAAACCGCCCCGTAATATAAGCTCACCCTCTCTATTTTTTTTCTTCCGTGTGGGACTATGTTCCCACACGTTTCTTCCGTGCAAAACACGTGGCCGCATCATAGTGGATCGGTAGAGATCGCATGGCATCGATCGCGTGGACTCGAGTCAACATGATCACTGATTGGGCACGTGCGCTAAAGCGGCTTTAAGTGAAACGCTAGATGGGCGACACGTGGCGGGGCGAGGTAGCATCAATCTTCATCAGACGGCTAAGATTAATCATTTCATTTGGCTTCATCGCACGATCGTGGAGATCTTCATCAGATCACCATCGCCATCGGGCGGTCATAGTTGATCGCGATCATGAAGTATCAGAGGAAGACACGCAAATGCCCTTCGACTCACTTGATGCGGGGATCGCATCGGACGGTGGACGCTTCATCGGGCGGTGGATCGCCATCGGACGGTGGACGCTTGAGATGTTGCTCCCAATCGTGGCGCAGCTTGATTGTGCGATCAAGATCGTCCACTCAACCTGATGAAGATCGAACGGCATCGATGATTCGTGGCTCACGATCGCGGCTCAATCGTGGCCCGATCGCCGAGCAATCGTGGCCTGATCGCCACTCGATCGTGGCCAAACCACCTTGCATTTGGAGCCACGATCACCTCAAATTGATGAACCATGATTGCTGTGCGATCGTGGCCATCAATCCGCTCCCACGACCGGATCAAACGGCCCTGAAAATCGGGCAAAAATCCTCTTTAAAACATGATGTATCTCTCCTTTGTTCTTGAACTTTTGATCGATTCGTGAAGGAATTAAGCGAATTTCGAGGAAGGTCTTAAGTTCTTCGTGGTCTCCCCACATTTAGACTCAATTGCGAAGCAATTGGAACGGGATTGATCGCGAATTCTTCTTTGATTTCATCGAATTTTCCCCTTGAGTTCCAAACGTCCCGGAGGAAGAAATTGAGCAAATTTGCTTAAATCTATGTGAATTGAAGCCCCATTCTTGCAGAAATTAGGTTAGTAATGAGATTTGATTGATTATCAAGAGGTAATTTGAGTTTTTAATTAGATTTAGAAGTTTAATTTCGCAAATTAGTTCTTAGTGTTCTTCATTTTCTCCAAATTTCAGTCCAAAAAATTATTGATTTTGAAAATAGGATGTCTCTCTGATTATAATTCTAAATCACTTGATTTTAGTTTAATTGCATTTCTCTTTTCATCAACTTTCCGTGGATAGCAAATTCATTGAATTCCGAGTTCATTTGGCCCTTCAATTTGACGTTTGACTGAACACTGTTCATTCTTCATCAGAATTCAAACGTTGACTTTCAGGGTCAATTACTTTCAATTTACAAATCAGAATTCGATCATTTTGGTCTCTTTAGATTCCTGTGGTTCTTATATTTCCATTGATATATGAATTTCAAGATTTCAATTTCATTTGACCAGTCAATTTGAAGATTTCCTCTGAGGTATTCATTTCAGGGATTTTCTGATATTTGATTTTCAATAAGTCATAGTGAATCCATTTCTTATCCAAAAATTACGAATTGTATATCAATAAATTCCATTTTCTCTCTAGTTTGTAAATATATAATTTTCTCTCTAGTTTCTAAATCTTCTAACACCTTTTGATTATTTGATTTTCAGGAACACCTACTGTTGGTCAAAGTCAATGCTTTGACTTTGACTTTTGACTTTTCTCTGTCAAATCCGAGAAATTCAATTCTTAAAACTTCTTATTTTGTCTATTTATATCATTTCTATTCATCACATCTTATTTTTACTTCTTTTAAACCTCTTTTAAACCTAAGTTTGACCAAGTCAACTCTGCAATTAAAGTCAACCCTACTATCTGTGGATCAACCCGATACTTACACATTACTTGATTTTATATCTTATCTTTGTGAGTTCAGTTTTATAATTTTTTTTTGACTTAGGTTTTGTGTGTTTAACGACCGCACGAAAACGCTTCGTCAAGGATCAACCCAAGGGTTTCATCAAGGATGGAAAAGATGACCATGTTCTCACATTAAAGAAAGCACATTACGGATTTAAACAAGCTCCAAGGGCATGGAATTATAAACTTGATAACACAATAAATTCTATGGGTTTTTATATAAAGTGTTAGTGACCCAGCAGTATATACAACAAGCAATAAAGAACGCAAACTATTGGTAGGGTTTATGCGGATGATCTCATCATTACTGGATGAAATACTAAGAAAATTGAGGTGTTTAAATCCTCTATGAAAACCAAGTTAGATATGACTAATTGCGGTCTTCTAAACTCATATCTAGGTATTGAAGTGATAGAAGGAAAGTCCAAGATCAAGTTATGCCAAACAACTTATGCGTTAAAGGTTCTGGATGAATTTAACATGAGGGAGTGAAATTCATCAAAATCTCCTATGGAATGTTGTTTAAAATTAAACCGAGAAGGTGAAGGAGCGGAAGTGGAACCCACTCACTTCAGAAAGCTAATCGGGTGTTTAAGGTATCTCACTCTAACACAACCTGATTTAGTATTTTTAGTGAGTTATTTGAGTCAATTTATGAGCAAACCGTGCTCATATCACATGACTGCGGCCAAAAGAATATTAATATATGTAAAGGGAACCTCTAGTTATGGGCTCGTGTATAAATCTGATAAGGAATGTCAGTTGGTGGGCTATTGTGATATTGATTATGCGAGAGACTTAGATGACAGAAAGAGTATATCATGACTTATTTCTTTTACAAATCAAAATCGATGTGTGGAATTGCTGCAAAAAAAAGGTGCTCGCCATGTCATTGTGCGAAGCAGAGTATATACCTTCCTCATTGGAAGTATGTCAAAGGATTGGATAAGAAGATTCATATGTGAATTAATTAGAAAAGACTTCACACATATTGATTTGAGCATTGACAACAAATCAGGCATTGAAATCAACAGTAATCCAGTTCAATCACATTCAACAAATCACATTGAAGTTCGTTACCATTTCATCTGAAATTGTGTAGAGGAGAAAAAGATAAAGTTGAGATATGAGCGCATGGAAGATCAACTTGCGGATCTACTGACTAAATCACTGGGAATCTCCAAATTTGTGGAATTTCTTCTGCAAATTGGTCTCATCAAAGAGAAACAAGGCTCAAATCAAGGAAGTGATCTAGAGTGAGATCTAAGCCATAGGATCTTAATTGTATGACAATTTCACTCTTAATTGAGAGACTAAATCATGACCGTCCAGGTAAATCGAGTTATAATGGTGGAGATGAAGGAAGAGAGGAAGTGTGGGTCCCACAACTGTTAATTCAATTTATTCTTTTCTTTGTGTGCTATTTGCTTTAAATAAGCCCATGTATGTTTGAAAAAACACGATGAGTGGTGTCAATAAATTGAGTGAAATTTTCTTGTTGAATTGATGTTTGTTTGATTCATGAGTGTTTTCTTAGGCGAATCAAAACATTATGTGTGAGGTTTGCTTTTACACCATGTCTAGTCGAGGATCGAAAGTGGATGTATTTTGCGGTGATGGTGAGAGACACGAGTATTTCACCCGCTATCAGACATCACAATCTTCAACGAAGTTTTCTTCTTGTGCTAGAAAAAAAAATCTTGGGCTCAGGGCTTATAGGTACACAACTCTCGTGAATGGCCTTTGGATATATAATGGAAATTTTCATGCAAGAGCTTTGAAATAAGATGTGACTATCTCGCAGGACAACATGAACCATGATCAAACATTCATCCTTCTTGTGGCTCATACCCAAACAGGGATTTTTGGTCAAGTTCCATGGTTGACTTGATTTTTTGTCAATCGGGGGTCTGCTACTACCTCTAGTTCCACTTGTTGTAGCTCAACTAAATAGGGAAATGATAAATCTATGGTCTAGAGAGCCACTTGAGGTTGCACGGGGAATGAGAAAAAAAGAGAGAGAAAAATACACAATGAACCTACTTGGAAGGGTAGGACAATTTGATGTAGCCCAGGATGCCCATTTTCTATTATTCTGGGCAAGTTCATATTGGAGGCCCATTTACAGCTTATTGGGCCAAGGGAGAATCCCTAGGACCTGACATATTCTTCAAAAAGATCAACTTGGGATCACAAATATTAATGAGGCCTTACAATGTGACGAGACGAGACCATGAGGTCATTGATTTCACACGGTATCGTGTCAAAAGTAGTTCCAAACTTACCAATTTGATAAAAATTGATCGAATTGAAGGGTATAATGGTAAATAAGGGTCGAATCCACAGTGAAATAAGGAAATTCTTGATGTATTCTTCAAAATTGATCAAATCGGACGATGAATTGATGATAGAAATTAGGGAAAATGGTAAATTATGAAAGAGAACTTCAAATCAATTCCACGGAATCAAGAATCATCGAATTTGGTTTTGATTTCGTGGAGAAATTGAAGATCGAAGTGGAGAGAAAATTTTGGACGAAGAAATCGCGATTTTAACTAAAATTAAACCAAATTGAACTTGAAATCCTAATCTAAATTGAAATTAAACATGATAGGAAGATAGATTATGAAAAACCGCTTCCACTAATCCCAATTAGCGATCAAATCGTCGCAATTAAACTGCTTAATCGCGAAGAACACGAAGAACACGAGGACGAGATTCAAGCACCGATTTCTCCTAATATATTCCACCAAATCTTGATTTCAAAGGCTCCGGAGGTACGGAAATGAGAGTAGAACACGATGAGATCAAGAGAAACGAGAGGGGAGGTGTCTAGACAGATCAATTTCTTGATTTCCAACTCGAATGCTTTAGAACATCGAAGAACATCTTGTTTTATAGTACATTTGGGTGTAACCGTCCGATCGAAATGATCGACGGTTACGATGAAACGGTCCACAATGGACCGTTTCCAAAATATCGTGGTCGTTGGATATCGTTTTGTTGGATCGAAATGATTGACGGTCTCGATGCGCTCTGATGAAATGCGTTATAAAACGCCTTGATTTGCGCCCCTTGGATTGCGATCGGACAGTCGCGATGCACTCCTCAGACGTTTCATCTCAACCGTTATAATCCATTTAATTCAAGCACGTGTGTTGATCATCTCCGGTGGACTGCAAGTACATCCAATCGATGCGCGATGATTGATCTGCCGTTCGATCCAAGGCCTCAGCTTCTGCCACGTGTCCTGCAATTATAAAAACCGTGTGGAATTTAGTCCCACACGGGAAAAATTAAGGAAGAAAGTCGGGTTTATAAGCTGCAACGTATTTAGGGGATTAATAATCCCTTCCGATAAACGGAAGGCTATACATATTATTAAACTATATAAGTACATATAAATACATCACATCATGCCGCGTAGGCGCCGCGTGGGCCCGCGTTGCGCTGCCACGTGGCCTTGCGTGCCACGTCGCATCCACGTGGGTCCCGTGTGAATTAATAAACCCTTTTTGCATTTTTTTATATTTAATTTTAACATTAAAATCGCAAATTTAATTCAGAAAAATCCAGAAAAAATCCCTAAAAATAGAAAATTCATAACTTTTAATATATCCCCAAATTAATCCAAATTGCTTTCATTTGATCTGAAATTTAATTATCTATCATTCTAAAGAGTCAAAATTAATAAATAATGAGAGTTTTAAATCTTATCTCAAAAACACATTTATTTTTAAGGATTTTTAATTTAAGAAAATATAAATAAATGTTTGTAAAACATTTTCTCTCATTATTTTAACTTTAAAACCTCTATAATCTCAAGTAAAGATGGGTTATTAATTATTTATCTTTTAAATCATCATATTTAACCCTAAGTTAAAGTATTTGTGAGATTATAATGAATTTTTCATAGAATGATAGAAAAATACACATAAGTATGATAACATGCATGTAAATGAAACCATTTGTGCCTTAATATGCATAAAAAATCATGTTTTATTATGTTAATGTAGCATGTTATCACAATGCCTAGGAATCTACAATTATCTTTCTGGAGAGGCCTAACAAGGCCTAGAAGATTTACTTTTTCTTTTGTCAGTTCTGTCTCTAACACATGCATGTTGTTAGAGTTGTATTTTCAAGGCTTTTGTGTTATCTTTTCATGGGTCAAATCATTTGGACGACCTTTTACTTTTTGAGGCATATATATGGCCTCCCATTGTAACCCTTGAGAACACAATTGGAAGTTATCCCTTTTGAGAGCTTTGCTTTCTTCTCTTGAGTATTCTCCCTGTTAGAGAATGCTCTGTGCTTGTGGATTCAAGCACACCCCCTTGTGGATTCAAGGGTTGAATAGGTTACTTCTGTGGACTTAGAACCTAAGCCTTCTTGAAGATCAAGGTTTGTGGATTCAAGCCATTATTCTTCATTGCTCGTGCGCTAAGGCTACAGCACAATTGGTCGGGGCAACACCAACCAAAAAGGAATATGCAAAACTTCAACTAGAAACCAAATCTAATGTTTTTAAAGAAGTTTCTGCATAGTTTTGGAGGGACCAATGGATGCAAAAGAATGAAGAAATAGATCAATCTCTTGAGCAAGCTGCCTCTTGTCTTCTTCAAATATCTTATTGTAGAGAGACTCTTGCAAATAATCTCCCAAGGCCAATAACCAGCCTCTCCACATTCAGAATTCTCCTCTATAGGAGGTAGTCCTGGGTGCTCCTATTGCAATCTCGTGGCTCAAAAAACTGTGAGCTTCTACTCGTAATGGTAATTAAATGATCTAAAAGGGCATTACCCCCCATAACGGGCCATTTTGGCTCACAAGGAGCCTATTTGGCCTGAAATAAGCCTGGCATACGGGAAGCCAACAAAGATTGGTGCCACTTTGTAATGGTTAGAAAAATAACCATAAGCTCATGCTCTTAGACAATATGCAGCCAACTCTTCGCCAACATTGCCTTGTTTAAGTAAGCTAATGGTTGACACTCTTGCATTAATATGACTCGAAGCCACAGTCCTAAGGCAAGAAGCATTGTCATGAATGGCTTCATGAAATCTGGGAGGGCTAGCGCTGGTGTCGATGTCATCTCAATTTTCTAAGTATTAAAGGCACTTTCAGCATCCTCATTTCGCGTGAAGGCATCTTTCTTCAACTATTGGGTGAAGATACTTGACCCATGAAGCTCATCAATCAAGTCATCCACCCCTTGGAATTGGGAATTAGTCAAAATGATGGTTGTTAAGGGTGTGATAATCTCCGCAAAAACATTACCCCCCTTCTTTCTTACATACCAATGAAACATGATTGGAGGGGATATTAGAGTGTTGTATGAGCCTTGCTTGTAGTAATTCATAATGAACTGTTTTATCTCTTCTTTCTAGGATTCTGAGCATTGATATAGTCATGCGATGATTGGAGTTGTGCTCAGTGATGGATATTATGTGGCTTGCAAGCCAATCACACGTTCATCTTTCGTTTATGTTCATTGAAATGAACTTCTATTCATTATCATTTTGTGTGATGTTTCCAATGAAATCCATGAGCATATGCAATGACTAAGTGAATTATGATGAAATCATAATATAGTAATCACTAGTCTTTAAACATATGCTCTAAATATTCCTATTCGTGGGATATTCGAGAAGTACATCGAATTATCCGGAAAGAATAACGCTATTTGATCCCAATCGTGTGAGATTATAGTTTATCCTGTAGCCATCGGTATAGAGACATCAAGGATAGATAGTGGGTGATCTTAGGAGAAAGAGTTCATTGAATTGATCTGTATGAATCCATGAATGGTATTATACCTAACGTCAATCAGGGTTGATTCATGTCATAGTTGTGTATATGTCACGAGACTAAATCGTATGGTCGTTGAATGCACATGACTTAGTATAAAAAAAAGTCCTAAACTTACCAATTTATGATTAATCAAAGTAATTAATTAGTATAATGGTAATTAAGGGTTGAATCCACGGAGAATTAGGGAAATTTGAGAGATATCTTTGAAATTCGATCAAATCGGACAATGAAATGAGTTTAGAAATTAGGGAATTTATGATATTAAGAAAGATAACTCAATTTCGAATCCACGGAATCAAAAATCAGGTGATTTGGATAAGAATACGAAGAGAAATCGAAGTTTGAAGTTTAGAGAAAAATTCGTTTCGAAAAACGATTAAAAACCAAAAATTAAACTGAAATTAAACTAATCTACAATTTGAAAAGTAAAATTAATGCAAAACGATGAAAGATTAAGATAAAATCAAATAATCTAACCCAAATTAGTCTTTGAAATGATCCAATTAATCTCCGGATGCAAGGCTTTTCATTCCGAATTTTCGAAGACGAAAGTGGAGTTCAAGAGTTGATTTCTTCTTCTTCTCTCGATCAAAGTTGAAATTTAAGCACTTCAATTGAACGGAAATGAGTTGCGATTACAAGGAAAGAAACAACACACGATTTGATTTCGTAAACAAGGAGAATTTGTGGATTCATCGCGGGCATCTCTTTCTGTCGCGAAGAACGGTTTTTATAAAAACCGAAATCAATCTCAGCCGTCCGATGAAACGTCCATCGCGATTGACGGTCGCGATCACGCGTCGTTTGATCGAAACATTGTGTGTGACGGTGATCATCCGATCTTGATCGTGTGGTTAAAATGCGTTGATGGATCCATCAATCGCGTAAAATCTCAGCCGTTATAACTCATGATCAGATGGCTGCGATCAACTCACCTAAGTGAGTATTTATGCACGTGCTTGATTTGTGATCTGATGGACCTCGGGTTCATCAGATCGATGCGCGCGATTGATCGCGCTCCCCATCCAATGCTCCTAAGCTCGCCATGTGTCCTGAAATCAAAGAAAACAAAGGGACTTTAGTCCCACACGAGGAACAACAAAAGGGATACGCAAGTATATTAGCTACGCGGTAATAGAGGGTTTAATAAGCTTGTCTTCCGATAATCGGAGAACTTATATCTTATGTAAATAAATATATAGTGTACACGCGCATCAGCGCCACGTGTACACGCATGATTAAACCCCCATTTTTGTCTTTTTTTTATTAATTTAAAAATCGAAATAAAAATCAAATAAATTCAGAAAAATTCCTGAAAAATTCCTAAAAATTATAAAATTCATAACTTTCAAAAAATAACTCCAAATTAAGTCAAATTTGTTTTGTTGGATTCAGAATTGAATAATCTATCATTATAAAAAGTCAAATTATTAAAATAATAAGAGAATTAATTTTAATTAATTTAATACATTTATGTATTATATAAAATAATTTATATAAATACATAAATGTTAATAAATGTCTTTTCTCTCATATTTTCGTCCTAAAAACATGATTATGATCATAAATATAATTAGGATTAAAGATTGAAATGTTTAATTATGCATAATAATCCATAATTTAGTGTATTTTTAGATCATAACATGAATTTACACAAAATGATAGAAATATGCTTAAAATATGATAACATGCATATATTTGGAATAATTACTGCCTTTAATTGCATTAATAATCATGTAATTAATGTAAAAATAGCATGTTATCAATATGGTCCTTTGATTTGAGACACCAAAGACATCTTGTGGATGGATGATCATGTTTTGATTATGACTTACGAATCCCTAGCTACGGGATATCTAAAACGTCATAGATTGGATACGACATAAAGTCCACGAAGATGATTGTGTGGTCAAGATGGGATCATCCACCCTCGGTATTTGAGGAGATTTACTCAAGAAATGAGATGCGATGAAATCCTTGTCCAAGGTAGTAGAAATATCGGAGAAGGAGTTCTCGATGATTTCTACACGCATCAGTACTAACTTGAGTGACCGATTAGGGTTTGACAGTTGACTATACCCTAAGTCATTCATGAGTCTAATGTGGATGAAGGATTATACATACATGATAATTGAAGACGGGAAGGTTCCATAAGTGAGTTCTTATATACTCCATATCTCCTATTGTACGTGGTGTAGCTTGGCACCCAACGGGCTGGCAACTCAACCTATCGATTGGGTTAAATCGATCCTTGATTAATTAATCTATATGTGGATGTGGATAATTAATTAAGGTTGACCAATAAGGTGTTATTTGGTCTATAGAGTTATTAACTAGTGAGATATATGGACCTAGAGGCCACACACATAAGGTTTATGGATGTTGGTGGATATAGACATAATTATGAGGGGTTTTATGAAAAAACCTCATTCCAAATGTCTATAAATAGGGGGAGAACGACCACAACTGAAGGTGCCCATGCAAGCCTTGTGAGAATTCTCTCCTTTCTTCTCTCTCTCTCTCTCTTGGTGAAGAGCTTTGAAGAGGAGATCCAACCATCCGGAGGCCGTGTGGACACCGCTAGAGGCTAGACACTTGAATAGCTTCAAGAACTCCTTCAAGGAAACCTATAAGTATGCTTTCTCATTCATACTAGATGATAGGATCATCTGTTCTTGTTGGCTTAGTGTTTTGAATATCCAATTCAATGTTTTCCGTTGCATTCGATGCTTTAATCAAAATTTTGAAAGTTTATCGACATCAGAACCCAACAAGATCAAGCGCGCAAATGGTGTGTGTTGATCTGGTGGACCACAGCCTACCAGTTCTCAATTAAGGCACATGATCAATTGGTAGCCGTCGATCTCATTAGAGAGATCCAATAGCTAGCACTTAATCTTGTGATCGGCGAATCTTGGAGTGACACGTGGCGACTTGTGGACGCTCTGATGAAGATCGAACGAGGGAAATGAAGAAGAAGGTGGAGCATGCGTCGTGGGGATCGTGGCCCACTTCTCCCCCGCGATGTGGCCTCATCTAAGCCGTCCAATATCTTAAAAGAAGTCGGACAGTCCAGATTAAATAATGAAATTCTTCTATAAATTCATGTTCTCTTACGAAAACATGAACTATTGATTAAACGTTGAATTGAGCATTTTTGGACAAAAATCTTAAGTTCTTCATGAATCCCTGCATTCTAGACTCAATCGCGCACGGGTTGAGGCAAGAAATTCACGAAAATCATTAGAAAACGGTAGGTAATAGCCTCTTGAACGCCGAAATTACATCGAAGAAGGAATCAGAGAAATTTATAGCAATCAAAGCAATTTGAGGCTCAATCTTCACGTCAATCAGGCTAATAGTGCAATACCTTCATAATCCTCACTTTCTAGGTCATTTAGATTAGGTTTAGATAGTTAATTAGAGTTTTAGGAATAAAAAATTCTTTATTTTCCCTAAATTTCTTCAAGGATTTTTTCTAATTTCTGAACAAGAATTTCTCCCTGATCTTAAGTCCAATTCTAATGAATTTGATTTCATTGGATTCCTTGTTCAGTTAGCTTTCCATGGATCTGATTTGCAAATTTTCATTCAGGTTTGACCCTCGATTTGTCTGTTGACCAACTACTATTAAAAATCAATCCAAATTTAGGGAGTCGACTTTCGAGGGCTATTACTACAAATCTAGAAGGTGAAATTTGTTAATTTTGGTGTCTGTGTAATCCTCTAATCATAAGCTTTCTATGCATATGCGAGATTTGGATATCATTTGACTAGTCAATTAAAAGATTTTGACCTAAACCTGAATTTTGGTGATTTTCTATTTATGGACTTTAAAAAAATCACAATAAATCCAATTATCCTCTAAAAATCATGATCTTTATATCAAAATTCTCCTCTTTCTCTCTAGTTTCTAAAAATATAATTTTTGTAATATTATCTCACCTTTTTCTTCTATGATTTCACATAAAGTCAAATTAGGGTCAAAGTCAATGCTTTGACATAGACTTTTGACTTTTCTTCTCCAAACATTTTTCAAAATTCTAAAAATATATTCTCTCATATATTAGTATAATTTCTATTGATTATATAGCATATTCCTTTCTTAAAAACCCTAATTAGACTTAAGTTGATCGAGTGAAATCTTTTCAATAAAAGTCAATTGTGCTCTCTATAGATCAAACCCGATCTTATCAATGTACTTGATTTCTGATTTTTAAATCATCTTGAGTTCAGAATTATATATATCTTTTGACCAACGATCGTGTGTTTCAATGACTGCATGTTTCATCGTTTTGTCATGGACACGTGGACTCTCCTCGATCGCTCGATGAAAATCAAATGATGGACGATAAGCGACGCTTTCTTCTTCACGTGCGATGTGACAAAATCTAAGCGCTTCATCATCGATTGAAACATACACAACTTAATGATGTACGATTTGCGAACTGACGTTCAATCTGAATTGATGATCAAAGGTGAAGAGACGCATGTAATAGTCACGCCCAAATTCCTCCATAAATTAACATGTTCCTCGATGGAAAAATCATTCTTGGATATTTTAAGAAAATCCAAACTATTTTGACAACTCAGTCCTTGAATCGCTTGATTTCTTCCTCTTCTAGACTCATTTTCTGCGTCCGAGGAGTGTTTGAAAATCAAGATTTGGTAGAGAGAATAAAAAGAAAGCACCTCTTAAATGTTAAAATTCATTTTTGAAATCGCGGAATGAAAAGCCTTGAATCCAGCGATTAATTTGATCATTTCGAGCACAACTTTAGGTTAGATTGTATGTTTTCCCAATAATCTTTCTTCATGTAGCATTAGATTTTAATTTTGAATCGTAGATTATATTAATTTTAGATTTAATTTCAATTTTTCTCTCTCCTCGAGATTAATTTTCTACCTAATTTTTGCTCTGTAATTTCTCTGCGAATCTTGATCCAAATCGAGTGATTTTTTATTTCTGGATTTGACTTGGAGTTCTCTTTCCAAATCTACTGAAATCTCTAATTTCTCACCTTAATTTATTGTCCGATTTGATCAAAGTTCAAAGACATCTCAAAATTTTCCTTATTTCTCTGTGAGATTTGACCCTTTATTCACCACTATACTCTTTAATTAGTAATTTCATCTTTAAATTGGTGAGTTTGATACATTTTTAACACGAGTTTGTGTGTATTCAACGACCGCATGAAATGCGTCACATCACCCATCATCTGAGGAAAAAATCCTCCATTAATGGCTCATAAATCTGTCTCACCTATCACTAAGAAAGTCCTCCTTTGGACTCGTTTGAGAACCTCCTAAAGTCCCTCTATACCTCTCTAGGATAGGATGCGTCTATGGTGAGGAGCAGATCTCCATTTACAGGAAATGGAGGGCCTAGGAGGCCTAGAAGGCCTTACAGGACTCATGAAACTCCCCACATGAAACCCCTTAACGGGAGCAGAGACTTCTCTACACTATTAAGGAAGGGCTGTTTCAAAGCCTTCTCTACCTTATTCTCATCCAAAAGGTGGCACCTTAAACTGCAAACCACGATCAACTAAGAGAGAGACTCGTAAGAAAGATAGTAACATGCAGAGAATGTGATGAGAAAGAGATAGTAAAGATGCAAAGGATGAGGCAAGGGAGAGCACAAGAGAAAGAGGGAGAGAGAGATGGTAAGATGCAGAGCATGAGGCGAGGGAGAGCACAAGAGAAAGGGGGAGAGAGAGATAGTGAGATTCAGAGCATGAGGCAAGGTAGAGTGCAAGAGAAAGGGGCAGAGAGAGACATAGTAAGATGCAAAGAATGAGGTGACAGGGTGGGATGGTAGGATGCAGAGAATTAGTCAAGATATAGAGATAGAGAGACCAAGAGACGGAGATGGAGATATGCAGATACTGAGGGGAGAGAGAGATAATAAGATGCAGAAAATAGGGCAAGAGATAGAGAGAGGGATATAGAAAGGTAGTAAGATGCAGATAATGTGGTGAGAGAGAGATTCAGATGATGAGGGGCGAGAGAGGGAGAGAGTTGGATCAGTAAGCTATCTGATCGAACAGCTCAAACAAGTGGACAACAGCGACCATTGATAGTTTGACCAATCAACAATCAAGTCTTCGAAACAGTAACCAAATATCTTCAATGATCTCTTTGATGATCAAGGAAACATAAAATTCCTATGCTTTGAGAGATAAAGACTCAGAAGACTCAGAAGATAAATTTATTGATGAAGAGAAAAAATTATAAGCTATTTCAAAGGGTTCTCTGCCTCTTCCCCCACACTATCAAAACTCCCAAAATGGAAAATCACATCACTAAAAATCCTCCCCAAAAAACGAAAAAAGTTCAGAAAAATAATCAATAAGATTCTGTCGCCAAGAAACTCCTGTATATATAAGTAGCAATCGGCAGAACACCCAAAAGCGCAAGCTGCAGCTGATCACAAGTACTCGTCCTTATCGTGATCTGTCCGCTCCGTTTATTGTTCAAACCAACTCGAACTGCCACCTTGGATCCCCTCCCCATTGCCACTTGTGACTGCAAGTTTGCACCCAGTGCCATGTCACCCCGCCACCTCATCAATGACAGTCCTAGCGTTGACATGTCCTGGCTGATGGGGAACTCCTTGTCCCTCACTCTCACCTCCATGTTAGCGCCATACGCCATATCACCTTGTGCCCGAACCACTCCAGTCGCACCCACCAGCTCAAACCGATTGCCCCCCAGCAAATGGTCCTCGAGCTTTATTCCAGTTGCCACATGTTCCCCCAAGAAGGTCAATGAAACTCCTGCTGCCGTCTTATTATTTCTGAAGGTTCTGAACTTTGACTCTCCTCTGAGAATGTAGGCTAGCTGTTTGCCTACCGACTGGATGTCAAAGCCTGCCATTGTTGAACCAGAATCCCCATGCTTGGCAGAAACAGAGGAATCAAAGTGCACGTTGAACTCCTTCTTGTCCTTGGTCAACTGGAGTGTGAACCCCGCTGGGAATCGGTTCAGGAGAGAGAGGTTATCCTCAAGGCTGACGCCATCATAACCACAGTCATGGTCCCAGCCATGGGAGTCAAGAACAGGCCTGGTCAACAGCTGAGACGTCGGCTCAAGGAATCTGAACCGGTGGACTGGGTTCTCAGAGTCAAATGAAGGAGGGAGAACCATGTCGGGAAGTGGAACCGGGACCGCAGAGGAGGCCCCATCTTGGTCAAAGTCATCAGGTTGAGTATCCTCCCGTTGACTGGCCTTCTTCATCTTCTTCATCTCCTCCAATTGTTTCTTCTGGAGGAGCTTCACACGATAATCATACTCATCATAGTAGGCACTCCGCTGCTCCTTGCTTAATTTTGCGAGCTGTGCTTTTCTCAAGGGTTTGAAAGGAGGAAGCTGGTCATAGTCATCTCCTTCTTCCACGTCAGAATCTGATGACTCGCCAAGGTCAATGTCGGAGTCACCACCATCACCGTCCACCTTGGGATGGGCCTTGGACTGAAGTAGAGAAGAGAGGAGGAATGGAAGAGGGGCTGACCGGACCCTGAAGCCGAATAGCTTTGCTGGAGAGGGTTCCTGGAGCTTGAGAAGAGAGTTTGCTTCAGACAAGATCTTTGAAGAAAAGCAGAGGAGCAGAAGCTGCTGACGCCAGCTCAGCCCATTGGGGAGAATTCTATGGCCCTCTCTGTTCTTCCTACAAAGAGGGTGATTTTCGACCAGAGCCACAGGATTCATCAGTCTCATATCACCTGCAGCTTGCCTAATAGCGTGCTGGACAATCCTGGACCTCTGGTCAATAAATCCCTCATAGCTCAAAGGAGTCCCAGTGGGCCCGTCTGGAGGTGCAGTAGCCGAGTGGGTCAATGCCACAATAGCGTTGAACCAGACAGAAGGTCCCAGTATAGAGGACACCGACCTTAGAAGCGGCAAATCGTTGAAGTCCCAGGTCTGAGTATCCAGACGATCAACATAGAGAACAATATCAGGAGGGAATCTCTTGGTGTATTTTTTTATGGATTCCAAAATTCTCTTGTTTGCCGTCTGATCCATGACAGAAGGTTTAAGTCCTGGAGTGTCGGTGACCCTTAACTTAATTCCATCAACAAGGCCCAGAATCGGTTTGATGGATTTTGTGGATGCTTCAAAGGCATTGGTGGATACTTTCTCTTCATTGAAGATTGAGTTAATAGTAGCGCTTTTCCCAACTCCAGTTTTACCAATCATGAGAATATGGCAGGAAAAATCAAGATTTTCTTTATCCTGTTCTTCGAGCATGAGAGCCTTTCTCTTTGAGTTTTCAAGCGATGAATGCCCACGATTAAGTTGCTTCCCACGCTTTATTCCTTCTGCAAGACCCAGACGATAGAGTACTTGGGCCGAAACCCGGTCTTCGGGTGAGTGGCCCAGTCTGTTGACCAGGCGAAGAAATTTGACCCTAATCTGGTCGACATTATCCTGCAGCTTCTTGTCCTCTTCATCACCGGGGTTTTCTTCTTGAGTTGACTGCACCACATCAGATGCACGAAGAAGGGTTGGCCTGATGGAACGGTTGGTATTGGGCTTTAAAGATGGGATAGAGGAGCCCAAGCCTGCTGGACGATCAACAGGGGAAATGGTGATTGTGCCATCAGATGAAGCACTGGTAGCGGCTTTCAGTAGAGCAGTCAACGTTTTCAGGGTCAAGGAACTCTTTGACTTGGCTCTCTCCACTTATTTCCAGCTCTTCTTCAGAATCTGAAACGATCTGGCCATCCATTAGATCGTGTTCTAGATTTTTCATTATCTGTGTCACATCCGTCTCCGCATCATTATCATTATTGTCCTCTTCATCATCTTTTTCTTCTCCATTTTTCTCTGCTTTCTCCTGCATCAATCACACCTGATGGTCCAACAACAGGAGCAACCTGAGAAGAATCAGGATGAGGAAATTCAACTGAATGCAAATGCTCATCCATGATTGCAACATTTTCTTCATCTTCTGGAGAAGTATCTGCCAACATAGAATCACTGAAGTCCACCTGCATTTCAGGAAAATCTTGTTCAATTGCATCAACTCTGTCATTACTTTCTTGTTTCTCAACATTCATAGCAATTTCTCTTGTTTCAGCAGAGTCATGGCCCTGGATTTGTTGGACTTCGGATGCATGTAATTTCTGGTTTCCAGCAAGGGTAACCCCTGTGATGCCACCAGAATCAGCACCAAGAACATCTCCATTTTCCTGCACCATAATTTGAATTTCTTCTTTAGAGGTCAAGTTCTCCGATTCTGCAAAACCCTTTTCTTTCTCTGGATATCTACTCTCCAAGATATGCGAACTACTCTGATTAGAAAGAACAGCTTCTTCATCACCATCGTTTCCAGAAAGAACTCCATCTGCACCTGAATCTTTAGCCATTACGTTGTCATTGTCTTCCAAAGCACCAGAATTTTCGAACTCCACGGCAACCTGAGTAGCAGCATCAACTCCACCCAGCACCGGATCATCACGCAGAGCAGTTTCTTCCCCAAGGTCTTCACTTGAAAAGCACCTTCAATTGGGTGTCTGCATCACTAACTTCATCCAAATTCCCTGATGTCCCGAGCTCCTCCGGCAACAAATCCTTCTCATCCAAAACCGATTTGTCTGCAATCTGCAAATCAGGCCCTGAAAGAACATAGTTTAAATCAGCAGCAAGACGAAAAATCAGATTTCGCATCATGATCATCAGTTCCACCTATCCCACCTTCATCTTTTACGTAAAATCGATTCAGGAAAAGCATCCTCGGAATTCTCTTTCTCCGCGTCAGCAGCAAGCTGGAGTTCATCATCAGGCTCCTCCTGGCCGCTCAGGAACTCCTCTACCTCGGACACAGGAGAGGAAACCCTAATTTCGCAGTCCACCTCCTTAGAAACAGAAGCAACGGGGTCTTCATTAACAGAAGACGCCTCCGACTCCATGGATTCGAGGCGAACAACAATTTTCTCCTTTAAGTGAGTATCTGTGAGAAAGACAAGTTTTACGTAGAGAGAGGGAAGGAGGCGGAGAGCCACGCGAAGAAGAAAATGAGAGGGATAAAGTGATCTGCCAATTCAAGAGGATTAATTTTTTTCCCCTCCCGCCGTACTTTTCGCAAAAAAAATTCAAGAGGATTAAGAACAAAGGAAAATTTATCTCAGATGGCCAAAATATTTGCACCTGATTCTTCTCAGCTGGCGCGCCGCCTGCAGGTTCTGAACTTCAGATTTACTCGAACGATTTCCCTTCTCCCTCGCTCCCCATTCATCCTGTGCCGGGGAGGTCGCTGTAAATTTCTCAAAATTGAAGGTTGTAATGGTAAATTCTTGTTGCTTATAACAGAAAGTTCGTTAAAATTGTTGAATCCCCCTGAGTGAAGTTTATTTAAATCGGGACTATACAAAAGGTGCCATAATTAATTATCTTAGTTATCTCATTATTTCAAGGTTGTAATCGAAGTTAACAAATGTCGATCACTTAATTATCTTAATTATCTGATCATCTTGATCGGATTGGACTGGATCTGATCATCAAGATCGAACATGACGGTCCAATCAATGATCTAGTAAGATTAGCTTTGATAGACCAGTTATCAAGGCCAATTGATCGATCAAGAGTGTGATCTTTCATGGGATCTTTGAGTGATCTCTCTCTTTAGATTAATGATATGGTTGTCATTTTACTTTTCAGGCTTCTTTCACCGTTATTTGATTTTCAGGGGCACTTTGTTAAACTATTTTTTAATTTTAATCACTGATTATTTGGTGGTGACGATCAAATTGATGATCAGTGATCAATCACTGATCATCGATTGTTTCATCGCCTTCAATCAATCAAAAATCAGATCATCATAATGATCGATGCCCGTCGATTAGATCACGATCATCGTTGACTGATCGATTGAATTCATCAATCAGTAGATGACCAATCATGATCACGGAGATCAGATTGGATCATTACCGAATTATTTTATTTTGAAGATAGAGAGAGTTTTGGGGGAGTTTATCATAAATTTTAAATTGTTGAAGGTTGTAATTGTAATTTCTCATTGCTTAAAAAGGAAAGCTCATCAAAGTTTATTAATCCCCTTGAAATAATGTTTATTTACATTTGCATTGCTGATGGTGAGCCGTCTATGCCTGATTTGTTGAATCCTATGAACAACAACTTTAAATGACAACTATGGATGAGATGGATTCTTCAAAGCTTTTTCTCTAGAGAGATTTTGTGGAGTCTTGATTTTCTTATGGATCTCAATCATTGAGCTTAGAGCACTCCTAGATTTCTAATTCAACGATGGAGTGAATTCACTAAACAAATTAACAAGGGCTTCTAGAGAATTCACAAAAGTTTTGGAGAAAAGCTAAGTTACTTATACTTTTTTTTATTGACTCTAGCTTAGTGAACCCAATTTCTTTAACAAATTTGGCCTTATTTGGATCTTTGATGTGCCTACATTTATTTTCTCATTTCAAATCATGGGAGATTTTTTTTCATTTCATAAAGCATAAACATGTTTGGACAATAAATCTTATGAGATTCAAGGATTTCCTACTAACCACAAAAATTTTATCCAAGACATATTGTGATCAACCACTATCTATCTTCAGCGTCTTTGTCAGCAAGAGAACGCTTAGGACAGTCTTTGGATGATGATCAATGAGATATGAAATAGAGAAGAGAGGTCTCTCTTCTCTTAGGGCCTCAATAAAGATAGGAATCTCTCAAATCTAGATGAGAGAGAAGTGAGATGAGAGTTATTGGAGAGAGAGAGAGAGAGAGAAGAGATAAAAGCAAAACTATTGCTATAGAGAAATGTGTGTGTAGGAAGCACAAAAACTAAGACAAAACAAAATAATGTGGCCCTTGAATAACTTGGGGCACATATCAGCTTGGTGGATGACACTTGACCCCCAAAAAACTCCACCATGGTAGACACCCATGTTCCACCCAAAGTTTGCATTCGTCCAAATTGCTAGTGCTCCACCTACTTGAAGGTACTTTCAAAACAAAGTCCAAAAAAAGTTTGACCTTTTCCTTTGTGGCGACCTTTGTCAACATGTTCACGACATGCTCCTTCAAGTGCACACACATTATGAGGAGTGATCTCCCCAAATTTAGAAACTATTGGATCTTGTGATACTTCAATGCAACGTGCTTCAACCACACATGGTAAACTTGATGCTTCATCTGTTAGAGAAAGAAGAGAGAGAGCAGATCGAGAGAGAGAGAGGGTTTCTCATTGATGTGATGCCCCCATGCAATGGGGGCTTAATATAGGAGAGAAAGAGAGACTAGTGGGCCGAGCCCACTAGAGAGAGAGAGAGAGAGGGGGAAGAGATACATGCCCATTAACACTCCCCCTCAAGCTGGAGCGTGGAGGTCGAACATGCCCAGCTTGGATCCCATAGTATCATATGTCGGGCCTGGTAGTGCCTTAGTGAAGATGTCTGCCAGCTGATGTGCCGAAGCGACGTGTGGAGTACAGATGGTACCGCTCACCACGTACTGTCGAATAAAGTGGCAGTCAATCTCAATGTGCTTCGTCCTCATATGGAACGTAGCATTACTGGCAATGAAGGTCGCGGCCAGGTTGTCACAATGCATCTGCATAG
The DNA here is from genome assembly GCA_024174645.1 of Lemna minuta. NCBI lineage: Eukaryota > Viridiplantae > Streptophyta > Magnoliopsida > Alismatales > Araceae > Lemna > Lemna minuta. Next base: position 12,130,060 of record CM044104.1, on the reverse strand, counting down.
GCTCTCCAGGGGGGAACCCCAACTCGGTAAGAAGAGAGCGCAGCCACAACATCTCTGCTGTGGTATCCGCCATGGCTCGATACTCGGCTTCAGCGCTGGACCGAGATACAATGGACTGCTTCTGAGAGCGCCATGTGACAAGATTACCTCCAACGTAGGTGGCATATCCACCATGTGACTTCCGGTCCTCCTTGTCGCCGGCAAATCCAGAGTCAGAGTAAGCCTCAATGCGCAGATGGCCATGGCGTCGATACAGGAGGCCCCTCCCCGGAGCTCTCTTTATGTACGCCAGAACACGGTAGACCCCCTCCAGATGGATAGTACGAGGAGCCTGCATGAACTGACTCAAGATACTAACCGCATAAGAGATATCTGGGCGAGTCACAGTGAGGAAAATCAATTTCCCCACGAGTCGTCGGTAGAGGCCTGCATCCTCCACCAGTGCAGTAGCATGGTCCCGCCAGTCCACATTCTGCTCCATGGGTGAGGTGACCGGCTTGCACCCCAACATCCCTGTCTCCTCCAGGAGATCAAGCGCGTACTTCCGCTGACAAATAGACATCTGCCCCTGACGGTAAGCAATCTCAAGTCCAAGGAAGTACCTTGGTGGAGACAGGTCTCGGGTCACGAAGTGCTGAGCCAGATACGCCTTGGTCGCAGCAACCTCAGCGTCGTCACTACCAGTGATGATGATGTCATCGACATACACGGCCAGGATGACACAGCCGAGTGGGGTGCGTTTCCGCAGGACAGTCGGATCAGAGACGGTAGAGACGAAGCCATATGAGAAGAGAAGCTGGGAGAACTTGTGGAACCACGCACGCGGGCTTTGCTTCAGCCCATAGATAGCCTTCTTGAGGAGACACACCTCAGAAGACTCCCCCTGAGCAACGTACCCAGGCGGTTGCTCCATGAATACCTACTCATCGAGGTCTCCGTAAAGGAAGGCATTGGATACGTCCAGTTGATGAAGCGGCCAGCACTGCTCCAAGGCGATGGAGAAGATAACACGAATGGAGCTGAGGCGCGCCACAGGAGAGAAGGTCTCATGATAGTCAAGACCATAGGCTTGAGAAAAGCCACGGGCCACCAGACGCGCCTTATAGCGAGCAACAGAGCCATCAGGATTGTACTTAAGGGAGTACACCCACTTGCAAGAGACGACGTTGGCATCAATCGGTCGAGGGACCAACGTCCAGGTCTCCCGCTGGAGGAAGGCCGCATACTCCACATCCATCGCCGCTTTCCACGCCGGTACCTGCAACGCCTCAATATACAACTTGGGAATTGACTCGGTTAGAACAGCAAGGGCAAAGGACTGATAGGAAGGAGAAAGGCGGGCATGAGAGACATAATGGGCGATAGGATGTTGCGTGCACTGGCGAGTGCCCTTGCGAAGGGCAATGGGAAGGTCAAGGTCAGAGGCGGGAGGTGGTGGGGAGGGTAGGGGTGACGAGGTAGCCAGAACAGGGGGGGGGTGGAGAGGAGGGAGGGTCCACCTCAGACAGGCTAGGGATGGATGCGGAAGAGGGTGACACATCAGGCAAGGAAACCGGGGTAGAGGAAGAGGGTGACATCAGCACAGGAAGGTCGGAAACAGTGGTGGCAGATACGGAAGGAGGTAGGGATGATGAGGAGATATCATCGGCAGACTGGGTAGATGAAAAGTAGGGAACATCCTCATGGAAGGTCACGTCTGCCGAAGTAACATACTGGTGCTGATCGGGGAAGTATATACGGTAGCCCTTCTGAGTCCGAGAGTAACCTACGAACACACCCTTGCGTGCACGAGGAGCTAGCTTGGACAGACCGGGAGTGTGATCCTGAACAAAGGCAGTGCAGCCGAACACTCGTGGTGGTAGGGAGAAGATATCAGCCGTAGGAGTCAATCGCTGAAGGGGAACCGCACCTCCAAGAGCAGCAGATGGGAGACGGTTCACCAAATATGTAGCAGTCAAGACAGCTTCACACCAGAGATACTGAGGTACCCTCATAGCAAGCAGCAGTGTGCGTACCATGTCCAGAAGGTGTCGATGCTTCCTCTCGGCCACTCCATTCTGCTGCGAGGTATAGGGACAAGTAGTCTGATGGACTATCCCATGAGCCAGACATAGGTCCTCAATCGCCTTCTGAGTGAACTCAAGTGCATTGTCCGTGCGCAGGACTTTTACCTTAGTCATGTACTGGGTACTGATCTCAAGGAGAAAATGCTGAACATGAGAAAGTACCTCCTTCCGACTCTTCAGAATATACGTCCAACTCGCCCGAGTGTAATCATCGACGAACACCGTGTAGTACTTTCCTCCTGTAGGAGATGAATGCGGGGCAGGACCCCAGACGTCGCAGTGGACCAAGTCAAACGGACTATGAGTAGGTGGACCAGTGCGCGATGGATATGATGATCGATGATGCTTCCCTAGTTCACAAGACTCACAATGAAACTCAGATAAGTTTAACCAAGGAAGAGTTTCCTTAAGTTTGACAAGACTAGGATGCCCCAATCGGGAGTGCCATAAAAAGGAGTCATGAAGAGAACTAGAGGAAGCAGAAAGTGCAAAAAGGGCTTGGAGTCCCGTAGAGGGAGAAACAGCCACCAGCTCGTAGATCCCACGTCCGTTCTCACGGCCCAGTCCAATCCTTCGGCCCGTATCGAGATCCTGGAAGATGCAGTGATGAGGAAAGAAGAACACACCACGGTGAAGGGCTTTAGTGATCGCACCGATGGACAACAGATTGGCAGGGGAAACCGGGAATGTATAGGACGTTCGCAAAAGGAAGGGAAGATGTGGCACGAGGCGGCCGTGCACGAGGACAGGGGACAGGAACGACCGTCGGCCCATACTGGGACGTCGGGAATGGAGGTGTCGAGCCGGTAAGAGGTCGAATAGTGGGAAAACCGAGTCATGTGGGAAGAGGCCCCCGAGTCAATAACCCAAGAAGTAATATGAGGGGTTGAGATAGACGGCGTACCTGGAGAAGAGCCGCGTCCTCCCGCATAGGACGCCAAGCTGCTGGTCAGTGCCGCAAGACTGGCTGATGGTGCCACAGTCGGGCAAAGTGACGAGGCGCGTGATGCCTGAATGTAGGCCAGCTCCGAGGGAGAGAGTGAGAGGCTGACCATCCCTCCTGCCGAAGGAGCAGTAGAGGAGGAGCCTTCGGCAGGCGTGGAGGACGCCTTGCCTCCTGAGGCAGCCATGGGCGAGGCGGGCTTCCCGAACTCCTTCCAGCACTTCTCTGCTGGGTGTGATGTCTTCCCACAGTACTTGCAGGGCGGATAGGAGGTTCGGTTCTTCCCGGAGGATGCGCCCTTCCAAGATGCCCGGTGAGCCCCGGCTGATACTATGAGAGCTGATGTCTCGGTGGGCTGCATGGTCTGGGATGAGGGCAGGCTGTCCTGCACTCGAAGTGCAGCTGCGAAGATCTCCTCAGTGGGTAGCACCCGCGATCCCCCAAGTACCTGACCCCTGATCATATCGGCCAGCTCTGGACGTAATCCGCTGAGGAAGGCTCCAGCTCGGAGCTCATCACGGTACCGTCGAAGCGTGTCAAGATCCAAGACGAGCAGCTGATAGACCTCGAGGTTGGTGAAGATAGCGTCGACCGATCCATAGTAGTTCTGCATTGTCCGGGTTCCCTGGCGACAGGCGAATAACTCCTCGTATAGGCGGACTGTCCGACTCACGTTGCTCTTGTTGGCGTACATAGTTTCCAACTTGAGCCACAAGGCGCGAGCAGGACGTGTCATGTTGAGCGGCTCCATGATCTCAGTCGCGACGCTGGATATAAGCCAGGAACAAACTGCTGACTCCAGTCTGCTCCACTCAGAGTAACCCGGATTCGATTCCTTAAGAGGAGGTTCGGTTAGATGGTGCCGAAGACCGTGAGCGTTCAGGAACTCCAGGAAGGCGCCTCGCCAGGGCCCATAATTGGACCCATCGAACGTGTACGCCGGCTTGGCGAGTGCACTCACAATCGAATGCTTCCCGGACTGCAGAGACGGCCCCGTCGGCTGAGGAGGCTGAGTCAGGGTCGTAGGGGATGATATACTTGACTCGGCCATGTGCAAAGTGGCGGTCGAGTAGTGGCAGCAGCAGCAGCTTCAGGCAGAGCAGATGTGGTGGCGGCTGCGGTGTTAGGCAGGCCAGGCACGACGCAGATAAGGCAGGGCAGGCGCGCGATCCTACACTGACGCAGATAAAGCAGGGCAGGCAGGCGCGATGGCAGGGCGGCGTGCGATCAATGTGAATAAAATTTATCAATCCGGCGGAAGTGGCGTCAGGCAGGGCAGGCGCGATGGCAGGGCGGCGTGCGATCAATGCAAATAAAATTTATCAATCCGGTGGAAGTGGCGTCAGGCAGGGCGGGCGCGATGGCAGGGCGGCGTGCAGGGCAGGCGGCGCAACGGCAGGGCGAGCGCGACGGCAGGGCGGCGTGCAGGTGAGGCGGCTCGACAGCAGGGCGGCTCGCAAGCAGGGCGGCGCGTAGGTAGGGCAGACGCGACCGCAGGCGGCGTGCGAGTGGGGCGGCTCGACGGCGAGGGCGGCTCGCAAGCGAGGCGGAGCGCAGGCGTGACGGCGCGTAAGCGTGTAGGGCGCGACTGGCGCGACGGTAGGGCGGCGCGACAGTAGGGCGGCGCGAGCCAGCGGCGCGACAGCAGGGCTGCGCGCAAGTGGGGGGCTCGACGGCAGGGCGGCGCGCAGGGCAGGGTAAGGTAAACCCTAATTTTTTTTTCTCTCAACGCTCTGATACCATGTTAGAGAAAGAAGAGAGAGAGCAGATCGAGAGAGAGAGGGTTTCTCGTTGATGTGATGCCCCCATGCAATGGGGGCTTAATATAGGAGAGAAAGAGAGACTAGTGGGCCGAGCCCACTAGAGAGAGAGAGAGAGAGGGGGAAGAGATACATGCCCATTAACATCATCAAACAAATAACGCTCGTACTCTTAAAATTCTGAGTTCCTACATCAATTACTTCAACCTCGAGGCCTAATTGATTTAACATTTGCGATGCAAGAGACATAAAAAAATCTTCTCAAGACAGCTCCTTTGAGACAACCACACACGACCCTTCCCATGGTCCTTCCGGATCTCCATGCCAAGGATCTTATTAGTCGCTCCAAGATCCTTAATGTACAATTCTTTCCTCATTAGTGCCTTCAACCTTACAATATCATGTAAGCTCTTAGTAGAAATAAACATATCATCTACATAAAGCATCTAATTAATTTAAGAATCATCATCACAAGATTTATATGAACACAAACATCAGACTCGCATCTAGAATAGCCTAATTGCATTATGTAGGAAAATAACTTCTTTTACCACTACCCTGGAGATTTTTTTAATCCATACAGAAATTTGTTAATCTACATACAAAATATTTCATTTAAATCATCTCCTGCAATTGGATAACGTGCAATTTATACATGAATTTACATGATTATTAATACAAATTAAGGCATAAAATATTCTATTTGTATGCATGTTATTATATTTTGAGTGTATATCTATCATTTCATGTAATTTTAGGTTATGACCTAAAAAATATCATTTTAGGGATAATTATGCATAATTCAAATAATCTAATTTGATTCCTATATATATTTGAGATCATAATTGTGTTTTTATGATTAAATAATAAGAGAAAATTTTTTGTATACACTCTTGTATTTTTCTAGTTTTATTTTCTTAAAGGAGTGAGTGTATTATTTAAACAAAAATTTATTCTCTTGTTATTGAAATAATTTGACTTTATAGAATGATAGATAATTTAATTTCTGATCCAAAAAAATATTTTTAGATTCATTTGGAGTTAAATTTTGAAAGTTATGAATTTTTCTAATTTTTAGAGATTTTTCAAGAATTTTTTTGAATTTATTTAAACTTATTTTCAATTTTTAAAAATTAAAAAAATGTGGCGAGCTGATGTGGCGAAGAGTCACCATGTGGTGACGCATGTACACACCACGTGACGACGTGTGTGAGCGTATGTGGTGAGCATGTGTCCATGTGTGTGCGCGCGTGTGTGTGTGTGAGTAATTAGTGGGTTAAGCATCCGTTATGGATTTTCGCTAACCTATTATTCAAGTATATCTTACATACTCGTCAAATCACCTAAAGTTATGTCATGTTGGAATATGTATCTTTGTTTTTATTCGAAGGTATCGTGGCGCAATCTCAAGCAAACGATCGCGCGATTAATCGCAATCATTAATTTTCACTTCCTCGAGGGGGTACATGGCTGTATTTGATTAGGCGACGATTCATTTTAAGATGATTTAATCTCAATCGCTCATCTGAGGAGTTATAATGGTCGACCTTAAATGCACTCGATGGACATGTGGACTCACCTCGATTACTTGATGAAGATCAAACGGTGGACATTAAGCGACACTTCTTCTTCACACAAGACATGACAAACTCTGAGCGCTTCATCGTCAATCGAATAGACGTGACTTAATGACGACAATTAACGAACACATGTTCAATTTGATCAATCGATCGAAGATGAAGAGACGCATCCAACAGTTGTGCCCAAATTCCTCTATAAATTAACATGTTCTTCAACGAAAAACTTTGTTATTGGATGTTTCGAGCAAATCAAACTGTTTAGACAACTCAGTTCTAGAATCATTTGATTTCTTCTAGACTTGTCTCCATGTCCAAGAGCATTTGAAATCAAGATTAGTAGAGAGAATCAGAAGAAATCACCTCTTGAATGCCAAACTTTATTTTCAAAATTATAGAATGAAAATCCTTTGATCTAGTGATTAATTGGATCATTTCGAGCGCAACTTCGGGTTAGATTATGTGAATTCTTCCTAATCTTTCTTCCTGTAGCGTGAGATTTTAATTTCAAATGATCGATTAATCGAATTGTAGATAATTGCATATTTTCTCTCTCTTCACGAACAAAATTTCTTCCTCAATTTCACTCGTTGATTTCTCTGCGAATACTGATCCAAATTCCATGATTTTTGATTTCGTGGATTTATCTTCGAGTATTCTTTCTTAGTATACTAAAACCCATTATTTCTTACCTCAATTCATTATCCTATTTGATCAAATTTCAAAGACACCTCAAAAATTTCCTTTTTTCTCCGTGGATTCATCTCTTATTCACCACAATACTCTTTAATTTGTGATTATAACTTTAAATTGGTGAGTTTGGAAGTTGTTTTGACACGAGTTTGTGTGTATTCAATGATCACATGAAATCGTCTCGTCACAATCCTCCCTGGGGGAACATTTTATTTACATCTAACTAATCAAACTTCTTATCCTCACATAAAACCATGGCCAAAACCAATCAAATCGATGAGAAGACCTAATTATAATCAAGTCTTTCAGTCTACTCTATATGCAAGCCCCTTTGCGAAAAGCCTTGCTTTGTACTCTAGCTGATTCACATCTAATTTCAATGGATTCTTCTTGAAACCCACTTGCATTTGATAGAACGCTTCTAAGTTAAAGGCTCCACCAAGTGATAGTTATTATGAGGCCTTTAAGTTAATTATATTTTCATGACTCGTTTTATATTCATTAAAATGAAACTTTACTCATTATTATTCTTAGGAGATGTTTGCAGTAAAATCCATGAACATATATAATGACTAATTGAATTATGATAAGATCAAAAATACAAAAATCGTTAGTTTTCAAACAAGGTCATTTGTGCGAAGACACTAACGATAGATAGTGATACGATATGACGCTTGATAGGATTTCAAATTTTTTATTAAAATAGAAAAACGTAGCAAAATATATTAATTCAAATATTTAAAATACTAAGGCACCAAGAGCTAATAATCTTATCATCAAGTATTGTTAGAATCCATACTTACAGGGTTCTTTTGAAGGAGTTCTTGAAGCTGTTCAAATGTCTAGCCTCTAGTAGTATCTAATGATAGATATTATGTGGCCTATAAACTAATCACACTTCCATGCATCTTGTTATGTTCATTGAAATAAAATTCATTCATTATCATTCTTGTGTGATGTTTATATTGAAGTCCATAAGCATATGCAATGACTAAGTGAATTATGATTAGATCATAGTACAGTGAACATGATCATTAGTCTTTAAACATATGTTATAAACGTTCCTATTCATGGTATATTCGATAAGGACTTCGAATTATCTATAAAGAATAACACTATTTGATCCGACTTATATGATGAGTATAGTTGATCATGTAACCATCATTGAGGAGACATTAGGGATAGATAGTAGGTGCTCTTTGGAGAAAGAGTTCATTGAATTTATCCATGCAAATACCTTAATGGCATTATATGTAACGGTCAATCAGGTTGATTCATGTCACGGTTATGTATGTGGTCCTTTGACTTGAGATACCAAAAAAATCTTGTGGATGAATGATCATGTTTTGATTATGACTTACAAATCCCTATCCATGAGATCTCTAGAAGGTAATTTATTAGATACGACATGAAGTCATCGAAGATGATTGCATGATCAATATGAGATCATCCACCCTCAGTATTTGATTAAATTGACGTAAAGAATGAGATGTAATGAAATCCTTAGTCAAGGTAGTGAAAATATCGAAGAAGAAGTTCTCATGATTTCCTACATACATCAATACTAAGTTAAGTGACCGATAAGGGTTTGACAATTGACCATATCCTAGTCATTCATCAGTCTCTTACAGATGAAGGATTATACATACATGATATGATAATTGATGACAGAAAGTTTCCATAAGAGAGTTATAATATACTTCATATCTCATAGAGTACGTGGTGTAGCTGGGTACCCAACAGGATGGTAACTCAAACTATCGATTAGGTTAATCAATTAATCTCGATATTGATGTAAAAAATTAGTAAAGGTTTATCAATAAGGTGTGTTTGGGTCAATAGAGTTATTAACTAGCGAGATATATGGACCTAGAGGGTCACACACATAAGGTCCATGAATGTTGATGGATATAGACATAATTATGAGGGTTTTATGAAAAATTCATGTAGCAAATGCCTATAAATAGTGGGAGAATGACCACAACTGAAAGGTGTCCATGCAAGCATTGTGGGAATTCTCTCCTTTCTTATCTTGGTAAAGAGCATTGAAGAAGAGATCTAACCATCTTGAAATCATGTGGATAACATTAGAGGCTAAACACTTGAATAACTTTAAGAACTCCTTCAAGGGAACCCTATAAGTATGTTTTCTTATAAATAGTAGATGATAGGATCAGTTGTTCTTGGTGCCTCAATATTTTTAATACTTGGTTCAATGTATTCTATTGCACTCGATGTTTTGATCAAAATTTTGGAAGGATTATCGACCTCAAACCCCAACATCCATATGATCAATGTTATTTACCAAGAGAGAAGAGAAGAAAGAAAAAGGTTTTTACAAGGCTTGCATAGGCACCTTGATTTATAGTGTTCTCACCAAAAACTAGGTATGTGAATTTGATATTGGGTACGTAAACTTTTCACAAAAATTCTCATAATAATTTCTTTATCTACCAACATGCATAAAACTTATGCATATGAATATCTAGGTGTTAGGATCTGAGGTTAATGAGCCTTCCAAAATTTTGATTAAAACATCGAATGCGTCAGAATATAATGAATCATATTTTCAAAACACTGAGGCACAAAAAACTAATGATCCTATAATCCAATATGTATGATAAAATATACTTATAAGGTTTAATTAAAATAATTCTTGAAGCTATTCAAGTATCTAGCCTCTATTAATTCACGTACGCTATTTAAGTTTCTTGAAGCTATTTAAGTGTGGTAGCGCTCCATGTACTCGATATGCGTAAAAATACGGTCGTTAAATGCACAAATTTAGGTATCAAACAAATTTATACTCAACTCTTCAAAATCTGATTTAAATTAGAAAAGTGACAAGTCAAGGTCAAATCCAAGAGGAGGAAGGTTAAAATATTAAAATCAGAAGATATTTTTTTGGTATTTATAGATTTAGATAGTGAAAATGATTGATGAAAGGAAGAAAATGTGTGTGGAGATGAAATGAACCGAACAAGTGCTTCCAAACTCCTTTCAAATATTTTAAAACCCTTGATAGATTGTGAAAAAGTGGTTTTTAGGGTTTGTAAATATGGAAATGTGGATAAAAAGATAAAGAAAATAGAAGAAATAGATAGAAGATGATTCAAATCTAAATTTTCATGATGAAAACACATCTAGTGATGCTCTTTAATCAAAACATACATTCGAGAGCCCGTGAATTTTGCCCAGGCTAAGCATCTTTCATCTAACACAAAGAATGAAAAGAGAAGAGAAGAAACTCACTAAAAAAGGTGCTCCATATATGTAGAATGGTCGATCTCTACCTTCGTTCTTTCTGGCTAGCCTATGCTAGAGGCATACAAAGAAACATTTATAACCCTAATTTTTTCATCATAGAACTTAAATCAGCCCCAAAAAATTAGTAGAGCTTGAAATGAAAATCATGCCCACAAAATTTCAGCCCCTAACTCAATAGAGATCATGAGATATCACGATTTTAATTTGGAGCATTTCTAGCCGTTGATCTAGACTTCTCTCTCTTCATATCGAGCCGATCAAACCCCTCCCATTAGTCAAACTTTGATAAAATAAAAATAATTACATTAGTGCCCCTCTTCTCTCTCTTTTCTTGTCTCTACCTCTCTCCTCCCTTTTCTCTCTTTTCTCTTGCAATGACAAGAAGCAGTCAAACGTGCGCCTGCGAGGAAGACACGAAGACACGGTGATGAAGGAAAGAGAGAAAAGGCAAAACTGAGAAGGAAGGGAGAGAGAGGGGAGAGAAGGATTTTCCTCATCGCGCCTCTCCTCGCGACGGGAGAGAGAGATCCTCTCTTTTCTTTTTCTCTATTTTCTTTTAAAAAATCATTTTTCAATGATTTAAATTTCTAAAAGCAACTAGAAAAAATCTCAAAAAATCCAGAAAATAAATAGAAATCTTATTTTTTTTAGAAAAATTATATTCTTGATAAATCATGTCATTAAATGCTCATAAATTGTTATTAATTTATGCAAAAATCAAGAATATGCTCTTAAACATGAAAATTATCATTTAAATCATTTTAAATTATGAAAACATACATTTATGATTAGATTTTTAAGAAAAAGTGCATAAAATATATGATATTGATGCATGAAAATACAGGTTATCAGTACCCCTTTCACTTAGGTGAAAAATCAAGCGTTAAGATTAAGTCCATAGATTCGCCTCAATCCAATGTATATGAGCATGTCACATCACATGAATAATAAGAATTAATCCCATATTAAAAATATATTTAAGAAATTGAGCAATAAAAATATAGTGGTGATCCATTTCATTAAATACAACCCATTAAGGGCATTTAATGTGATTATCACTCTTGATGCACTGCCACATGTGTACTACGTGGGCGCGATGTGGCATCCCTACATGATGCTGCATGACGACACACAAGGATACGTGCTACGTCAGCTGCCATGTCAGCCCAGACTTATAAATATTAATTTTTAACAATTTGAATTATATAAATTCAAAATAATTCAAAATAAATTTTAAAAAATTCAAAAAGTTAGAAAATTCACTTCTTAAAAAAACAACTCCTTTTTAATCCATTTTTATCATAAATTAAATAATATATAATTGTAACATTTTAATTTCAGAAATAACAAGAGAATAAATGTTTAACTCTAAAATAGACTCAAGTTAATTAAGAAAAAAACTAAATAATTTTAAAGTGTATTAAAAATGTTTTCTCTTCTAATTTATATTTAAAACCTCTAATAAAATCTCAAATAGAATTAGGAGAATATATTTAAATTTTAATTCTTGATTTAATAATAATTAAAACTTAAAATAATATATTATGAGGTTTTTGATAAAATTTGTATAGAATGATGAATATGCACTCAAAGTATTACAATGCGCATTTGAATGGTATGCATCATACCTTAACATGCACTAATAATCATGTAATCTCAAGTATAAATTGTATGTTATCACACATCGATGGCCACAAGATGGATATATAATATGAGTCATATCAAATACTTTTAGCATTTCTGCATAATTCGATGTTCTTTTTTAATATCCCACAAACAAAAATATTCAGAACTTATCTTTAAGACAGGTGATCATTCTATTATGATCTTATCATAATTCACTTATTTATTACACTTGTTCATGGAATTCAAGCAAACATCACACCAAAAACAATAACTAATAAATTCAATTACAAGAAATATAAACAAGATACATGAAAGTGTGATTTGGATTATAGGTCACATAACATCTATCAGATAGTGGGTGTTATTTAGAGAAAGACTACTAAATTGATTTGTCTGAATCTTTAAATAATAATGTACTTGATTTTCAATCATGTCCATTCATTTTACTGTTGTATAAGTGACTGTTAGATTTGAAACATATACGACATCTTTATGGCTGATGATCATGTTTTGACTATGACTTAAGAATGCTTAGCCGTGGGATCTCCAAAGCATCATAGATTAGATAAGATATGAAGTCTATGAAGATAATTGAATGGTCAATGTAAGATCATTCGCCCTCGATATAAGAGGATATTGACTCAAGAAATGACATATGGTTAAATCCTTAGCCAAAATAGTGGAATATCAGAGACATTGTTCTTGATTATTTCCGTCTCACATAAGCGCTAAATAAAATGATAGACGAGAGTTTGAAAATTGACTATATTGGGATTATCTTATAGATGAAAGTTGATACATGAATAGTTATTGATGACGACAAATGTTATATAAGTTACTTCATATACACTCTATATCTTATAGAGCATGAGATGAAATTTAGCACCCAACAAGTTGGCAACTCAACTTGTCAATTAGATAAAATTGATCGTTGATTAATTTCTATATAATCGTATAGTTAACTAATAATTTTAACCAATACTTATTCTTGAGTGAATAAAGATATCAGATAGATTGATATATAGGCATGGAGGATCACATAAGTATGGTCAATGAATGTAGATAGATATAGACATGTTTATGATGTTCTTTGTGAAAAAGTCCAAAAACTATATCAATATATTAATTAACTATATTAGTATATTAATTAACTTTATCACTATGTAGTTAATAACTATATACGACCCTTGATGAGTGCCCACCCCTCTCTTCTCTTCCTCTCTTGCATTATCTATCTCTTGCTATCTAATCTAATGAGATTGAATGGTGTAGAGATTTTTAAGGATCTTAAGAAGCATTGAACAAGAGTTACACAAGGAGATTCAAATGTTTAAAGATCATGTGAATAACTCTAGAGGCTGGACATCTAAATAGCTTCAAAGATCTTCTCCAAGAACTTTTAGTTAAGACTTGTCTATTTAATCTTCTTTTCAGCTTCCTTATTGTGTTCATTGACACATTCATGTTGTTTGAAATTTATTTTAAGAAGTCATCTTCAAGATTTTTGTTATTTGTATGACCCTTTACTTGTAAACCCTATTAAAGCCTTCCATTTTCACTTTTAGGCACAATTCCACTTATAATTTGTTGAGAGCTTTGTTTTCTTCCCCTCTGATTGTTATCAATTTTTTAGAGTGTTCGTGTGCTTTGTGGATTCAATCACAACCCCCTTATGGATTCAAGGATGAGGAAACTAGTTTTGTGGATTCTAGACTACGCTCCTCATAGATTCGAGCTTTTGGATTCAAGTCTCAGTTCTACAATGTTTGCATATCAAGGCTCTGTCATCAACGTATGATCTTTAGTAAAGATCACATAATGATTGACACAATCTTCTTCACTTCCAGATTTTAGAGGCAATGTCCCTTCAACTTCATAGCCCAAAAGAATGGACCACTAGGACTGTGAATTAACCTTCAATCTCTATAAAGGGTAAGGGCATAACATGGACAATAAAAATATGCAAAGCAAAAATAATCAATAGGTTTGCTCGTCTATACCTCTTCGGCCACCTTCACATCAAGGGTAAAGTTTGGTGATCTAGTGATCAAATAGACCACTATGTTAATTGCTTCCCCCAAAATTCTTTAGAAATCTTGAATTCTACTAAAGACATCAACCCCTCTCTTCTATTGTGCAATTCATTCATTTTGCAACACAATTCTTTTAAGGGCCCTTCTTCATCATAAAATAATGTGTAATCCTAATATCTTCACAAAAGTGAGCAAACTTCAAGTTCTTAAACTTCATCTTCCTCCTTATCTAGTTCTCAACCTTTGTCACACCATGTCTTGAACTAAGAAAAAGTATCAAAATTTTACACTGAAACATGATCCAAAATGTTCTTGGAAGATTTTTCAATAATGTAAAAAAATGAGCATCACTTCTCTACATTACACCAATGGCCCCTAAAAAATTAGCATGAATGTAATCAAGTTTATCTATAGCAGTATATATTGCCTTCTTCAACTTTACCTTGCATTGCTTTCCTATGTTATGATATGGGGTAAAATTCCAATTTTTAAGATATATCTTCAAGTAGTAGCACATGAAATTGAAGCATATGCCTTTCTCACCTACATGGGCAAATTACAAGTGTCATAAGGTGTCATCTATCATGTGTCATTGTCTTTGCAGCTCTATGATAACATGCAAATTAAGCATGATAATATATGATTATTAATGTAAATTAAGGCTTAAAATGTTTCATTCTAATGCATGTTATCATATGTTTTGGGTGTTTATCTATCATTCTATGAAAAAGTCATTATAATCTCAAAATGCATTAAATTAGGGTTAATTACCATAAATTAAGAATAATATTTTAAAGATTAAATTATCACCATCTTTACTTCAGATAATAAATTAATTTTTTTAATGCTAAATAATAAGAGAAATCATTTTACATACATTTGGATTTATATAGATGAGTATATATTTTTCTACGTTTTAAAATATTAAAGAAATGAGTATATTTTTAAAATCAAAATTTATTCTCTTGTTATTCATTAAATTTGAATTTTTAGAATAATAGATAATTTAATTTGTGATCCAATGAAACAAATTTGGATTAATTTGGAGTTATATTTTAAAGTATATGAATTTTCTAATTTTTAAGGATTTTTTTGGATTTTTTTCTGAATTTTCTGAATTGAAATCGATTTATTTCGAATTCAAATTTATCACAAGAATTTTTTATTTTGTGTGCTGATGTGAAAGCTGACATGGCGCGAGCGGAAAAATTATGCCACGTGGCGACATATGAGACCGCCACGTGTCACACATGTATTCGTACGCGTGATAACATGCATTTATAACCTGAATTCCTACCCTAATTAACTCATATTCATGCTTATTTTATGTGAATATGATGCATGTTATCATACTTTTTAGGAATTTTCTCCATTGGCATGTCATTTCACTAAAGTTGATATTCATGCATAAATTAGAGATAATTTCATGCTTAAGAGATGATTAATCTTTTGTTTAAAGTAATAGAAGTTAATCTCTGTTATAGATGCATTTTGACTTTAGTAAATGTTTAGAAGGATGATTTTAGGATGAATTTATGATTTGGAATGTTTAATGAGAAATGATTTGAGTAAATTATAAGTCATCTTGATTTCTTCTCTCTAAATATATTTTAAATGACATAATATTAAAAAGGAAGAAATTTGTGATCCAATGGAGAAAATTTGAGATTAAAAGGAGTTGTATTTTGAGAAATATGAATTTATGAAGTTTTATGCCCTTTTTCTGAATTTTATTTGATTTTTATTTATTTTTTAGGAATTTTCTATTAATAAAATCGCGAAAAAGGGAGATTTTAGTACCTGTAGGTGCCGACGTGGCGAGGCGGCTGCTGACGTGGCGTGCAGGACCGACCCGGGGTGCGACGTGGCACTGAGGCCACGTGGCAGAGCCAGGGCGGCCCACGCGGGGCGCAGGTGGCGCTGACGCGTGGCAGGAGGCCACGCGGACGGTCCACGTGGGCGCCCGTGTGGGGGCGGCACGTGGCAGAGGGTTCGCATGTGGAGGGCCCACGGGTATAGTGGGCCCTGGTTAGTATTTTGGGGCGGTAACGCAATAGGCGTTTACCGCCCCCTAATTTATAGGGGAGCAAATCTTTTTTTTCTTCCGTGTGGGACTATGTCCCACACGGTTCTTACCTTGCAGGCGACGTGGCGGCTTGGCGGGCGTCAGATCAGATCAGAGCGGCGAAGATCAAGTCGAAGGCGTCGATCGCGTGGACCGGAGTCCACGCGATCGTCATCAAAACACGTGCGCAATATACATATTAAGTGACCAATCAACGGTGGCCGCGTGGAAGCACCAGGTGCGTGCGATCGCGATCGTGACTGAGATCATTATATGGGAGCATCGGACGGTTTACCTGACGCCACGTGGAGGCTCGAGAGCGCCGGATCTTCATCGCGAGAATCGCCGATCGGACGACTGACGTTGAACGCGCCTCATGATCAGGCTCAACAGGCTCGTGCAATCGTGACCGTTCCATCACTATCAGAGCTCCATCGGACGGCGCAGAGGAATAGAGGAAGAACCCTACGATCGCGGTGCGATCGAGCCGCGATCGCGGTGCGATCGAGCCGCGATCGCGGCGCGATCGAACCGCGATCCTACAGCTTTCGTCGCGGATTTGTTTCGTCGCGATCTTACGGCATTTCCTGGAGTGTATGGAGCACGATCGACGCCGATCAAAGCCCGATTGTGGCGGAAATCGTGGTCAATCGTGGCGGAAATCGTGGCCTTCTTGGAGGCTGATTTGAAGCCCAATTCGCGCGGATTTTTCGTGGCATTTGAAGCCACGACGCCGCACCCAGAGACTCGTTCCCACGACGCCTTCAAACGACGCCCACGACCGCCTCTATTGCCCATGTTTTCGGGCCTAATTTTCTCTTTAAAACCATGCATTTCCCTTCTTTGTTCTTCAACTTTTGATCGACTCGTGAAGAAATTAAGCGAGTTTCGAGGAAGATCTCTAGTTCATCGTGTTCCCCCCGCGTTTAGACTCGATTGCGAAGCAATTAGAGCGGGATTGATCACGAATTTCTCCTTCATTTCATCGAATTTTCCCCTTGAATTCCGAACGTCCACGAGGAAGAATCCGAGCAAATTCGCTTCAATCCACGAGAATTGGAGCCCCTTCCTTGCGAAAATCGGGTTAGTAGTGAGATTCGATCGATTATCAGGAGGTAATTTGAGTTTTTGTTAGATTTAGAAGTTTAATTTTGCAAATTAGTTCATTGTGTTCTTCATTTTCCCCAAATTTCGATCTGAAAAGTTGCTGATTTTGAAAATAGGGTATCTCTTTGATTATAATTCCAAATCACTTGATTTTTGGTTTCATTGGATTCCTCTTTTTCATCAGCTTTCCGTGGATAGCAAATTCATCAAATTCCGAGTTCATTTGACCCTTCAATTTAACGTTTGACCACGGACTGTTCATCTTTCATCAGAAGTCAAACGTTGACTTTCGGGGTCAATTACTTTTTATTGACAAATCAGAATTTGATAATTTTGGTCTTGTTGGATTCCTCTGGTTCTTAGCTTTCTATTGACATATAAATTTCAATATTTGGATTTCATTTGGTCATTCAATTTGAAGCTTTCCTCTGAGGTGTTAATTTCGGGGATTTTCTGATAGTTGATTTTCAATAATTCATAATAAATCCATTTCTTATCCAAAAATTATGAATTATATATTAGTAAATTCCATTTTCTCTCTAGTTTCCAAATATATAATTTTCATAATCTTCTGACTCTGTTTGATTCTCTGATTCTGCAGAACACATACTGTTGGTCAAAGTCAACGCTTTGACTTTGACTTTTGACTTTTCTCTGTCAAATCTGAGATTTCAATTCTTAAAACTTCTTATTAGGTCTATTTATATCATTTCTATTCATCACATATTATTTTCTCTTATTTAAAACTTCTTTTAAACCTAAGTTTGACCAAGTCAACTTTGCGATTAAAGTCAACCCTGATCTCTGTGGATCGACTCGATACTTACCCAATACTTGATTATTATATCTTGTCTTAGTGAGTTCAGTTTTATAAATTTTGTTTGACCATCGTCTTTGTGTTTTAAACGACGCACAAAAATGACACGTCAACGCGCACGTGTGCGAGTGCGCGTGTGGGCGTGTGTGTGTATGTGAATTAGGAGAAAGCAATCTATTAAGGATTTTCACAAACTCCTCATTCACATATAGCTTATATTCGCGCCGAAATTTTCTTGAAAAGTCATGTGAGACTATGTTCTCTTCTTTTAAGTGTGCAGGTAACGTAGCAACACAAAGAGCGTTCAATTCGTGCGCTAAAGATGAATCGTCGATCGTCACTTAAACCAGGGGGGTATGTGGTGCATCTCTAGTCATCGGAGAATCATTTTAAAATAATTTAATCTCAACCGTTCATCAAAAGAGTTATAATGGTTGAGATTAAAACCAACGAAAACGCATGTGAAGCGTTAGATCAAGATCCAACTAATGGCGTTTCAGGCATTACTTCTAAAGCGGATAACGTGGCAAAATCTTGACGATCCATCTTCGATCCAATGTCCATGACGTAACTGTAACGATTTGCATTCTTGTGTTTCATCAGAGCCGTTGATCGAAGATCGAACACTTCATCCGATGGTTAGCCTCAATTTGCCTTATAAATTGAGATGTTCTTCAACATTGTAAATTGTTCTTGGGTAATTCTAGTAATCAAACTGTTTAGATACTAAATCCCTTGAATATCTTGCTTCCAATCGCTTCTAGATCAATTTTTGTGTCCACTGAGTGCTTGAAAGTGAGATTTTGTTGAGAGAATAGGAAGAAATCGGCTCTTGAACATTAACGATCATTTTTTGAATTCAAGAATGAAAAGCCTTTGATCCGGCGAGTAATTGGATCAATTCGAGCGCAATCTAGGGTTAGAGATTGAGTTTCATTCTAATCTTCATTCGTATAGCTTTAGATTTTAATTTCAAATCGTAATTTTAGTTGTGAATGGTAAAGTCCAACTGTATTGAGTGAGTAAAGAAGAGATTACGAGCCTCTATTTATAGAGAATAAAGAGAGAAAGATAGAAATATAACCCATGTGGGACTAATATCCTTGAGCATGATAAAATATGAGTATTATCCAAGAGGTCACCCATCCTAGTATTGCTCTCACTCAAGCACGCTTAACTATGGAGTTCTTTGAAGAGCTAGTACAATACACATATAATGAGTTACATCTAAGACCTTCTAATAAGCTATATCTAACACTCACCCTCAAGCTGGACTATATACATCAAACATACCCAGTTTGGATCCTAAGCAATCATACGACACACCAATAACGCTCTTTGTGAAGATGTCGGTGAGCTAGTCCAATGATGATACATGTGGTGTAGAAATAACTCCCATCAATACCTTGTCACGAATAAAGTGACAATCGATACCAATATACTTGGTCCTCTCATGAAAGGTAAGGATTCCAACAATAAAGATAGATGCATGGTTATCACAATTCATAGGCATATATATTGGGGTCGTGATGCCTAAGTCTTGTACAAAAGACTGCAACTATACCATTTCACAAGCGGTAGCAGCCATAGCTCGATACTCAACTTCCGCACTCCAACAAGAAATGACCTTTTGCTTTCGAGAATGCCAAGTGACAAGATTAACTCCTACATATGTGCAATAGCTTGTAGTAGATTTTCGATCTCCTTTGTCCCCAGCATATCCAGCATCAGAATAGGCTTCAATACGAAAGATGATCATGACATCGATATATAAGTCGTTTGCCAGGGGCACGCTTGATATACACAAGGACTCGTAATGCACCCTCCCAATGCACCATGCGAGGTTCATGCATGAACTGACTAAGAACATTAATAGCATGTTAAAGCCCTTCTCCTATTCCTCCTACTGGGCTTTAAGCCCACTTTCTCTCTCTCTCTTCTTTACCTCTCTCCTATATATTTCTGCATGTACCCGTCACATCAGTATGTGAAAAACCCTAGCCTTTATTTCCCGTTTTTCTCTCTTCCTCGTGTTCCTCTCCTCCTTGTGTTCTCACATGGTATCAAAGCACTCTAGGAGAGAGATCTAGGGAACTCTCGGCTGCCGCGACGCCCCCCTGCCCTGCGACGCCGTGCCCTGCATCGCCTTGTCCTGCGCAGCCGCCTTGCCTTGCGAAGTATCGCTCGCCGTGCCCTGAAAAACTTGGCCGGGGTTTTGCGAAGTATTGCAGAGATCGTCAGGGTTTCATTTTTTTTTCTCTCGATCTTCGCCTATCTTTGCTGATTTACTCTGGAGATGATACATCGTCGTCCCATCGCCCTGCTGCCTATCTTCGGCGATATATTTTCCGGAATATTTTCCCTGCCGAATATTTTCCCGAAAATTTTTTTTCCTGCCGATATATCTTCCCTGTCGATACATCTTCCCTGACGATAAATATCGTCTGCGTTGTCGGCCTCTTCCCGAACATCTTCTCGCAATATCGTCTGCCTGCGCCGATACATCTTCGCCGATCCATACCCTGCTACATCGACGATCTTCCTTGCCGTCGAAACATTTTCCCTGCCATTGCCGATACATTTTCCCTGCCGTCGCCGATCATTCCTGCCGACGTCGCTGATCTTCCTTGCCGACGCCGCCATCTGCCATCTGCTAACGACGCCGTCCTGACGATCTTCCCTGACGCTGTCGACTGTCTTCCCTGACGCTGTCGTCTGACGCTAACGACAATATCGCTGACGACAGTATCCCGACGAGTATCACTGACGCTGTTGTCTGTCTTCCCGGCAACGAGGGGGAGTGTCTTCCTGCCATCTGTCCTCCAGTCTGCCGTCTGCCAGCTGTTGATCTTCGGTCTAGTTGCCTCTGCTACTTTGCTACCTTGCTTCACTGCTACTTTGCTTCTTCACAGCTGCTTATCTCCTCATGGCTGAGCCGATCACCATGTCATCACCAGCTGCGGTCACCGTGTCGTCATCTTCTGATGTCACTCCGGCCTCTCAGCAGACGGGGTTGTCCTGGCAATCTGGAAAGCACTCTATCGTGAGTGCCCTGGCCAAGCCGGCATACGTGTTCGACGGGTCCAATTATGGGCCATGGAGGGGCGCTTTCGTGGAGTTCCTCAATGCCCATGGCCTTCGGCATCATCTGACTGATCCATCGCCGAAGGAATCAGACCCGGAGTACTTGGAGTGGAGCCGACTGGAGTCCGCGGTATGTTCCTGGCTTATCTCCAGTGTATCGACACAGATCATGGAGCTGCTCAGCATGACCCGTCCTGCCCGTGCCCTGTGGCTCAAGTTGGAGACGATGTACGCCAACAAGAGCAACGTCAGCCGGACGGTTCACCTTTATGAGGAGCTATTTGCATGTCGCCAGGGCACGAGGACTCTCCAGAGCTACTATGGATCGGTCGATGCCATCTTCACTAACCTTGAACTCTATCAGCCATTGGTCTTGGATCTTGATATACTTCGACGGTACCGCGATGAGCTCCGAGCGGGAGCGTTTCTTAGCGGGTTACGTCCTGAGTTGGCTGACATGATCCGAGGACAGGTGCTTGGGGGATCCCGGGTATTACCCACTGAGGAGATCTTTGCAGCCGCACTTCGAGTGTAGGACAGCCTGCCCACCTCCCAGTCCTCGCAGCCCGTCGAGACTTCAGCACTCATCGCATCAGGCGGGGCTCCTAGGGCGTCTGGGAAGAACACACCTTCCGGGAAGACCCGACACTCCTATCCACCCTGCAAGTACTGCGGGAAGCCGACTCACCCGTCAGAGAAATGCTGGAAGGAGTTCGGGAAGCTCGCATGGGCCCCCGGGCTGCCTCTGGAGGTAAGGCATCCTCGACTACGTCCCCGGCGGAGGGATCATCCTCGACCACTACTCCCTCGGCTGCGGGAACGGTCAGCCTCGCGCTATCTCCCTCGGAGCTGGCCTACATTCAGGCATCACGGGCATCCTCACTTTGTTCACCTGCGGCACCATCAGCCAGTCTTGCAGCACTGACGAGCAGCTTGGTGTCATATGCGGGAGGACGGGGCTCTTCTCCAGGTACGCCGTCTATCTCAACTCCTCATATTACTTCTTGGGTTATTGACTCGGGGGCATCTTCCCATATGACTGGCTTCCCCTCTGTCCTCACTGCTTATCGGCCTGAAACCTCCATTCTTGACGTCCGTATTGCTGACGGTCGTTCCTGTCCTGTCCTTGGCTCTGGCCAGTCTCGTGCTACCTCTTCCCTTCCTCTACAGAACATCCTGTACATTCCTGGATTCCCTGCGAATCTGCTGTCCATCAGTGCGATCACTAAAGCCCTTCATTGCGGTGTGTTTTTCTTTCCTCATCACTGCGTCTTCCAGGATCTCGACACGGGCCGGAGGAGTGGACTGGGCCGTGAGAACGGACGAGGCATCTACGAGCTAGTGGCTGACTCCCCATCTACGGGACTTCAAGCCCTTTTTGCACTCTCTGCTTCCTCTAGTTCCCTTCATGACTCCTTTTTGTGGCACTATCGATTGGGGCACCCTAGTTTTGTCAAACTTAAAGAAACTCTACCTTGGTTACACTTATCTGAGTTTCATTGTGAGTCTTGTGAACTAGGGAAGCACCATATATCGTCGTATCCATCGCGCACTGTTCCACCTACCCATCGCCCGTTTGACTTAGTCCACTATGACATTTGGGGTCCGGCCCCGTGACGAGTCGTTTTCGTGCGTCGTTAAAACACAAAGACGATGGTCAAAAAAAATTTATAAAACCGAACTCACAAAGACAAGATATAATAATCAAGTATTGGGTAAGTATCGGGTCGATCCACAGAGAGCAGGGTTGACTTTAATCGCAGAGTTGACTTGGTAAAACTTAGGTTTAAAAGGAGTTTTAAATAAGAGAAAATAATATGTAATAAATAAAAATGATATAAATAGACCTAATAAGAAGTTTTAAGAATTAAAATCTCGGATTTGACAGAGAAAAGTCAAAAGTCAAAGTCAAAGCATTGACTTTGACCAACAGTAGGTGTATTGTAAAATCAGAGAATCAAAAAGAGTCAGAAGATTACCAAAAGTAGATATTTGGAAACTAGAGAGAAAATGGAATTTATTTATATATAATTCGTAATTTCTGGATAAGAAATAGATTTATTATGAATTATTGAAAATCAATGGTCAGAAAATCCCCGAAATTAACACCTCAGAGGAAATCTTCAAATTGAATGCCCAAATGAAATCCAAATCTTGAAATTTATATGTCAATCGAAAGCTAAGAACCAGAGGAATCCAACAAGACCAAAATTATCAAATTCTGATTTGTCAATAAAAAGAAATTGACCCCGAAAGTCAACGTTTGACTTCTGATGAAAGATGAATAGTCCTTGGTCAAACGTTAAATTGGAGGGTCAAATGAAGTCAGAATTTGATGAATTTGCTATCCACGGAAAGCTGATGAAAAGAGAAATCCAATGAAATCAAAATCAAGTGATTTGAAATTATAATCAAAGAGATATCCTATTTTCAAAATCAGCGACTTTTCGGACCTAAAATTGGGGAAAATGAAGAACACTATGAACTAATTTGCAAAATTAAAGATATAAACCTAATAAAAATACAAATTACCTCTTGATAATCGATCGAACCTCACTACTAACCCGATTGCCGCAAGAATGGGGCCTCAATTCTTGTGGATTGAAGCGAATTTGCTCGATTTCTTCCTCGTGGACGTTCGGAATTCAAGGGGAAAATTCGATGAAATCAAGAGATGAAATTGTGATTATCATGCTTCAATGGCTGCGTCTCTACACTCTTGGAAGCAGAGGATCACGAGAACTTAAGACCTTCCTCGAAACTCGCTTAATTTCTTCACGAGTTGATCAAAAGTTGAAGAACAAAGAAGGGAAATACATGCTTTTAAAGAGGGAAATTGGCTTGGAATCGTGGGTAATGGAGGCGATCGTGGAGGCGGTTTTCAAGCGTCGTGGAGGCGCTTCCTTGGGCATGGGTCGTGGCTTCAATTCCGCGGCGATTTTGACCAAATTCAGCGGTGAATTTGGCTCCTATTTCCACGATTTTAGCACCACGATCGGACCACGATCGGGCCACGATCGGGACACGATCGGGATTCGATCAGGGTCCTAAGTTTTCGTCAATCATCGTCGAATCATGTCGGAACGATTCCGCTGCGGAAAACGTACGATCGCGGCTCGATCGCGGCTCGATCGGACCGCGATCCTGAGGTTCTTCCCTGTTTTTTCTGCGCCGTCCGATGACAGAATCGCTGGATGGACGATCGTGATTAGCCGATCCCGTGCGCCGCTATTGCGAGGTAGATCAGCCGTCCGATGAAGGTTACGTGAGCCGTCCGATGTCGATCAGGTAAGCCGTCCGATTTCCATCGCCCTTTGATGTGATGCCGATCGGGAAGTCCTCGGGTTGCCACGTGGCGCGAGGTAAGTCGTCCGATCCGCGTCACTTAAGCCCTTTTTTTGCGCACGTGGTGGATCTTATGATCGCGTGGACTCGGGTCCACGCGATCGTAGCCGTCCGTGAGGAGATCGGACGCTCGCCGCGCGTCCACGTCACCTGCAAGGTAAGACCGTGTGGGAACATAGTCCCACACGGAAGAAAAATAAAATCATGGTGAGTATAAATTAGAGGGCGGCCTAACGCTTTCGCGTTACCGCCCCCAATAACTTACTAGGGACCCAATATGCGCGTGGGCCCTTCACCTGCCTGCCTGCCACGTGGCGTCCCATACGGGCGCCCACGTGGACCAGTCCGCGTGGCCTCTTGCCACGCGTCAGCGCAGCCTTTGCTTCGTTCGGGCCACCCGTGCTCTGCCACGTCGCACCTCGAGGTGGTCCCGCGCGCCACGTCAGCCGTCGCGCGCCACGTCAGCCTCCACTTGCCACGTCAGCCTGCAGGTTAGTAAAAACCCCCCTTTTTTTGCGATTTTAAATAGAAAATTCGATTTAAAAATCAAATAAAATTCGGAAAAGAGGCCTAAAACTTCAGAAATTCATAATTTAAAATATACAACTCCTTTTTAATTGAAATTTTCTCCATTGGATCATAAATTCTTTCCTTTTTAATATTATGTCATTTAAAATATATTTAGAAAGAAGAAATCAAGATGATTTATAATTTACTTAAATCATTTCTCTTTAAATATTTGAAATCATAAATTCATCCAAAAATCATCCTTCTAAACATTTACCAAAGTCAAAATGTATCCCATAACAGAGATTAACTTCTATTACCTTAAACAAAAGATTAATCATCTATTAAGCATGAAATTATCCCTAATTTATGCATAAATATCAACTTTAGTGAAATGACATGCCAATGGAGAAAATTCCTAAAAAGTATGATAACATGCATCATATTCACATAAAATAAGCATGAATATGAGTTAATTAAGATAAGAATTCAAGTTATAAATGCATGTTATCACCCCGCATCCATCGCCTACAGGAGGAAAGTACTATATGGTGTTCGTTGATGACTACACCTGGGCGAGTTGGACATATATCCTGAAGAGTCGGAAGGAAGTCCTTTCTCGCGTTCAGCATTTTCTACTAGAGATTATTACCCAGTACGAGACGATCGTCAAAGTCCTTCGCACGGACAATGCCCTTGAGTTTACTCAGAAGGCAATTGAGGAAATCTGTTTGGCCCATGGCATAGTTCATCAGACTACCTGCCCATACACCTCGCAGCAGAACGGGGTGGCAGAGCGGAAACATCGACACCTCCTGGACATGATACGTACACTGCTACTTGCTAAGAGGGTACCTCAGTATCTCTGGTGCGACGCTGTTCTGACTGCTACATACCTGGTGAACCGTCTTCCATCCGCCGCTCTTGGAGGTGCTATTCCCCTTCAGCGATTGACTCCTACTGCTGATATCTTCTCACTACCACCTCGGGTGTTTGACTGCATTGCCTTTGTACAGGATCACACCCCCGGCCTCTCCAAGCTGGCTCCTCGTGCACAAAAGGGTGTGTTCGTTGGTTACACTCGGACTCAGAAGGGCTACCGTGTGTACTTCCCCGATCGGCGCCAGTACGTTACCTCGGCCGATGTGACCTTCCATGAGGACGTTCCCTACTTTACATCTACTCCGTCTGGTGAGGATCTCTCCTCTCCATCCCTCCTTCCTTCGGTATCTGATACCACTGTTACCGATCTCCCTATGACTGTCCCGATTTCCTTGCCTGAGACGTCACCTCCTTCGGCATCCCTCCAGTCTGATCCATCCTCTGAGCCGGAACCTCCCTCCTCGCCGCTATCCACTGATCTGGCTACATCACCACCCCCTTCCCCACCGCCTCCTGTCTCTGACCTGGACCTTCCCATTGCCCTTCGCAAGGGCACTCGCCAGTGCACGCAATACCCTATCGCACATCATGTCTCTCCTGCCCGCCTTTCTCCTTCCTATCAGTCCTTTGCCCTTGCCGTTCTAACTGAGTCAATTCCCAAGTAGTATATTGAGGCGTTGCAGGTACCGACGTGGAAAGGGCGATGGATGCGGAGTATGCGGCCTTCATCCAGCGGGAGACCTGGACGCTCGTTCCTCGGCCTCTTGATGCCAATGTTGTCTCCTGTAAGTGGGTGTACTCCCTCAAGTACAATCCTGATGGCTCCATAGCTCGCTACAAGGCGCGTCTCGTGGCCCGTGGCTTTTCTCAAGCCTATGGTCTTGACTATCATGAGACATTCTCGCCTGTGGCGCGCCTCAGCTCCATCCGTGTCCTCTTCTCCATCGCTCTCGGGATCGAGTCTGCCGCTTCATCAGCTGGGACGTGTCCAACGCCTTCCTTTACGGCGACCTCGATGAGAAGGTGTTCATGGAGCAACCGCCTGGGTACGTTGCTCAGGGGGAGTCTTCTGCGGTGTGTCTCCTCAAGAAGGCTATCTATGGGCTGAAGCAAAGCCCGCGTGCGTGGTTCCACAAGTTCTCGCAGCTGCTCTTCTCGTATGGCTTCGTCTCCACTGTATCCGATCCGACTGTCATGCGGAAACGCACCCCGCATGGATGTGTTATCCTGGCTGTGTATGTGGATGACATCATCATCACTGGTAGTGACGACGCGAGGTGATCTGCGACCAAGGCTTATTTGGCTCGAGCACTTTGTGACACGAGACTTGTCTCCCCCTAGTACTTTCTTGGACTTGAGATAGCTTACCGTCCGGGGGCAGATGTCCATTTGTCGGCGGAAGTACGTGCTTGATCTACTCGGAGGAGACAGGGATGCTGGGGGTGCAAGCCGGCCTCTTCACCCATGGAGCGAGAATGTGGGACTGGTGGGACAATGCTACTGCACTTCTCGAGGATGCAGGCCTCTACCGCCGACTTGTGGGGAAGTTGATCTTCCTTACCGTGACCCGCCCGGACATCTCCTATGCGGTTAGTGTCTTGAGTCAGTTTATGCAGGCTCCTCGCACTATCCATCTGGAGGGTGTCTATCGGCTTCTGGCGTACCTTAAGAGAGCTCCAGGGAAGGGCCTCTTGTATCGGCGACAGGGTCATCTACATATTGAGGCCTACTCTGACTCTGGGTTCGATGGTGACAAGGAGGATACTCTGACTCTGGGTTCGATGGATACGCCACCTATGTTGGCGGCAACCTGGTCACATGGCGCTCTCAGAAGTAGTCTATCGTGTCCCGCTCTAGCGCCGAAGCCGAGTATCGAGCCATGACGGACACCACGGCGGAAATGTTGTGGCTACGCTCTCTTCTTACCGAGCTTGGCTTCCCGCCAGAAGGGCCTATGCCGATGTACTGCGATAACATGGCTGCTACCTTTATTGCCAGTAATGCGACGTTCCATATGAGGACGAAGCATATTGAGATCGACTGCCACTTCATACGATAGTACATTGTTAACGGTACCATCTGTACCCCACACGTCGCTTCCGCACATCAGTTGGCAGACATCTTCACTAAGGCCCTACCAGGCCCTGCATATGAGACCATCGGATCCAAGCTGGGCATGTTCGACCTCCACGCTCCAGCTTGAGGGGGAGTGTTAAAGCCCTTCTCCTATTCCTCCTATTGGGCTTTAAGCCCACTTTCTCTCTCACTCTTCTTTACCTCTCTCCTATATATTTCTGCATGTACCCGTCACATCAGTATGTGAAAAACCCTAGCCTCTATTTCCCATTTTTCTCTCTTCCTCGTGTTCCTCTCCTCCTTGTGTTCTCACATAGCATAACTAATATCAGGATGAGTAACTATTAGATAGATTAGCTTCCCCAATAGATGCCAATAGCGGTTGGCATCTGCCATCATAGGTGAGTTAGTGTCCCAAAATTTGGGTCATGCTTCCAAGGGTGATGTTGTTGGTTTACACCCAAGTAGTCCCATCTCTTGCAGAAGATCCAAGTCATACTTTCTTTGAGATAACGCTAACTTACTTGATTGATTAGAAAACTCAATCCCAAGGAAATATTGTGGTGTCTTCAAGTCGTGTATCGCAAAGTGCTTTTGAAGATAAGCTTTGGTAGCAGATATAGCAGCCTCATCGTTACCAGTCAATAGAATGTCATCCACATATATTGCAAGTACCACATAGCCTGCAGATGTTGTCTTGCGCATTACTGTCGTATCAGACTTGCAAGGTTAAAACCTTAAGCTGTGAGTAGACCACTGAACTTAACAAACCATGCGCGATGACTTTGTTTCAGCCTATAGATAGCACGATGAAGAAGGCAAACCTGGGAAGTCTCCCCCTGAGAAATATACCCCAGAGGTTGCTCCATAAAGACTATCTCTACTAGATCACCATATGAGAAGGCGTTGGAGACATCCAATTGATGAAGAGACCAATTTAGGTTGACGACAAGAGATAAAAGAAAGTGTATAGAGTTCATGCA
Organism: Lemna minuta; assembly: GCA_024174645.1. Lineage (NCBI taxonomy): Eukaryota > Viridiplantae > Streptophyta > Magnoliopsida > Alismatales > Araceae > Lemna > Lemna minuta. Next base: position 12,101,229 of record CM044104.1, on the reverse strand, counting down.
AACAACCAGAGAGAAGGTCTCAGTGTAATCAATGCCATGATCTTGAGTGAATCCTCTAGCAACTAATCGGGACTTGTGACGAGCCACAGTGCCATCTGGATGATACTTTAGTGTGAAAACCCATTTGCATGTCACAATGTTAGCATCAGTGGGGCGTGGTACTAAATCCCATGTACCGTGATGCAACAGGGCATGATACTCTAGATCCATGTCTGCCTTCCACTCTGGTACTTGGAGAGCTTCATGATACATACGGGTACTGACTCCAGAGGACATGGCAAGAGCAAATGTGCGGTAAGTTAGAGAAAGGCATTCATAAGAAACAAAGTGAGCAATAAGATGTTGGGTACAAGCACAAGTACCCTTTTGCAAGGCAATGGGTAGATGAAGGTCATCAAGAGGTGGATCATGGGGTGTGGTGGTGGGGGCAAGTGAGGATAGAGTGGAGTCGAGTGTCATAGAAGAAGTAACCAAAGGAGTTGACCGATAAGTGAAGGGTAGACAAGAGGAAGATGGAGGAGTATGTATCACAAGTGATGGTGGAGTTAGACAATCATCAGAGGTAAGCAAGGTAAGAGGCAGAGTAGGTGGTGTAGTAGAGATCCCCGGAGAAGGCGATAAGGAGTAGGGAGGAATAGAGGGAAAACCAGGGGGAGATATAGGGGCTCTGAGAGGAGTAGTAGACGAAGAAAAGTAGGGAACATCTTCATGGAAGGTGACATCAATGGAAGTAATATAACGCTACGTATTAGTAAAGTAGAAATGATAGCCCTTTTGCGTGCGTAAATAGCCAACAAATACTCCCTTTAGTGCAGGAGGAGCTAGTTTAGATAGAGATGGAGTCTAGTCTAAACACACGAGGTGGTAAGGGAAAGATAGAAGCATTGGGAAAAGATGAGTAAAGGGAATTGCACCTCCTAAAGGAGAGGAAGGAAGCCGATTATAGAGATAAGTGGTTGTCATGACGGCAGCATACCACAAATAATGCAGAACATACATCTCATATAGTAAAGTGCGAGTGATGTCAAGTAATATGCGGTGTTTTCTTTCCGCAATACCATTTTGGGAAGAAGAGTAAGGGCAAGTGGTTTGGTGAATGATTCCCTAGTCAACACAAAATTGTTGGAGGGCTGATTGAATGAGTTTTAGGGCATTGTCAGTTCGAATGACTTTTGGTGTAGTGGCATGTTGGATAATAATTTCTTGGGTAAATTGGCGAACAATGTCAAGAACTTGTCTACAATCTTTGATGAGATGTACCTAGCCGACTCGAGTATAATCATCAACAAACACTATGTAATATAGATGGCCTGAGGGAGAAGGAACTCAAGAGGGGCCCCAAACGTCACACTGAATCAAGTCGAAGGCACGGGAGGATAGAATGGAGTCACGAGCTGGGTAAGTCGAGCGATGATGTTTGCCCATTTCATACGACTCACACATAAACTCAGTTAAAGATAACCATGCTAAGGTTTGCTTAAATTTAGAAAGACAATGATGGCCAAGTCTACGATGCCACAAAATAGAAAAAGTAGCAGAAGAGCTAGAAAACAAAGCAAGCATCCTAGAGGAAGGAGTGTCCGACACAAGCTCATAGATCCCACGACCATTCTCACGCCCCAAACTAATCCTCTGGCTGGTACAAAGGTCCTGGAAGACACAATGGAAAGGGTAGAAAATGGCAACACAATTAAGTGTATGAGTAATGGTACTAATAGAAAGAAGGTTAGTGGGAAAGCTAGGAACATATAAAACATTATGTAGAGTAAAGGAGAGAGTAGGTTTGGTCGATCCATACCCTTTAACAGAGCATGAACGACCATCTGCAATGGATACATGTGGATAGGCTGTGGTACGAGTAAGGGAGGAGAGGGTCGAAGGGGTTCCAGTCATATGAGCCGAAGCCCTGTAGTCAATAACCCATGACGATCTAGAAGCAAGACATGCATGTGTACCAGAAGTAGAAGCCAAGTTGGTAGTGGATTGAAGAAGCATTTTATGCGGTCGTTAAAACACACAAAAGTCTGTCAAACAAAATTTATAATTTCGAACTCACAATGACAACGATATAAAATCAAGTATAGTGTAAGTATCGGGTCGATCCACAGAGAACACGGTTGACTTTTATCAAAGACTTGACTTGGTCAAACTTAGGTTTAATTAGGGTTTTAAAGAAGTTATAATGATATATGATCAATATAAATGATCTAAATGTATGAGATAGGATATTTTAAGACTTTAGAAAACTGATTTTTAGAAGAAATGTCAAAAGTTAAGGTCAAAGCGTTGACTTTGACTAACAACTGACTTTCTGAAAATTAAAGAATAAAAAGAGCTCAAAATATTTCAAAAATCATATATTTAGAAACTAGAGAGAAAATGCAATTTATTGATATAAATTCATGATTTTTCGATAAGAATTGGATTTATTATGAATTATTAAAAATCAAAGATAAAAAATCCCAAAATAAACACTTCGGTGTAAATCTTCAAATTGACTAACCAAATGATATGCAAATCATGCAATTGATATATCAATAGAAAGCTAACAACCAAAGAATTCCAAAGAGAACAAAATCGTCAAATTTCAATTTGTATTTTGAAAGTAATTGATCTCGCAAGTCAATGCCCAAATTCAGATTGAAAATGAATAGTAGTTGGTCAAACGTTAAATTGAGGGGGCCAAATGATCATGAAATTTTACGAATTTTCTATCCACAAAAATCTGATGAAACAAGAAATCCAATGAAACTCAAATCAAGTAATTCGAAGTCAAGATCAAGGAGATATCCTTATTTCAAAATCAGAAAAAATCCAAACCAAATTTGGGCGAAAATTAAGAACAAAACGATTTTTAAAGCAATATAACTACATAAATCTAATCTAAACACAAATTACCGTAAGATGAACGATTGATTCTCACTACTAACCCGATTGCCATGAAGATTTGGCTTCAATTCACGCGGATTGAAGAGTATCGGCTTGATTTCTTCCTCAACGGACGTTCGGCGTTCAAGGGGAGAATTCGATCGACTCCAACGATTAATCACGATGAATCCTGCCTCAATCAGATCGCGATTGAGTCTAGAACGCAGGGGAATTGTGATGAACTCAGGATCTTGCTCAAAAATCGCTTAATTACTTCACGATTCAATCAAGAGTTACTTAGAAATGGAAAATACATTGATTTTTAAAGAAGAATTCTTGCAAAGAATGCGGGTCGTCTATTTCGTGATGTGATTTGCGCCGTCCGATTTCCTGAAATCGGTGGAATCATGGCCCACGATGCAGGCCCACGATCCCACTTTCCTTTAGCCTGTTGGATCGTGATTGAAGAGTCTGGATGCATCCACGTGTCGCCCCACGATCACACGATCGCGCAATTAAATGTTGAGTGTCCGATGTCGCTTAAGTTGTGATTTAAGCACATGTTGAAATGATTATCTGATGGACTCCGAGTCCACATGATGGATGCATTGCAATCGCATCCGACGTGCCTTGTTCTGCCACGTGTCTTGCAAAGAAGGAGTTCCACGAGAACATATTCCCACACGGAAGAGATAATGGGAAATGCTAAGTATAAAATGTGGGGCGGAATAACGCCCTTGCGTTACCGCCCCAATATACTAACCAAGGCCCACTAACTCGTGGGCCCTTCACTGGCAAGCCTAGTCACTCTCTCTCGCCATGTGGTGCCACCTGGGCGTCCGCGTGGACTTGCATGGCCCTGCCATGCGTCCGCGCCACCTCGGCGCCACCTGGACACCGCGTGGGCTCGCGCGGCTCTCCCACGTGGCCTTGCGTGCCATGTCACATCCGCGCGGGTCCCACGCGCCATGTCAGCTCCACATGCCACGTCAGAATCACATGGTTCTGTGGAGAATAAAACCCCCTTTTTGCCATTTTAAATAAGGATAAAAAATCAAATAAAATTATGGAAAAATCCAAAAAAATCCAAGAAATTCAAAAATCCATATCTTTAAAAATATAACTCCTTTTAAACTCAAATTTTCTCCATTGGATTACAAATTTACTCATTTTTAATATCATGTCATCTAAAATATAAATTAAAAGAAGAATATAAGATGAATTCATAATGAATTAAGATAATCCCTTAAGATGTCTTCTTTATATCATCCTAACATTCTCTTCTTGAAATTTATTCTTCAAAACATCTACTAAAGTCAAAGTAATTAAGAAAAAAATGATTAATTTCTATTTATTTAACCGTGTAAAATATTAAACATTCATAAAGCACATAATTAACCCTAATTAATGTATAAATATGAACTTTAGTAGAATAGCATGTCAATGGAGAAAATTCATAAAACTAGGATAACATGCATCATAATTATATAAAATAAGCATGAATATTAGTTAAATAAGGTAAGAATTTAAGTTAAATATGCATGTTATCATGGATAAGGATGCCTAAGATTGCTTCCATGCTTCATATTCTGCTGGGGTGAAAGTCATTTGTATAGTTGGTTCGACCGGTGGCGTAGGTATACTAGGAGGAGTCGGGCTCGGAGTAATAGAGGAAAACATAGCTTGAGCCCATTTAGGCTTCCCAAACTCCTTCCAACACTTCTCTGAAGCATGAGTGGCCTTGTCACAATAAGTGCAAGGCAAGAAGATTTGTTTGCCCTTAGCAGTGGGCTGAGAAGATGCCGTCAAACCCAAGAGGGTTTGACAAGGCCTAATTCCAGTAGCCTTCAAGAGGGTAACAACAAGGGCATAAGGGGCTTTGAAAGGCAATAGCAGTGTCTTGAGAGGGGCGGCGGCCAAGAAGGGCGGTGGCGGCAGCCCAAGAAGGGCAGTGATATGCGTAAAAATATGGTCGTTGAATGCGCAATTTTACGTATCAAACAAATTTATACTCAACTCTTCAAAATCTGATTTTAAATTAGAACAGTGGCAAGTCGAGGTCAAATCCACAGGGAGGAAGGTTAAGAGATTGAAATTAGAAGATATTTTTTTGGTCTTTTTTAGATTTAGACAGCGAAAATAATCGATGAAAGGAAGAAAATGTGTGTGGAGATAAAATGAACTAAACAAGTGCTTCCAAACTCCTTCAAGAGATTGGAAACCCTTGATTGAGGGTGGAAAAGTAATTTTGTTGGGTTTATAAATGAGAAAATATTGATAAATAGATAAGAAAAATATAAGAAATGGATAGAAGATGATCCTAATCTAAAGATTCGTGGTGAAAATACAATCCAGTGATGCTCCCTAATCAAAACATACTTTCGAGAGCCGTATATTTCGCCTGGACTTGGCGTCTTGCATCCAACACAAAGAATGAACAGAGGAGGGAAGAAACTCACTGAGAATGATATTCAACACATGATGAATGATCCATCGTTGCTTTCTTTCCTTCTCGCTAGCCAATGCTAGAAGCATACAACAAAATATTCATAACCCTATTTTTTTGTCTCGGAACTTTAATTAGCCCTAGAAGATTTGTGGAGCTTGAAATGACAATCATGCCCACGAAATTTCAGGTCCTAAATCCATCAGGATTGTCGGATATCAAGGTTTTAATCTGGAGCATTTATGTTTGTTGACCTCCATCTTCTCTCTCCTCTAATCGTTCCGGACAACTCGCTCCCGCCGCAGTAAAACTGCGTGCATTTAAAATGATAAAACAAATCATTTGCTCTCTCCTCTCTCTTTTCTCCTCTCTCTCTACGCGATGGAAAAATCTGCGGAGGACGTGCGTGAGAGAGAGGGAGAGGATGCCGCGAAAGAAATCCAGAGGCTGCAGAAGAGTTTGAAGATGGGAGGAGAAGAGAGAAGGGAAGGAAGAGAGAGGAAGAGGGAAGGAAGGAACGAGAGAGAGACTGAGGAGAGGAAGAGATAGAGAGGGAGAGAGCGTAAGAGAGAAGAAAAGAAGAAAGAGAGGGTAGAGGTTCCCCTCTCCGTCGCGAGGAGAGAGACGACAAAAGTATTTTCCATCCCCATTATTTCTCCCTCTCACGTGTAGAAGAGAGGCGCGAGAAAGGAGGCGCGGGAGAAGGGAAAGAACTCCTCACGACAGAAAAATTTCTGTCACGAGAGGGAAGGAGAGAGAGAGAAAAGAAGAGGAGAGAGAAAATGGGGGGAGAGGGAGAGAAGTTCTCCACGCAGTTACCTCGCAACGGAAGTAATTTCCGTCACGAGGAGACACGAGGAGAGATGGAGAGGTTCGCCTCTCCATCTCGAGAAAGAGAGGCTCAGGAGAGAGAGAGAAGGAGAAGGAGAAGGAGAAGGAGAGAGAGATCACGCGCGCATGCGCGCGCGAGCGAGAGAAAAAGGGAGAAGGAGAGAGTGAGGGAGAAGAGAGGATAGGAGAGGAATCCGGAGGGAGAGAGGGAGGATTTTCCTCCCGCCTCTCCTAGTGATGGAATTTCCGTCGCGAGAGAGAGAACGGGGGGAAGAGAGAGAACCAGAGACGGAAAGAGTGAGGGAGAAGAGGAGAGGAATCCGAAGGGAGAGAGAAGTGGAGAAGTGTGATGGAAAGAGAGAGGCTCGCGACGGAATTCCCGTTGCGAGAGAGAGAGATGTGATCGAGATAGAGAAAGTGAGAGAGAGAGAGAGAGTTTCCTCTCTTTTTATATATATATTTTTCTAAATATTCTTGATAAATGCATTTTTTATAAATGCACTTCATAAATATTTTTATGTCGATAAATGTATTTTAAATAGGAATTTCATTTAATAATAAAAATAAAATTATATTCTTGATTAATCCATATTACTAAATGCTAATAAAATGCTACAAATTTATGAAAAATCAAGAATATCCTTTAAAACATAGAAATGATCCATTTGATCATTTTAAATCATGATAACATGCATTTATGATTATAATTTAAAGAAAAAAGGCATTAAATGCATGATATACATGCATGAAATTGCATGTTATCATGCGGCAGTAGTGACCCACTAAGGACGACAATAGTGGCCCAATAAGGGCAGCAAAAGAAAAAGGGCAAGAGGAGAGAGGGGATACCTTTGGCCCTTCTGGGCTGCTGGCAAGAAAAGAAGAAGAGCAGTGACGGCGGCGACTTTAATTGAGCAGCGGCAGCAACACGGAAAAATAATTTAATTTAGGCTCTGATACCATGTGAATGGTAAATCTCAATTGTATTAAGTGAGTAAAGAAGATATTACAAGCCTCTATTTATAGAGAAGAAAGAGAGAAAGATAGAAATATAACCCATGTGGGACTAATATCCTTGAGCATGATAAAATATGAGTATTACCTGAGAGGTCACCCATCCTAGTATTGCTCTCACTCAAGCACACTTAACTATGAAGTTCTTTGAAGAGCTGCTACAATACAAATATAATGAGTTATATCTAAAACCTTCTAATAAGCTATATCTAACATTAGTCAATTTCAATTTTGGTTTTTCACGATTTTCAAATTAAAAAATTTCTATCTCATTCACTCGACGATTTCTTTGTGAATCTTGATCCAAATTCCATGATTTTTGATTCCGTGGATTCGCCTTCAAGTATTCTTTTCAAAATTATCAATTTTCTTAATTTTTCATCACATTTCATCACCCGAGTTGATTGAATTTTAAAAGATATCTCAAAATTCCCTTACTGCTCCATGGATTCGACCCTTATTCACCATTATACTTCTTAATTTGTGTTAATTTTGTAAAATTGGTGAGTTTGATATTATTTTTGACATGATTTTGTGTGAATTCAATGACCACACGAAATTGTTTCGTCACTCCACCTACAATAATGCACCCCTCAAATCTAAAAAAATTGGTTGTTGTTGAATCCTCTACATGATCACAAGTAAAAAAAATTTTGAGTAGCCCATTCTTGCCTTGGTAAGAACATATATTCACCTCCAAAACACCGGGGGAAATCAAGCTCTAATGCAAATTTGATACACAACACACATTTCCTAGCATTCTCATCATGCCATCAAACAAGTGAATCTTCATAGTACCCATGCCAAAAATCTTGCACAAAAGAATTATTCTCATAGAAATATTCTACGGATCACTCCTATAAGAGTTAAATGAGTTAGAGTTAAGGCACATGAGATAAGAGCAACCTAAATCAATATTCCACAAGTTTTCCAATTCTTCAGCCGTGACCAAGAGATATTAATCCTCTTCATCCTCTCTATCCTCAACCTCTTTGACATTAGCTGAACTCGATGATCCACATGATGCCTTAACACCTTTATTCATCAAAGAATCTCACCTCAATTGTCCCTTTGCATAGCACTTATGGCGCTCCACATTTTTCAACCAAATGGTCCTCGACTTGGACCAACCTTTCTTCTTCTATCATTGCTCTTCTCCTTCAAGAAATCTCTTTCTTGCCCTCCTCACACAAATAAACCTTGAGTAGAAATACTAGCATATGCCAAAGTCCATCAAAGTATTAAGAGATGATGTTGGGAATAAATGAGTGAGATTGCTGCTATACCATGATGAAGATCATTGCTGCTAGCACGAAATGTTCTTTGTGACTTGTTGTGTTGCACTAAGAGCTTGAGAATCTTATACATTAGCCGGTAGGAGTGCGATAGTGATAGAAATATATAACCAATTCACCATATTCTTGTGTCACAAAAAAAAATTGAGAGAGAGATAGAGAACCATCAATTTTTTTATTATATATATAATCAATTGATAGAAAAAATATCTTCCATATATAGATAGAAAATTTAGCTATATTACTACTTAGGCAAAGATAATGATGACTATATATTCCTTTATCGAAAGACATACATTTGAATATCTCTATTCATCTTTATAAGTATCTCTCTCCACATGTGTGCAGACATACACATGTACATGTAAGATCTATATCTACTCATGTACATATTAATAGTGGTTTTCTTATATATATAGTCGATAACTGACGAGACGAGACCGCGAGGTCGTCGATTTCACACGGTCTCGTGTAAAAAATTAAGCCTAACTTACCAATTTTGGGAATTTATAACGAATTGAGTGGCATAATGGTAAATAAGGGTCGAATCCACAGGGAATTAAGGTATTTTCAAGATATCTTTTGGAAATTGATCAAATTGGACGATGAATTGAGGTGAGAAATTCAGGAAAATGGTGGTTTTAGAAAGATAGCTCAAAGATCTATCCACGGAATCAAAAATCACTCGATTTGGATTAGTAATCGCGGAGAAATCAAAGATGGAAGTGGGAGGAAATTTTCGGAATCGCGAAGAACATACACTGAAATTAAAAACAAAATTGAACTAAATTAAGATCCTAAACCTAAAATTGATGATACATGACGATAGATAACAGGATAAACTTGTTTTCTAACCCGGGATAACAATCAAATCGATCCAATTGATCGCCGGATCGACGGCTATTCATTCTGCGAATTCAAACGTGAACATCGGTGTTCAAGAGAAAAATTCTCCTCGATCGATCGACGAAATCTCACTTATAAACACTTCGTGGACGCGAAATCGAGTCTAGAAGCGATTAGAAGTGAGAGATTCAAGAGAAGATGCTTGTAGATAGGTCGATTAAGTGAAATCTTCCTCGAATGCTTACAAAATACGAAGAACACTTCGTTTTATAGCCGAAATTGGGCGTAACCGTCCAATTGATGCGTTTAATCCGCATTAAACGCATCAATACGAAACGATATGGTTAAATCGCGACCGTTAGATCGCAGATGGAGCGCCAGGATGTTCCGCAAGATATGCGTTTTAAAAATGCGTCGTTTTGTAACCGTTGGATCGTGATCCGGCGGTCTTGATGAAGCCTTTAAAAGATGCATTATAAAATGCTTCTAATCTCCGCCGTTGGATCTTGATCCGATGCGTCAGATGCTCCCCCCAAGATTAAATCGTGGTCGTCATAACTCCGTATTAAGGCCACGTGCGCGATCAGATGATCGGTGGTCCGCGCGTCCACTCAATCGGCGCGTGTGATGCCGCCACGTCGCATGAAATTTGGACCGTTATAACGCTGCTTTTAAAGACACGTGTTTGATCACGATTGGTGGTCTGCGTCCACGCGATCGACGCGCGGATCTTCTGCGCTCCGCCCGATCGACGTTCCTCCGTCAGCCACGTCGCCTGAAACTAAGATAACTGTGTGGGACTTTAGTCCCACACGAAAAAGGTTAGTGAAATCCGTCGGGTTTATAACGCCCGACAGATTAAGGGGCTTGAATACCTTTCCGAACTACGGAAAGCTGAAAACCTCTACTATATATGATATGTAAATAAAGTATATTTATGTCACGTAGGTGCCGCGTGGGCCCGTGTGGCGCTGCCACGTGGCCCTGAGTGCCACGTCGCATCCACGTGGGACCCGCGCGGATTTTACCCGCTTTTTGCTCTTTTTTAATTCATTTTAATCATCATTTCTTTCAAAAATCCAGAAAAATCCAGAAAAATCCCTAAAAATTGTAAAAATCATAACTTTCAAAATAGAACTCTAAATTAATCCAAATTTCTTTCATTTGATCTGAAATTTAATTATCTATCATTCTAAAAAGTCAAATTATTTAAATAACAAGAGATTTAATTCTTATTTCAAAAATACATTCATTTCTTTAAGATTTTAACTTTAGAAAATTAAACGAATGTTCATAAAAATGATTTCTCTCATTATTTAACTTTAAAAACCACTTATAATCTCAAGTAAAGATAGGTTATAAAATCTTTAATCTTTAATTCATCATAATTAACCCTAAATTAATGCATTTTGAGATTATAACATAAAATTGCATAGAATGATAGAAATGCACTCAAAGTATGATAACATGCATATAAATGGAATGTTTTATGCCTTATTTTTCTTTAATAATCATGTTTTATCATGTTAAGATTGCATGTTATCAATAACCATGAACATATACTCTTCATATAGATCCCATGTAGATATATATAATTAGATTATATTTCTATTGAGTTATTTACGCCTATGACCTATAACTATTAATGTATCTATATATCATTCTTTACATATATACATGTATATGAATGGTCAAAACAGATATCTATTCATGTATATATTAGTGCAAGTGATGTATATGGCTATAAGAATCTATTCCCATATATGCACACACATATACATACATACATACATACAGACATATAGACATACATCGATATATATATATATATATAGGAATTCCTTGTGACATGCATGGTATGTGCTTCCTCAAAGTGCCCTTTTTTTAATCAGAAGAGGGATTATCGCCTTAAAAAAAGTAAGGTTAGATCCATGTACCACTTCAACTCTTACCGCCGTTAAGTGTTTGTATTAGGGAAGATGATGCGAAGGTTTTGTCCAAGTGGACGATTAAGGAGAATTTTTTTTTAGGGTTAACATCATATAGTGGCACGACCTTTAAGGTAAATATCAAATACTGGCACGACCTTTTTCTAGGCTCAAATACTGGCACGACCTTTATCAAAGGCTCAGATACTGGCACCACCTCAGCGTTTCCGCTGAGGTGGCATTTTTTATTCTTTCCTCCCCCACCTGGCTGCCACCTGGTCCTCTCCAAGATCACGCTGGGAATTCCCTTTTTGCTCAGACAGGCCGCCACTGCAAGACCAGAGGGTCCAGCTCCAACGATGATAGGTCCATCAACCCTAACGACTTCGTCTTCCACCTCCTCGTTGTATCTGCTCAAGGGGTCGTGAGAGGTCTTGTATTCCGTTTCTCCCCAGCCATCCATTGATGGATGAACGGGAACAAGGGACGGAGGGGAGGAGAGATCCTCCCTCTGTTTCTCTTTCTCTCTCTTTCTCAGGCGCTTGCAACTATGTTTTTTTGCGAGCCTGGAGAAGAGAAAGAAAGAGAAGAGGGAGAGAGGGAAGGAGGTCCTCTCGCTGGAGAAAGGCTTCCGAGGATGTCTTATATTGGGAAGACTTGTGACCCAATTACGGAAAACGACATTTCCATCACTTTTAACTTGAATATTAAATACCTAAAATTAGACTGGCATAGTCGAAGTTTGACGTCGCTGAAAATCCGCAGGGCGGGCAAAAGTCCATGCATGAGATGGACGAAGAAGGAAAAAGGAAGCCGTTAAATAGGAAAAGCAAAAAGCGTGGAAGTCTCCGCTGCTCTTCTACAACAACAAATTTAGGAACTTTGACCTTATCATCATCTGGTTCTCTCTCTCTGTGTTCCCGATCTGTGGCCGGCTGACTTAAAATACTTCCATGATAGCAATCTCAAGCTACTTTCTAATACCACCGAAAGCCATTTCCGAGGAGACCAGTTGATTCCTGCAACCGTCATCTCGGAGCCAAAAAAAATCCAGAAGATCGATAGCTTTTCTTCGTCGGAACTCAGCCGTAGTGTAGCTGAGTATAAACACTGAAATATATGGTTATCAAATTAGATGGTTGTTGTTGGTTCCATGAATGACGGCGGAATACCTTTACAGGATGGTATTCGATGTAATCATACATGGAGATGTAGGAGATCGTACATTTCGCTGTTCTTTTCAGAAAAGAATCATGAAAAGAATTCGCGGTGGATGTGATCGTCATACTCTCAAATAAGGAGGAAGAGAATGGAGAGAGAGAGAGAGAGAATAAGGAGGACCAGGTGGGGGAGGAAAGAATAAAAAATGCCACCTCAGCGAGAATGCTGAGGTGGTGCCAGTATCTGAGCCTTTGAAAAAGGTCGTGCCAGTATTTGAGCCTGGAAAAAGGTCGTGCCAGTATTTGATATTTACCCTAAAGGTCGTGCCACTATATGATGTTAACCCTTTTTTTATTATGGGTCGAATACTTCTTCAAGAATGTTTATAAATGATCAAACTTCTCGCTATGCTTTATTTATTTGTTATTGCATTATACTTTTGGAATGGATGGCATTAAATTTATTTATTGGATAACAAATTTATGACATATTGACCTTATCAATTTGCTTGGGCCAATGCCTGTCTTTTGGCCCAAACCAAGGACGCAGTGCCCTACCGGTCTTGGGCCGTTCATTAAATCTCTTTCTTATTCGCCCTCTACCCAGTTTTCCAGTTCGGCTCATGAGCTTGGAAACTCATGCAGAGCTCGCCTCTGATGGCCGCTTCCTCTAAGGGAATCCGCGTTCCGGCGCTCCTCCTCGTCTCCCTCACCGCAACAGCGCTCCTACTCTTCTTCTTCCTCCCCTCCCTCTCTCCTACGAGCACCGACTGTCCTTCTGAATCTTCATCCGGCTTCAGCAGATCTCGAGATCCAGTCTCCGCAACGGAGGAAGACATCTCCTGGCTAAAATCTCAAATCGATCTCAATGGTCTCAGCGATCCGCCTTCCACTCCGGAGCAGTGGCACGCTCTTCGGAAAGGAATCAATCCTCGAACGCGCGCTCAGCAGCTCATCGATTTACGTCGGTCAGTTTCCCCAGTTTCGCCCTAATTTTCCAGATCCGGTAAAAAAAAAATGTTCTATTTGCAGTTACAACGGGATCTCTCACTACGAGGAGGAAAACCACACGAGGCTCTTATGTCCGGGAGAGCTCCTGGTCGAGGAGCACCACAGCAACTACGGAGAGCCCTGGGCGGGAGGCCGAGACGTTTTCGAGTTCCTCGCGAGCGCGAGTGATTTACAACAGTCTGATCTCGTTCTCGAGATCGGCTGCGGGACGCTCCGCGTCGGTTTGCATTTCATCCGGTACCTCCATTCAAATCGGTTTCACTGTCTAGAGCGCGACGAGCTCTCTCTGATGGCTGCTTTGCGGTATGAGCTTCCTTCTCAAGGTCTTCTTCACAAGCGTCCGTTAATTTTGAGGGGCGAGGACATGGATTTCGAGAAATTTGGGGCGGGCGGGAAAGAGTACACTCTGATCTACGCCAGTGCGGTTTTTCTTCACATGCCGGATAAGCTGGTGTGGGCGGGGTTGGAGAAATTGGCGGCAAGGTTAAAGCCGGAGAGAGGGAGGATATTCGTGTCCCACAATGTGAAATTCTGTTCGAGGCTTGGTTCGGAGGAGTGTGAGCGGCGACTGAGGAATTTGGGGCTGGAGTATCTGGGGAAGAGAACGCACGACAGCCTTCTGTTCAATCATTTTGAGATCTGGTTCGAGTTCTGGAGGCCAAAGGCGTAAAGATTACGGAAATTTTGGGAGAAACGATTGTCCTCGAATGGCGAATGCTTCAATTCTGCGATAATGAGATAAGTTTGTACCAGTTTTTTTATTAAATTTCTCGTTCATTCATCCGCTTCCGGAGACGATGAGAATAGTTTGTGTGCACCCAAATCGTCCCCCTCTCTTGACATTGATCTCGCCTTGCTGCTGCTCGCTTCGTTCTGTCTATGGCGACAGAGGGAGAATTTCCTCGCCGCAGGGGCAGTAGCTCGTCTGTTCGGAGTGGTGGTCTCAGTCAACGACAATCCACGTGGCGGGTCCGAAAGTTGACTTACAGTGGCCAATGACCTGTCAGCGTATATATTTTTTATGTCCCTGATTTGGGGCTTCGCGACGTCGATATTCGAATCTGATTTGAGAATCGCCAGTTGCTAGGCAATCATGAGCGTTACACGTGTCAGTCTTCTAATGCATTTGCCATGCGGACCCAGCTGTTCCGCCCGCGAATACAGTTGAATGGGCCTTATAGCCCAGTTTGCAGTGCCATGCCTTTTCTGAATTTTATATTATTTTTATACCCCGGGAATTGGTTTTCCTTGCAAGGATCTCGGGCACATAGCGAACAAATTATTTATTGCGAAGGGTAAAGAGAAATTTTTTAGTCTTATCTGAATCTCTGACGCGGGCATATGCCCTGGGCGGAAACCTGCTTTTATTTTCTTATTTAAAGAAATGGAAAAATGAGTTTTCATCTCTCGAAAACAATTTTGTCAAGGTCAAAATTCCGGAATTATTGACCGAAACCTTGTCACGTTACTTCATGTAAGCCCTAATTCCCCGCACGTGCCGCACCTGTGCGCCGGTTCGAATCCGAAAATCGAAGTCGTCCATGCCGGATCGTACGCCGTGGAAAGGTTCTGAGCCTAGTGGGACCCGTAGAAAATGGGATGCTGCAAACCGATCGCAGCCAATCAGAACACAAAATTTCTATTTTTCTGGGGTATAATTGTAAAACAGCACAATCTTAGAGGTTTATAAGAAAATGTATAGCGACAGCAACCGGGAGGAAAGGGTGTGGTGTTCTGAAGCTCACCACCGAACCCGGTTCGGGCATGAAGCTCAGACCGGATTTACTCCGGTTCGATGGATCCTAATCGACGCCGTCAACCCCGGGCCCTTGATTTATCGCTCTGATTCGGGAGATTTTGAAGGGAAGTGCAATAAGAAAGGAAGAGAGACAAACGAAAACTCTTAGAACTAGCGATTTACTGACCTTTGGCAATCTGCCTCTCCACCTTTTCTTCTCCTCTCTCTATTCCCCCCTTCTCTCTCTTTTTCTTCCCCCCCTTTGCTCGGGGAAGACGAAGAGAAATCGGATCAGAGATGGTGGAAACGAGGAGCTCCTCCTCCTCCTCGAAGCGCGCGCTCCCCTCCTCGTCTCCTCCGTCGCGGTCCGGCAGCAAGCGCCACAAGGTTAACTCTCGGATCTCTAGTATTTTCTCTTTTCGAGCGCTCTTCATTCTCCTTTTCGAAAATCTGTAGGCGGATGCAATCTCCCGGGGGGAATCGGATCAGAACGACGTAAAAGAGGAGGACGTTAATGTGAAAGAACCGTTAGTTGCCCCTTCTGACCCATCAAGAGAGATAGTTGTTGAGTCTGTGGTTCCGCCGGAGGGGAAACCCTCGGGCGATGGGGTTGAGAACGGAAATATCGCCAGGATGTCTCCTCGAGGTCTGATCTTTTATATATTTTGCATGCACGTCTTTATTTTACTTTGTCTGAGTTTGATTTTGGGTTTTGGTTTCTTTTTGGCCTTTAAGGGTGCACCTCGATTCAGCCGGAGCAGTTGGCCAAGTTGTTGGCGGCAACGGTGGAGTTGCCCAAGAAAAGATCGGGAAAGTCTCGGCCGAAAGTGGCCTGGGGAAAGCTCCTATCGCAATGTTCACAGGTGGGTTTGTGATCTTACTACCTGTTTCTTCATAATTATTCGCCTTTTGGATTTTAATTTCTCTTTCGGTTGTGTGATAATTTTTCAAGAAATTATTGTGAAGTAAGAACTTTCTGTTTGAAAGCAATGATTTTGAATTTGTCCTTAGAAGATCAATAACAAATAGCTATGCCTTCATTGAACCAGAGAAACTGTAATTGTTACTTGATAATTTTAAGATCCTAAAGCACATAAGATTGCTAAGGTATAGAAAAAAACCCATTCTGATATTTTGTTCCATATGGTTTGGATGCCCCTTTAGCTCAAATATATTTGGTGGACAAGGACGTGTTGACCAGAGCTTTAATTATCTTAGTCAAATTCAGACACACCGTAGCAGAAGCTCTGCTGCAACACTTTAAGTTTGTTCTTGTTGAAATTAACGATCTATAATCAATAGTTTGAATAGAAAAGTCATCCTTGTCATGCTCACTGTGAGTAGATCACTTCATTGGGAACAAATCGGGCCATCAAGCAAACAGAGGTTTGAAATTCTAAAAATAGCTACGGCTAATAAGATTACCCACTATCTTTTCCAGATCAAGTTAGGAGTCTCAATAGGACTTGAAACCCTCAAAAATCACTAAGGGTCTTCAGGAGCATATCTATCTCTGTCTCTCTATTTGACACCTCCTGTTGACTGCATTCATTGCGTCAAGTGAGAATTATCTTTGGATTCTTAATAGAATTTGAGGTTCCTTCCAAAGATTGAAGTGTTTCTCTCACAGATGTTGCCGACCAATCTTTGTAACGGAGGAACTTGTTCATTTTTTAAAAGTTGAACCCCGGCCATCTTTAAGGTCTTTAGTTTTTGAGTGTATATTGGGTATTCCAAGTCTCACCTTTCTTTTAATAAGACCTCAATCCAGATTTTGGGCGAACATTACAATTGTTTAATGCACAGAAGTTGTGTCTACTTTCCATATTGTGCGGGTCCTTATTTTTTTTCTTTTACCAGAATCCGCATCAACCTATATTTAGTTCAACTTTTACCGTTGGACACGGGAAAACTTGCAACTTATGCTTGAAAGATCCTGGTGTCAGTACGACACTATGCAAACTGAAGCAGATCAGTGTACGGTTTCTATCATCTCCTAATTTCAACATTGAATGCATGCATCTTTTATCTCTGTCCCTGACTTTCCTTGCATGTTATTCTCTAGTGTGGGGGGACGTCAGCCGCCTCACTTGAAATTACTGGAAGCAAGGGCATTGTTCAAGTTAATGGAAAAACCATTCAGAAAAACTCTAATATTATTCTCTCTGGGGGAGATGAAGTGGTCTTCAGTTCATCTGGGAAGCATGCTTATGTATCCTTTTAAGCTTTTCAATAAATCAAAAACCATCTTTGACATTACTCCTTTTGACTAAAATTTCTTAACGTTTTCATTAGATATTTCAGCCACTGTCCTCTGAAAACCTTAATGGGCAGTCATTATCCGAAGCACAAAGTGCCCTGATCAAAGGAATCCAGCTTGAATCATCATCCGGAGATCCCTCTGCCGTAGCTGGTGCTTCAATTCTTGCATCTCTTTCCCACTTGAGAAAGGACTTGGCAGTCATTCCGCCAGCAGCCCAAAATGGTGAGAACATTGAGCAAAATGCCAGGCTTGAGAGACCTTCAGAAACTCCAGCTTGCGAGATTTCTGAGAGCTGTGCTCCAGAAATGGATATGAATTGCCATATTAGGAACGGTGCGACGGATCATAGTGTTGTTGCTGGTGTTTCTTCTGGTGATAAGGCGGCCGTTAATATCTCATCTGATATTACTGCCAATACTACCTTCCATCTTAATCCCAGTTCTTTGGATCCACGTATAGATGCTGAGGCAGGGAAGATTTCGAAGGCAAATTATGAAATAAGGCCATTTCTACGAATGATTGCAGGATCATCTGCTAGTGAGTTGGATTTGAATGGCAATGTATACAAAATTTTTGAGGAACAAAGGGAGCTTCTTAAGGATTTAGAATCTCAAACTGCTTTACCATCGACAAGATGCCTTGCTTTTAAGGATAGCTTGAAACAGGGAATTCTTAGTGCTGATGAAATCCAAGTATCGTTTGATGATTTTCCTTATTACCTGAGGTTGGTGATTTTTGCTAAAATGTGTGATATCTTATTTAGATTTGATTCATGTTCTTGATCATAAGGAAAGGTGTAAAGTTGAGTCAGCATCAAATCTGGCGATACTTGCATCTGCTTTGATTTATAAACAGCCACTCATTATTCCGTGTCATTCATTGAATTGGATCCTGCCTTTCAAGTTTCAATGTAGAGATCTCAATCTTCTTGTTTTAATTTTTCTGCTATGGAAATCCCCTAGCATTCAATCTTGTATTTAAGTACATCTCAAATGTCAATTAGTTTGAGTAAATAAAATAGGATTACTTCTTTGTAAACATCTTTCTGTTCGTGCAGTGAGAGTACAAAAAATGTGTTGTTATCATCTGCTTATATCCACCTTCAGTGCAAGGAATTCATTAAATACACTACAGAAATAGCTTCTGCCAGCCAACGGATATTATTATCTGGTCCCATTGGTAATAACACTTTTAACATCTATTTATTCTTGAATTTTTACCTCTTCTTACATCAACGGGTGGCTTCTACATGCACAGGATCTGAAATATACCAGGAGACATTAGTCAAAGCTCTCGCAAAACATTTTGGTGTCCGATTACTTGTAATTGAGTCGCTCGTCCTCCCCGGTGTAAGTATTTTTCATTGCAGTTTAAGCAATTTGAGGACAGTTTTCCTTAAATTGGGAGAGGGTGAAAGAGCAAGAGCATAAGACAGAGAGAGGCGAAGAGGCTCAAATGGAAGATTCGAAAGATGAATAATAGAATGAGAGAGAGAAATACCTTTCATGAAATTGACTAGTAGCATCTTGGGTGGGAGCAAGAGACAATATCAATTAGAGAGGGAATCATCTTTGAGTAAAATTTTAATTTTGTTCTAAAAATCTCAAGGGAACTTCTACGAAAGACACAGAACCCCCTAAAGAAGTTGCGAGAACAGAAAAACAGGCTCTTTTTACCAAGCAAAGGGCTTCAGCAGCAGATGCTTCTCAGCTCAAGCGGCCAACTTCAAGTGTTGACGCTGAAATTGTTGGAGCGTCCACCTTTAATTCACAATCTCAGCCAAAGCAAGAAGCTTCAACAGCTTCCTCCAAAAATTATACTTTCAAGGAAGGTAAGTTACCTTCCAGTATGATCTAATATTATTACTTTTTTTTTTCTATGATTGCGTCCGCTTGATCGAAGACCACTGCTGATTTTTTCTGTTACTGACACTTACTGTAGGTGATCGGGTTCGTTATGTGGGACCTATGCAATCAAGTGGATTTCCTATTCAAGCACCACCAAGGTTTGCACTTTCATTCAAGAAGAGTTTGCTGTAAAAGGGCAACATAAGCCTGTTTATAAATTTCTAAAATGCCCCTAAACATATCAAAAATAAGCAAACTCATCTTTTATTCTAACATGTTCAATTTTTCATTCTAATAAACTAAGCTTCTGGGCTTCTTATTTATTCACAGAGGCCCAAATTATGGGTATCGGGGTAAAGTACTTCTTGCATTCGAAGATAATGGCGCCTCTAAAGTTGGAGTTAGATTTGATCGACAAGTTTCTGAAGGCACTGATCTTGGGGGCCTTTGTGAGGAAGACCGGGGATTTTTCTGCAGTGGTGACTATCCATATTTTGGATAAATATTATTATACTATTCATTTTTTATATGAACCATGATAACTTTTTTTTATTCCAGCTGAAAATCTTCGGTTAGATTCATCTGGTGATGACACAGAAAAGCTCGCCATCAGTGAGCTCCTTGAGGTTTGATATCCTTCATCTAGTGTATAAATTTTCTTCAAATTTTTTTTACTCTCGTTAGATGACATTATTTTTCAGGTTGTCACCGACGAGTGTAAAAGTGGCCCTCTACTTGTCTTCATGAAGGACATTGAGAAGTCTTTATCTGGTATTTCTGATTCGTATATGAGTTTAAAGGGAAAGCTCGAGATGATTCCAGCTGGTGTTTTAGTAATTGCTTCCCATATTCAGATGGACAGCCGTAAAGAGAAGGTTTGAAACATATTATTCATCTATTTATATGCTTGTTAGAAATATGTTCTATGAATTCATTTTTTGAAGAGCAATATTCCATAAATTCATGCAAGTGTATGTTACAGTCTCATCCAGGCGGTCTTCTTTTTACTAAATTCGGGAGCAACCAAACTGCACTCTTGGATTTTGCTTTCCCGGTATTCTCCATTTCTTCTCTACAGAGACCTCTGTTGTTTATCTCTCTCATCTCATGCATGCTCTGTTCTTTCACTTGTGTATATTTGGTTTCTAGTCGTAACTCTTATCTTCTCCCAGTGGTGCACTTCTTTCACCCTTCCATGATCTTCTTAATGGTTATTACTCTTTGTTTCTCTAATTTCCAATAAACTACATACAATCAAACTTTTTATATCATCTAAATGACCCGAGGTTATGTGGAAGGGCTACTTTCTGGAAATTTTCTGTTCTATTAAATTCATCATCAAACGTTATCTTCTGGAATGTGTAATTTTTTTAGTTCTTCCTCTTTGTTTAGCCTCTTAGGGTACCTTTTTTTACCCCTAGACAATGTGCTTTGATACCATGCAAAAAGCAGAAGGGGAACTATCTAGGGTTACGAATGAAGTGCTCAAGTGTATTGATACAAATGATCTAAACAGCCCTAGACCACATTGTGACCAAAATGCCCTTTACTCTTGGCTTTTTCATTCCACGTGTTTTTTTTTGTCGAATGAGATCATATCTCCCATATCTATATTTGACCGATTCATACTTCAACATTTCATCTAAGTTGTGTGGCATATTATTTGTTCAGTGTTTTTTAAAAAGGTAATTTTCATGTGTAGGACAATTTTGGTCGGCTACATGAAAGAAACAAAGAAGTTCCAAAGACAATGAAGCAGCTCAGCAGGCTTTTCCCTAACAAAGTTACCATACAGCTGCCTCAGGTGGGCCATCCCCATTAATAAAACAACTTTAGTTCTATGATTACTTGGGAATATAATAATAATTATCATTTACTAATTAACAGGACGAAAGCCAGCTTCTGGATTGGAAACAGCAGTTAGACCGCGATGTGGAGACTCTGAAAGCAAAGTCTAATGTTCTCAGCATTCGTACAGTAAGTAATAGGCCGCATACTTTTCTTCATTTATTGAATAGAGTTTTCTTATTTTGTATTTTCTTTTTAGTTTCTTAATCGCAGTGGATTGGATTGCGCTGATCTTGACTCCCTATGCATAAAAGAGCAGGCGTTAACTAATGAAAGTATGCCCTCTAATTTTTCTGATTATTATTTTAACTAATTGGTGACTTTTTCTTGACGAATTTCCTTCTTTTCCTCAATTATCAGGTGTTGATAAGATAGTTGGTTTTGCACTTAGTCATCACCTGAAGTGCAACAGAGTAGAAACCTCTGGGAGGGACTCAAAGCTTATGCTTTCTTGTGAAAGGTTTTATTTTAGTCTCTAATGATCCTTATAATTGTCATTCAAAAAAATTGAAGTAAAAATGCTATTTGGTGGTTCTACTAGCATCAAGTATGGATTCAACATGCTTCAGTCCATCCAGAGTGATGCTAAGAGCTTGAAGAAATCTCTCAAGGTGGAGACGGATGGCATATTTAAAATTATCACTTGATTATTTAAGTTTGTTGACCATTCGTTTTTCCTCTAGGACGTGGTGACAGAAAATGAGTTTGAGAAGAGGCTTCTAGCTGATGTCATCCCACCTAGTGACATCGGGGTGACTTTTGATGACATTGGAGCCCTAGAAAATGTCAAGGACACCTTGAAGGAACTGGTGATGCTTCCATTGCAGAGACCAGAACTCTTCTGTAAAGGCCAGCTCACGAAGGTAAGTGGTTTGACTCTGCCTTTGACTTTGTCAACGAGTGACATGTTCACGGGTTGACTTTTTGCAGCCTTGCAAGGGGATTCTGTTGTTTGGTCCCCCTGGGACAGGTAAAACAATGCTCGCGAAGGCTGTTGCTACAGAGGCTGGTGCCAACTTTATTAATATATCAATGTCAAGTATCACATCTAAGGTAATAAGAAAGTATAATTTTATGTTTAAAAATGATTTTATTATTAACCCATCTTGTTTATTAATGTATATATATATCTTTTTTCTTGTCCTGTCTGGGCACAGTGGTTTGGGGAAGGAGAGAAGTATGTGAAGGCAGTCTTCTCACTGGCCAGTAAAATAGCCCCAAGTGTTGTTTTTGTAGATGAGGTTAGTAGACGTAAGAAAATCTAAATAACCCTCTGTTTTAGAGGATCAATCTGTCATACTTTTGTACAGGTTGATAGTTTGTTGGGAAGGCGAGAGAATCCCGGGGAACATGAAGCCATGCGCAAAATGAAGAACGAGTTCATGGTGAACTGGGATGGGCTGCGAACTAAGGACAAAGAGCGTGTCCTAGTCCTCGCTGCCACCAACCGGCCTTTTGATCTTGATGAAGCTGTCATTAGAAGGCTACCCAGGAGGTACCAATATAAAATATACATAACATACGAAACATACATAACCTGAATGGTTCATGCCTGAATTTCTAAATATTTTTGTCTGTAGTGTATTATAAACACGCTTGAGCATACTTATGTGAGTTGTAACATGCCTACCATACATGACATTCGCATATTGGCATAAAATAAAAACAGGCATAGGTGCAGATGTATACACAAAACGTGCATACATACATGACATGCATGCAAGCACACGTATGTACGAGTAACAACATGCTTATGTTCATACTGACCTTCAGATACAGATGTGTACACATACATATGTATTTCCATTCTAAACACTGGTCGTCCCATTCTTTTTATGTTCAGGCTTATGGTCAACTTACCTGACATGGTGAATCGAGAAAAGATCCTTAAAGTGATACTTGCTAAGGAAGAACTGGCTCCAACTGTTGAACTCGAGGCAGTCGCTGCGATGACCGATGGTTATTCAGGAAGCGACCTGAAGGTCTTCTTTATTACTATAATTATTTCCTCTTTTAGCACTCTCGAATTTCTAAACGCCTCCTTGTTCATGATTCAGAATCTGTGTGTCACTGCGGCACATCGACCCATCAGAGAAATCTTGGAAAAGGAAAAGAAGGTACTTATCATGATTTTTTCAAATTTTCTGTTACTTATAAATGTTTTTAATTTAATATTTATTTCTTTATCAGGATAAAAGGCTTGCTATATCAGAAGGTCGGCCGCCCCCTGCTTTGCACAGCTCTGATGATATCCGTTCCCTTAGCATGGAAGACTTCAAATTCGCCCATGAACAGGTAAATCAAAGACAACCTTATAACCAGAAAAACCTTGAAACTGTCGTTCATTACTGAAACCCTAAACCCTAAACCGCATACCCTCGTAGTAAAACCTTGAAACCTAAACCCAAAACCTAAACCACAAAAATTGCCGAACAACATCAACCCTCTATTTTCATCTTAGTAAAAAGAAATAAACATTAATCACTTCCATAATGTTTCAAAAAAATTAATTACTTCCGTATAGGTATGCGCAAGTGTGTCGTCAGAATCGACGAACATGAGCGAGCTGATCCAATGGAATGAGCTCTATGGTGAGGGCGGTTCGCGGAAGAAGAAGGCCCTAAGCTACTTTATGTAGAAGCTTCTTTTGCTCTGTACAGCCCAGAAAAGAGAACTAAACATAGCAAAGGAAAATCATGTCATGAACTGCTCCCCCACCTTTTTCATCTCAATCTTTTCAAAATTTATCTTCTTTATCTTTGCGTTTTCTTTTTTGGAGATCAACTTTTATTTATTAGGAAGGTGTGTCTTGCCTTTTTTTTTTTTTTTTTTTCTTTTGAACCGGCTGGGTTCAAGTGAGCGAGACCATCCTCTCGTTGTATATACAGTCATAGGCCCAAAACGAAATAAACATTCACTTTCTCTCAATAGAACTTCTGTGTGCGATTCTTTGCGTGAAATTCTTTCTCTATCTGTCGACAATTGCTCTGGCGAGGTGATTCATGGTCTCCTGAGGTCTATCTTGCCTGTTTATGGTGATATGTTTGAATTGCTCTCGATGTCTGATTCTCGGCCTGAACTTCTCTCTCAATTCTCTCTGCACCATTCATTTGAATTCTCAGGAAACTGTTTTCTTGCTGTCGCTATCAGGGTCCGAGCGTCTGAGCCGAAGATTCTGCGCTTGAACCCCCTTCTCTCTCCCCCTCTCTTTCTCCTCTCTCTGTCTCTGTCTGTCTCCGTCTTTCTCCCTCTCCCTCTCTCTCTGTGTCTCTGTCACTTAGTTTCTCTGTCTCTGTCTCTTTGTCTCTCTCTCTGTCCGTCTCCGTATCTCACACTCTCTCTCAGTCCGTCTTTCTCTCCCTGCGTGGCTAGTTCTCTTCAAACCGTAAAGTTCTGCCCTTGGATCGCTCTTTCTCTCTCTTTCCTTTCTCTGTCGCTCTCTCTCCCTCCCTTTCTCTCCTTCCTGCAATCTTTCTCCCTCTTCGTCTCTGTCACTCTCTCTGTACCTCCCTCTCTCCTCGCTCTCTCCCCACCCCTCTCCCTCTCCCTCTTCCTCTCCCCCTTCACTCTCCCCCCCCTCTTTTGTTCAAACGCTCTGATCGTATGAATCTGTGCTTGGATCGCTCCCTTTCATGACGTGGTTTTTAGATATAGCAAAGTTCAATTTTTTCCATTGTCATTTCAGTAGAAATAAAACCTCATCCGTTGACCATGGGTAGGCGTTGTCACTGATATGTTGCAATTAAAACGTTGTTCATGCGGCAAGCCAGCCTGTTTTTTTGGTCGGTGTCCGGCCATGTCAGTCATCATCAGATGCGACCAACTGGAGAAAAGGCCCCATCGATAGTGAAGATGGAAAAAAGTGAAGTACCCAACAGAGGGAGGGGGAGAAAATGGAGAGAGAGAGCGAGAGAGAGAGAGAGAGAGAGAGAGAGAGAGAGAATGGTAATCTCCATTTGTCTTAGCTATCGAGAAGTAGAAAAGACTCTCACTCTCATATACAGAGAAAGAGAAGGAAAAAAAAACAAGGAAATCTCACGAATTCTTTGCAACTTATGAGGTAGATAAGATCCATCCACACACAGAGAAGGCGAGGGCAAAAAGAGAGTACCCCAGAAATTCTTGGCTACCCATGAAGTAGAAAGACCCAGAGAGTGAGATAGAGAGAGAATCTCAAAAGTTCTTGGCTACTCATGAGGTAGAAAAGGCCCACGCACACAGAAAAATAGAGGGCAAAAAGATGGGAACCTAAAAAATTCTTGGCTACCCAAGAAACGAAAAGATCCCCAGAGCGAGACGAAGAGAGAAGCAAAAAAGGGAGCTCTGCAAGCTAAGGTTCCTCACATGGTGTGACTAATCCGGCTGCAGACTACCACCAACGCCATGACCAGCGAAATATCCGAGTTGGGCTCCACAGACAAAGCCACCACATCTTCCCCCAGCACCACCCCCGAAGCCCCTCTCTTCCTCTCCAGCTACAACCACAAAAAACTCCACTTCATCATCAACAAAATCCTCATTAAATCAACAAAAAAATGACTCACCTCTGCAATTTTCTCCCCTCCACCACCATTAATCTTATACTTTGAATCTCCGACGGCTCCTTCAATTCTGTAACGGCAACTCCCCTCGCCGCCAAAAACGACGACCTCCCTGGACCTCAAAACCGTAAAAGCAGGCTTCTTTTCCTCTTGATATTCGCCGCACCGGTATCCTTCCCATCTCCCGATTATCCCCAGTTTCTGTGAAAATACCCACAAACTTCAGCGGCAGTTGACCTTTTTCTTTCTCCTGAAAAAGGATAAAACGAACCTTTTTCTTGAGTATCTCGAAGAGGACTGTGCCGTGGAGATCCATGAGGTAGAGATTATCGTGCCTTTTATCCCCGTAGTTGTCTACCCGGTAGGCGAGGCGACCGTTGGAATCGTAGACCGCGCAGCCTCTGCCATGAAAGATTAAGGATTTCATCCAGATGGTGAACTCTTCTCTCTGATCAGAAGTAGAACAGGAAATTTTCGTCGAGTTTGGGTGTATCCTCGCCATCTCTCTTCCGTCGGTGCAACTCTTCAATCTGCCCTTTTATAAGTGGATGTATCCCTTCTCGTCATTGCCCATTTTAGTAAATAACCTGGTCTCTGCCGGCATTTTACGGCAGTTTCCTGGTAGAAGATGAGTTGATGATGAATTCAACTTGGTCTCTGCCATGCCCTGACGATCGTAGTCAGCATCGCAGAAGTTCACTGACAGGATTGATTTATGAGTTCGCGATTATAAATTTATTTGAATATTTACGGGGAAGACCGGGTCCATCGCAGGTGGCAGAGAAAAGAATTTTGTATGTGGCAGTCCACGTTCTCTCTCTTTCTCTCTCTATCTCTCTCTATCTCTCTCTCCCCAACCGGCGAAACGTTGCTCTCCGAGCATATATTCCGTCGACCTTATCTCTTCACAATGGCCATTTTTTCTCTTTTATCTCTCCTCCGGTGCAGGATTACCGTACACGCAAACGATCAAATCACGTGAAATTACTTGTCCTTCTCCCGATAAAGATTTTCCTCCATGCTTGTTCCTGCGGGTAATTCATTTTTTCCGGGACGAAGATCAATGTATTATAATTATCCAAGAGAGAGACAAGGAAGCTATTCTGCCGTTGAAATGTTTGTAAAAATATGAGAATATGATAGAGACGTTTGGTTTTTTATTTACTCGTGGTTGAATAAAAAATTCATTTCAAATTTAAGTGATTTTATTTATTATGGTTCAAATATCACTTTCTCAAGCCATTTTCTTGAAATTAATTTGAAAAATAGTTAGGACGGACGAGGGTTGAATGTAGTTTGGGTAGGAGACAAATTTTTTTCTCAAAATTAAAAATTAGTGGTAGAGAAAATGTGTTCTCTCTATCAGCATATTCGAGTCTTTTCAAAAACCTTTTATAATGTTATTTTTCTCATTTTATTGTATAACTCACTTGACATGAATAAGAAGTAAGGAGTAATTTGAAGAAATCCAACCTAACACAAAGATATTACCCAAGAGGCAGTGTGAACCTCCTCTATTCTTCATTGACATCGTTATCAGCAAGAGAGCCCTCAAGATGGTCCTTGAATGACTAACAATAGAGGAGAGATGAGAGAGATCTCTCTTCTTCTAGGGCTTCAATGGATATGTATGTATGTATGTATGTATGTATGTATGTATGTATGTATGTATCTATCTATCTATCTATCTCTCTCTCTCTCTCTCTCTATATATATATATATATCCAATCTTAAGATAGAGAAGAGAGAGGAGAGTTCTTGGAGAGAGAAGTAAACTTTCAGAAAAAGAGAATGTGAGTGCAACAGCTACAAATTCCCTACTGCGAGTGTCACATCATTTAAGGGAAAACAAGTGCAAAACAAAACACTAAACGAGCCCTTAACAATTATGGATCCACTTCCCAAAAGAAAAAGGGTATGGGAAAACATTGCATGTGTCAACTTGGGTGGCTTACACATACCCCCAACAAAGAGAATGCCAGTTACTATGAAGGGACAATGAAAGGGAGATATAAATAGATGAATATGAATGACCAACATAAGGGGAGAAGACAGAGGAAATATGGAGAAAGGCCATCATCTATCAAAATTATATATAACACCTAATGCAAAGAAAATCACCATTTTGGTGCTTATTAGAATCATAAAAAAACATGTGAAATGATCCTAGAATTGTTCTCCTAGGCCAACTTATGGTACTTCTGGTTTGCAGCCTAAATGCTTGATCTCTTCAAGCAAGTGCTAGAATCTAAGGCTTGAAAAGCCCTCAAAATCTTGATCAAAATATCAAACTTAATAGAAGATATTGCACTGAACATTCAAAGAAACTAAACAAAAAGTACCGATGATCCTATTGTGTAAGATCAAAATTACTACTTGGTTTATCAATAGTGTTCTTGAAATTGTAAGTGTCTAAACTTATAGCTATATCCATATGATTGCTCAAAGATTGGATCTCCTCTTCTATGCTCTTCACCAAGAGAGAAACAGAAGAAAGAGGAGAGTTTCCAATTAAGGTTTTTATGACATAAAGTGTGATCGTTCTCTCTTATTATAAACATTGGGTACGTAAAATTTTCATAAAAACCTTTTTAGGAATGTCTATATCCACCAACGCCCTATTGACCTTATGTGTGTAACCCTCTAGGTCTATATATCTAGCTAATCAATAAATCTATTGACTAAATAACACTTAATGGTTAAACTTATAAATTAAATACATTAACATATAGATTAATTAATAAGGATTGACTTAACCCAATAGATGAGTCAAGTTTCCAGTCCATTAGGTGACAGGCTACACCACGCACTCTAAAAGTTATAGAGTATATATATGTATATATTGTGAAACCTTTCTATCATCTATTAGTTTGTGCATATTGATAACATACAAATTATATAAGAAAATATACGATTATTCATACAAATTAAGACATAAAACATTCAATTCTTATGCATGTTATCATATTTTGAGTATATGTCCATCATTCTACGAAAATTAAGTTATAATCTCAAAATGCACTAATTTATGGATAATCATGGATAATTAAGAGAAAATTTTAAAGATAATATTATTCCCATCTAGATTTGAGATTGTAATTAGGTTTTAATGTTAAATAATAAGAGAAAATACTTTTTCTACACTCATTTATTTTTCTAAGTTTTATTTTCTAAGATAAATGAGTGTATTTTTGGAATAAATTTTTTTTCTCTTGTTATTAATAATTTAACTTTTTAGAATAATAAATAATTGAATTTTTTATCCAACAAAAATAAACTTAGATTAATTTGGAGTTTTATTTTGAAAGATATGAATTTTCTAATTTTTAGGAATTTTCCTATTTTAATGAATTTATTTGGATTTATTTTGAATTAAAAAAATAAAAAGACATATTTTTATCATGTGGTGATGTGGCAGCTGATATGTCATGGGTGAAAAAGGCATCGCCATGTGGTGGCATATGAATGTGTCACATGGCGCCGAGTATGTGGGTGCGCACATGTGTGCGCGTGCATGTGTTAGTGCGTGTGTGCATGTGCGAGTGATTAGTGAGGTAAATCATCCTTTTCAAGATTTAAGCTATCTCACTTCTCACTCACCTCTTATATATTCACGCATTCCCTTTTATTTTCATCATGTGGGATTACGTTTTTCTGTTTTTGTGCACACGTGACGTTGCAAAATGTAGAGCCTTTGATTCACATATTAAATTGCAATCGTTGATCTTTACTTAAGTGTAGGGGTAGGCGGTGAAATCAGATTGGGCGACGATTCATTTTAAAATGTTTTAATCTCAGCTGTTGATCTAAAGAGGTACAATGGCTAAGATTAATTGCGCCCGATGGACTTCGATGGACGCGTGGGGATATCTTAGACGTCGGACGGTTCTTCTTTCCGATCGGACGGATGTGATCGCATGACGGTTCTTCTTCACTCGGGACATGGTGAAATCTGGGTTCTTCATCTCTGATCGAACGGACATGACTTAATGGCAATGATTCATATCCAAGAATTTCATCTGAGCCGTTGATTGAAGATGTAGAGTCAAATCCAACGACCAGATGAGGGAGAATTTGAAATCAAGATTTGGTTGAAAGAATAGGGAGAAATCACCTCTTGAATGCCAATTTTGGTCTTCAAATTTGCAAAATGAAAAGCCATTGATCCAGCGATCAATTGGATAAATTTGAGTGCAACTTTGGGTTATATTATGTGCTTTTATCCTAATCTTTGGTCATGTATCATTATCTTTTAATTTCAAATTGTAGATTAGGATAATTTTAGATTTGATTTCGGTTTTCTCTCTCTTTGCGTTCATAAATTCTACCTAATTTTTTTTCTTTGATTTCTCTGTGAATCTTGATCCAAATTGAGCAATTTTTAATTCCATGGATTCATCTTTGAGTTATCTTTATAAAACTATCAAAATCCCTAATTTCTCACCTCATTTAAGTGTCTGATTTGATCAAATTTGAAGGAATACCTCAAAAATAGCTTAATTCTCCCTGGTTTCGACCCTTATTCACCTCGATAGTATCTAATTCGTGATTATATATCAAAATTGATGAGTTTGGAACTTTTTTTGACACATCTTCGCGTGTATTCAACGGCCTCATGGATTCGTCTCGTCACATATAATCCTTCATCCCCCTAAGTCTCATGAATGACTTAGGGTACGACCAACTGCCTCATCTCACTATTTGGGTCAATCTTCTCTTACACCACATGCAGATGACAAGCAGAAAACTACAATTTTTGAAAACGTAAGATCATGTATAAAAAATTATTCTAAACTCTTCAAATTTGATCTTAAACTTTAGAATAGTGGCAAGTGGAGGTTGAATCTATAGGGGAGGATGGTTAAAATATTGAATTGAAAGATTATTTTATTTTGTATTTTATTGAATTAAGAAAGTGAAATGATCAATGAAAAAGATGATGTGTACGAATAATTTGAAAAACTTGATTAAGTACTTCCAAATCTCTTATTGAAGATAAAAAAATTCTCGACGATGGCAATGTGATTTAGGGTTAAACATAGGTATTGAAAAATGGCTAAAATGAAAAAGATCAAAAAAATAAGAATATTCTAACATGAAGATTTGTGATCAGATATCCACTCTAGTAATGCTCTCTGATCCGTCACTCCTTTGAGAGCCCGTAAATCTCACCCCAATTTTTTGTCATGTATATAACATGATGAATTAATATAAAAGAGAACATATTCATGGAAAATAATGCTCAATTCATGACGAATGATTGATTGGTGTTCCCTTGTCTCTAGCTAGCCAATGCTATAAGCAACCAAAGAAATTTTTAAAAACGTAATTTTTTACCTCAAAATCTAAATTAGCCATTATGGATGAAGATCATGAAATGAGCGCCTTGCCCACAAAATTTCAGCTCCAAACTCTATTGGAATCATAAAATATCATGATTTCAATTTGGTGCATTTAAAACCATTGATTTTTCCTTAAAAAATGTCTGATTCATTGCTAGCCACTCGATTGATCTTAATCAAGATCGGGAACCACATGATTGTGTCACATGTCAATTTTTTATTCACTAGCATGAAGAGAGAGAAACATAATTTTGGCAATTTTATGAGTTTCTTTGACCAAATTTAACCTTCACTAGATATGTGTACAATGGCGACTATTGGCTGGTTGCATTACTAGAAGTTTGGAGCATATTTTAGCCACTCATTGGGTGGTAACTCTACAATGTGCCACGTGTCATGTTGTGAAGAAAGTCGATTTGGTTCCAATTGACTCTACCAATTAGAACGCTTAGATCTTGCCACGTTTCCTTGCAAAAAAAGAGAGAATATTTAGTCCCATATGGAAAATGTGAGAAATTTTTTTTTGATTTAAATAGAAAGCCCATTAAGGCTTGTTAGAGACAATACTGGCGCTTATATATGTAATTAATACTAATGATCCCCTTGGTGGAGGTACGTAGATGTTAACTATGCAGTATGTGTCACAACCTTGCTGCGTTGTGTTTACGCATTATCATGATAGTATACCATATTAGCACACACAAATATTCCCTTTTTTCAATTTTTAATCATGAAAAATATCTTTAATAATTCATATTACTAGAAAAAATACTAGAAAAATTCATGAAAATATATTCGATCATATCTTCCAATTTGAGCATGTATTCTATTCTCCATATTCAATTTGAGGGGAATTATGAAAGAGAAATAGGTTATAAAAAATATCTATATCTATTTTCTCTTTATTTCCATGTAGTTCCTCCTTGTGTAACCTTTTAAGCACTCTATTGTCTCACCTTTCCACAAGAGGATAGAGAAATAATTAGGAAAGGGAATGAGATGTACTAAAATGAATTAAGCAAGATAAATTTATAGAGAGAAATGATGGATATTATGTGGCCTATAAGCCAATCACACTTTCATGTATCTTTTTTATGTTCATTGAAATGAAATTTATTCATTGTCATTCTTGTGTGATGTTTTGCAATGAAGTCCATGAGCATGTGCAATGACAAAGTGAATTATGATGAGATCATAATATAGTGATCACTAGTCTTTAAACATATGTTCTAAAATATTCCTATTCATGGGATATTCGAGAAGGACATCGAATTATTCGGAAAGAATATCACTATCTAATCCAACTCATATTATGAGTATGGCTGATCCTATACCCATCGGTGTGGAGACACTAAGGATATATAGTGGGTGCTATTTGGAGAAAGAGTTTACTGAATTGATCCGTATGAATCCCTGAATGGTATTATACCTAACTGTCAATCAGGTTGATTCATGTCATTATTGTGTATGTGATCCTTCGACATGAGACACCAATGACATCTTGTGGATGGATGATCATGTTTTTATTATGACATACGAATCCCTAACCACGGGATATCTAAAACGTCATATATTTGATACGACATGAAGTTCACAAAGATGATTGTGTGATCAAGATGAGATCATCCATCCTCGTTATTTGAGGAGATTGACTCAAGGAATGAGATGCGATGAAATCCTTGGCCAAGGTAGTAGAAATATTGAAGAAAGAGTTCTCGATTATTTCTACACGCATCAGTACTAACTTGAGTGACCGATTAGGGTTTGAAAGTTGACCATACCCTAAGTCATTCATGAGTCTAATGTGGATGAAGGATTATATATACATGGTAATCGATAACCGGAAGGTTCCATAAGGTTACATACTCCATATCTCCTAGTGTACGTGGTGTAACTTGGCACCCAACGGGTTGACAACTCAACCTATCGATTGGGTTAAATAAATTATTGATTAATTAATCTATATGTGGATGTGAATAATTAATTAACGTTGACCAATAAGGTGTTATTTGGTCTATAGAGTTATTAACTAGTGAGATATATGGACCTAGAGGGTCACACACATAAGGTTTATGGATGTTGGTGGATATAGACATAATTATGAGGGTTTTTATGAAAAAACTTCATACCAAATGTCTATAAATAGGGGGAGGACGACCACAACTGAAGGTGCCCATGCAAGCCTTGTGGAAATTCTCTCCTCTCTTATCTTTCTCTCTTGGTGAAGAGATTTGAAGAGGAGATTCAACCATCCGGAGATCGTGTGGATATCGCTAGAGGCTAGACACTGGAATAGCTTCAAGAACTCCTTCAAGGAAACCTGTAAGTATGTTTTTCTCAAACATATTAGATGATAGGATCATCTATTCTTGGTGCTTCGATGTTTTGAATATCCGATTCAAGACTTCCACTACATTCGATGTTTTGATCAAAATCTTGAGAAAGTAATCGACCTCTGATCTCATCAAGAAAGAGAGTGTGAGAGTATATGAGCCATAATGACACTTTTTTAATTCCAGATTTTCTAATCTCTATCCTCTCCCTTATAAGTCTCACTTCTCCTTTCTTTTTTTCCTTAATCAAAATCATTATCTCATTTTCATTTTTCACATGGTATCAGAGCCCTAACTAGGGTTCCTCATAACGGTGACGGATCTTCCTGTCGTCGCCCGCACATCAACTCTCCATTGCTCCGGTGGACCTCTTTGTGTAGTCTACTTAAATCGATCATATCTTTCTCATTTGAGATCAGATCGACCTGAAACTTGTTGTATTAGATTTAGAAGCATCAAAAACATTTATTTCAAGCCTAACACATTCAAT
Source organism: Lemna minuta (assembly GCA_024174645.1). Taxonomy (NCBI): domain Eukaryota; kingdom Viridiplantae; phylum Streptophyta; class Magnoliopsida; order Alismatales; family Araceae; genus Lemna; species Lemna minuta. The sequence goes on along the minus strand of CM044104.1, from coordinate 12,067,428 downwards.
CTTACATATTTTATTTGGAAAACTATTAGTTTTTCAGGCGTCATCTTCAAAAGGTTATATCTTCTTATTCTTTGCTCGAAAACTTTCATATTAGATATCATTTGAAGGGAATTTTTATGATATACAAATTTAATTGAAGGTCGTATGGATTTGAAGTTGTTTCAATAACCTAAATCTAATATTTTTTAGAAAGAATACGTTCTGCCCACAAAAACTCATGTGTAATCTTTGTTCGGAATATCTCTCCCTATACTTAATGAAGTAGATCAATTTTATATATCATTGAATATGAAATTTTGAGTTCTACAAGTTTCATTTTAATTTTTTTTTATTTGAGGTTTATATAAGTGAGAAACGAATGATTTATCTGCTTGACTTTTGGGGCATGTCACAATCATGCTTATTGATTGCCTAGCCGATTCCTAGATTATTAATTTGGGGGCATGTCACCTTAAGATTATGGTGAACGAGCACTCTCCATTGACATCTTTGCTCATTCCTCCCTCTCTAACCATCACGACATCCCTAGCAGACTAATCAGTCCCTACTTCTACTCTTGTAATGTAGCCAACAATGCCCCTTACTTTGGCGTTACCGCTGATCTTTACTCGTGGCTAGGCAATGTAGCCAATCGTTGCTTCCTCAACTTCTTTGACAGATATATTCATCCACCATCTTCAGAGTCCTTGTATTATCTTCGACGGGACAAACTATGACACTTGGTTTGCTAGGTTTCAACATTTTCTAAAAATTTATGGTCATCTCTCTTTTCTCACAAACAATTCTCTCCCATTTGGGGATCCTAGTAATACAATGTGGTTCATCGAGGATCAAGCTGTCACGGTATGACTGCTCAAGTTGGCGATTCCTTCCATTAGTGAAGCTATGTAGCTAATTATACCGACCAAAGCTATATGAGATGAATGGACTTCCATGTTTGCCTATGAGTCTAATATCTCCCAGATCATTACGGTATATGAGTAGTTGTTCAAGGAGAAGCAATTAGAGCGTCACCTTCAAGACTAGTATGCCAACATTCGTGGACTTCTCACTCAATTGGAGCTATATTAGTCATACACAATTGATCTTACAACTCAACACTGTTATCGAGAGGAGCTTGTTGTTGCTATCTTTCTTGCATGCCTCAATCTCCTCTCAGATATGAGGATCTATATCGAGAGAGGCTTTCCTTCTAAATTTTTCCATGACCTTCTATTATGCTCTCTAGGTGTCGACTAGGACTCCTCTTTTACCTGTACCTCCCCCTGGCATCATCTGACTCTACAACATTACTATCTTCCAATTCCAAGAGAAAATAATGCTAAACAGATGATGGCCATCCATTCCCTCCATGTGAGCATTGTCGATGGACTAATCATCATTATGACCGTTGTTGATAGAAGTTTGGAAAACCTGATTGGGTTGTCAATTCTGCCTCTATGATGCTTCTTCCTCTTCATCCATGGGTATGATGACTATGTCTTTGAAGGATTATGGTTTTTTGATGAAACTTGAGGAGACACATATAACTCCTTCAACTCACTCGTCACATCATGCATCCACCTTCGGCTTAGGTATTGCCTTACTTGCCTCTTTGTGTGGCTCTTTGATCATTGACTTGGGGGTATTTTCCCATATGCAGGTACACAATCCCCCTACTTACCCGCTTATCCAAATTATCACAACCTTCCTTTGTTTCTATTGTGGATGGTCGTGCTTGTTTTGTTGTAGGACATGGCAAGGCCAATCTGATCTTTTCACTCTAGCTATCTCAAGTCCTTTAAGTTCCCAATTTCCTCGTCAACCTCTTATCTATCAGCGCCATCACCAAAGCCTTATTTTGCTTCATCTGATTCTTTCCTTATCATTGCACCTTTCAAAATTTACGAACGGAAAAAAAGAATTGGTTTGGGGATTGGTGCAGAAAAGAAAAGAGGGCTGCCTGTCTTAGGATCATGATTTTTCTCCCTCTTCCTCACTCCTAAGCCTTTTTTTCATCGTTACCATGAGACCAGACCTGGAATTTATGAGCTTGTTCCCGATCATCTTCTAGCTGGGCTCTTTTGTCTCCTTTCCTTGACTGATTCTGCACTATAATGACATCGACGACTTAGCCACCCAAGTATCTTCAAACTCCACCAAGATCTTTCATGGATTTTTGTTTCCTCCTTTGAATGTGAATCATGTCAACTAGGAAAACATTTTTGGGCCTCCTACCCTAACCTAGACTCTATTCCAAGTAAATCTATTTTTGATCTTGTTCATTTTGATGTGCGGGGACCTTCTTGGGTGCCATCTATCTTGGGCTTTCGATTTTATATAGTTTTTGTAAATGATTTCTCTCATGCCTCTAGGGTTTATCTTCTCAAAGACTGCACAGATGTTCTACCCTCTATCTATCAATTTCTTTAAGAGATCTCCACTCAATATTATACAACCCCTCAAATTCTCTGCACCAATAATGCTCTTGAATTTTTTTGCTGCTCTAAATGACTTATACATCTCTTGCGAAATCCTTCACCAAATCACTTGTTCTCCCACATCTCAATAGAATGGTGTTATCGAGCGCAAGCACTGTCACCTACTCAATATGACTCCCACTCTCTTGGTGGAAATGGGGGTCTTCTCATTTTTTTGGTATGATGCCTTTCTTACCTTTGTTTACCTCTTGAATTGCTTACCATCGTCACCTCCTGGCGGTGAAATACTCCTTTGTTGTCTCTGTTGGGTTCTGGTGTTGATAAACTTTCGAAATTTTGATGAAAACATCGAATGCAGCGAAAAAACATTAAATCGAGTATTCAAAATACCAAGACACCATGAACATATGATCCTATCATCTAGTATGAATGAGAAAATATACTTACAGGGTTTCCTTGAAGGAGTTCTTGAAGCTATTCAAGTGTCTAGCCTCTAGCGGTATCCACACGGTCTCTAGATGGTTGGATATCTTCTTGAAAGCTCTTCACCAGGAGAGAAATAGAAGAAAGGAGAGAATTCTCACAAGGCTTGCATGGGCACCTTGAGTTGTGGTCGTTCTCACCCTATTTATAGACATTTGGTATGAGTTTTTTTCATAAAAACCCTCATAATTATATTTATATTCACCAACATCCATAAACCTTATGTGTGTGACCCTCTAGGTCCATATATCTTACTAGTTAATAATTCTATAGATCAAATAACACCTTATTGGTCAACCTTAATTAATTATCCACATTCATATATAGATTAATTAATCAAGAATCTATTTAACCCAATCGATAGGTTGAGTTGCCAACCCGTTGGGTGCCAAGATACACCACGTACATTAGGAGATATGGAGTATGTAAGAACTCACTTATGGAACCTTCTCGTCATCGATTATCATGTATGTATAATCCTTCATCCACATTAGACTCATGAATGACTTACGGTATAGTCAACTGTCAAACCCTAATTGGTGACTCAAGTTAGTACTAATGCATGTAGAAATCATCGGGAACTCATTATCCAAAATTTCCACTACCTTGGCCAAGGATTTCATCGCATCTCATTCCTTGAGTCAATCTCCTCAAATAATGAGGGTGGATGATCTCATCTTGATCACACAATCATCTTCGTGGACTTCATGTCATATCCAATATATGCCGTTTTAAATGTCCCGTGGCTAGGGATTCGTAAGTCATAATAAAAACACGATCATCTATCCACAAGATGTCTTTGGTGTCTCAAGTCAAAGGACCACATACACAACCATGACCTGAATCAACCTGATTGACAATTAGGTATAATTCCATTAAGAGATTCAAACGGATCAATTCAGTGAACTCTTTCTCTAAAGAGCTCCCACTATCTATCCTTAGTGTCTCCACACCGATGACTATAGGATCAGTCATACTCATCATATGAGTTGGATTAGATAGTGATATTCTTTCCGAATAATTAGATGTCCTTCTCGAATATCCAACGAATAAGAATGTTTAGAACATATATTTAAAGACTAGTGATCACTGTATTATGATCTCATCATAATTCACTTAGTCATTGCACATGCTCATAGAATTTATTACAGACATCACACAAGAATAACAATGAATAAATTTCATTTCAATGAACATAAACAAGATACATGAAAGTGTGATTGGCTTATAGGCCACATAATATCCATTAGTCTCCAACATGATCATGACCTCTTTGCCTTGCCTCCTCGGGTGTTTGGTTGTGTGGCCTTCGTTCATGATCATACTCCTAATACTTCCAAGGTAGTACCCCATTTTGCCGAAGGGGCGTTTGTCGACTATTCATGCATGCAAAAGGCTATCATGACTCCTTGACTTCATGCTCAGATCCGACACCCATTTTATTACCATCAAATTATCTTCACTTACCTATCGCTCTTCGCAAAGGTAAGCACTCTTGCACTCTTCACCCTATTTTTCACTTTTTTTTAGTAACGATAATTTGTACCCTATCATGCCTTCTCCCTCTCTCTTAATACTGAGTCAATACCCAAGTCGCACTTAGAAGCAACAAAGCTATCTTATTGGAAGGCAGCACAATGGACTTAGAGTATAAGGGTCTAGTCTAGCAGCAGACATGGGTATTAGTACCTTCACCAGCCAACACTAATATTATTACATGACATTGAGTGTTTACACTCAAGTACAATCCTAACAAGACAATTCATTAATACAAAGCTCATCTAGTTGCTCATGGACTCTCTCAAACCTACGAGATTGACTATAAGGAGACCTTCTTCCCTATGGTTTGCCTTAACTCGATATGTATTATTCTCTTTTTGGCGGTGAATCAGGGGTGGTCTCTTCATTAACTCGATGTGTCCAATGCCTTCCTCTATAGTGATAGTATTGAACGTGTCTTTATGGAGCAACCACCTGGGTATTCGGTTAAGGGGGAAATTATCTAGGTATGTCATCTCTATCGCGTTATTTAAGGTTTGAAGCGGACCCCATGTGCATGGTTTGAAAAATTAAGTCAGCTTATCCTCTTTGAAGGATTGACTCCTTGTGAAGTGGACCCTACTATCTTTTGACCTCTACTTATGTAGGATGTATCACATTGGCTATATATGTTGATGATATCCTTGTCATTGGGAGCGGCATTGCTAACATTACTCAAGTCAAGGCTTACTTACATCGGCATCTTACTATTTAGGATCTAGGCACTTCAAAGTAGTTCTAGGGCATTGAGTTTGCTTATCAACTGGGAAAGTTGGTTTGTAACCAACAAAAATATGTTCTAGATACACCTATGAAAGTCAGACTTTTAGGGTGGTAGCCCCGTGATAACACGCAATCTTAACATGATAAAACATAATTATTAATGCAAATTAAGGCATAAAATATTACATTTATGTGCATGTTATCATACTTTGAGTGCATTTCTATCATTCTATGCAATTTTATGTTATAATCTCAAAATACGTTAATTTAGGGTTAATTAGGATGAATTAAAGATTAAAGATTTTATAACCCATCTTTACTTGAGATTATAAGTGGTTTTTAAAGTTAAATAATAGGAGAAATCATTTTTATGAACATTCATTTAATTTTCTAAAGTTAAAATCTTAAAAAAATGAATGTATTTTTGATATAAGAATTAAATATCTTGTTATTTAAATAATTTGACTTTTTAGAATGATAGCTAATTAAATTTCAGATCAAATGAAAGAAATTTGGATTAATTTGGAGTTATATTTTGAAAGTTATGATTTTTACAATTTTTAGGGATTTTTCTGGATTTTTTCGATTTTATTTTCTGATTTAAAACGTTGAAAATAATTTAAAAAATTGCAAAAAGCATTTAAATTCCGCGCGGGGCCACGTGGATGCGACGTGGCACTCAGGGCCACGTGGCAGCGCCACGCGGGTCCACGCGGCGCCTACGCGGCGTATACATATTTATCATTATTTTCATATAGTCCATATATAATAGGTAAGTCAGCCTTCCGTAGCCCGGAAGGGTATTCGAAATCATATAATCGTCGGGTCTTATAAACCCGACAGTTCTCTCTATTTATTTCCATGTGGGACTAATCCACACGATGTCTTTAATATGGAGGTGACGTGGACGTGTACGAAGCGTCGGATCACGATCGGAGAGCGCCGATCGAGTGGACGCGTGGACCACTGGACTTTATCAAGCACGTGCATTAATTCAAGAGTTATAACGGCTACGATTGAAGGCGACGTGGTGGCATCACACGCGCCGATCGGGTGGACGCGCGGACCACCGATAGAGTTCCAACGCATGTGCCTTAATTAAGGCGTTATAACGGACGAGATTTAATCTTCCGGGAAGCATCACAATCGTCTGATTGCGATCCAAGGGGCGCAAATCAAAGCGTTTTTAAACGCATATCAAGCGGAGCGATCCGGAGCATCCATCCGCGATCTGATGGCCACGATATAAGCATAACGTTTCACTATTGAGGCTTTTAATCTGGACCGTTGATGGAGCTTAACGCATCGATCGGACGGTTTCGCCCAATTTGACGTGCTCTTCGTCATTTGTAGGCGTTCGAGGAAGATTTCACCTAATCGACCTATCTACACGCATCTTCTCTTGCATCTCTCTCTTGTAATCGCTTCTAGACTTGAAATCGCGTCCACGGAGTGTTTATAAGTGAGATTTCGTCGATCGTGCGAGGAGAATTTGTCTCTTGAACACCGATGTTCACGATTGAATTCGTGGAATGAATAGATGTCGATCCGGCGATCAATTGGATCGATTTGATCGTTATCTCGGGTTAGAAAACAAGTTATTCCTCTTATCTATCGTCATGTATCATCAATTTTAGGTTTAGGATTTTGATTTAGTTCAATTTCGATTGTAATTTTAATTTGTGTTTGGTGGCGTACGACCCCCGTCGCCACAAAGGCATGACACTACGGCGCCGGAGGAGCCGACACCCGCGCGCGTCCAGCCCCCTCGACAGGCGAAGATGAAGGATGCCGAGTTTCACTACACCAAGTGAGGACTTCATCTCGCCACGACACATTTCACAGGGCTCGCGCGCGCGTGGAGTTATCTTTCCAGTCTTTTATTTCATTATGAACTTTATTAGCCCGCACGTGTTTAAGCGGGCCTTTGCATATCTTCTTCTCTCCCTTTTAGGCTTTCGGGTGGGTTCTTCGCTTTTTCGGGATCCCATTCGTTAAGCCCTTCTCTTTGTGGACCTTTTATTTTCTATGATTATGTTAGGTGTGGGTTGTGGGCCTCAAGTGGGCCCTTTCCTCTCTCGGCCCACAATGGGCTCTATAAGAGGGGAAGGGACCCCCCCACAAACCCTAGCCGTCATTTGAAGAAAAAGGAGTGTTCCTCTCTCAAGTGGCTGCTCAAGGAAGATCAAGGAGGGAGACCAACCGCCGCCACCGCCGCCGCACCACCCCGTGCTGCCGCCGTGTCCGCCGCTGGGACCGCCGCCTCCCCCTGCCTTGTTCGCTGGTTACCATCGTGCAGCCCTCTCGCCGCCGCCGCCTCAGGCCACCGTCGTCGCCGCCGCCGCCAGATCGCTGCACCACTATCTCCTCCACCCCCTCCCCTATTTCCGCCTTTCCTGCCACTCTCCTCCCTGTTCCTCACCCAGACTCCTCGTTCGACCAGATCCTTCCCCTTCTCCAAGCAACCCCTCCTCCCCTACACCACGAACTCCCGTCGTATCGCCCCCTCCATTCCCTTCACCATCGCACGCACGCACGCCCTCTCTCTCTCTCTCTGCGACCTCCCCCCCATTTTATCACCCCGTCGCCCCGCGCGCACCCCGCCTTGTTCCTCCGGATTTTGGAACAAGGACCGTCTGAATTCCACCACAAAGCTCTCCAGCCGTCGATTCAACTACCCATCCTCCCCGACTCCTATTCTTCCCGATTTCACTCCACGACGACCCAAATCACCCGACGAAGCATTCCTCCCCCCCCTAACGGCACCCCGTCGCCAATTTTCCTAAGTTAATCCGCCCCCACCCTGTTCTGCTAAGTAATTCCTGACGCGGCCCTGGAACACTTTTCCTTGGTCTTTATCTGCAGGATTTTGGCCACGCGGAACGTGATCCCCAACTCTGGCGTTCCCCCGCCGGACTTCCCGGCTTCGTCGCCCTCGTCGGGTACCGTCCCGCCCGGTGGTTCCACTGATTCCTCCATCCCGCCTGTCCGCCCCCGATCCAATTCCCCGCACGTCCCTTCCCCTCCCACGAATCCCGATCAGTCCATCCCCTACCTCCCGCCTCCCTAGATTTCCCGTCTCTCCACCAGACCCAACGCCGTAAACCCTGTCCGCATTCATCAATTCTCCCGACATCTCCCTGACGAAACTCTTCTCGCGGTTGCTGCAAAATCTCGGCCGCCTTTGCCGATTTCTTCCTGCTGCCTTACTTCCGCGATCCTACTTCTGCGCTTCCGCCGACGGCTCTACCCCTCCTGGCTGTCCCACGTCACCTTCCCGCTCGCGCCCTTACTCGCCGGACGTGACACTCCTCTCGAATTGCTGACGGAGAGAGATTATTCCACCATCGCCTAGGGGAGCGTGACGTCACCTACCTGAGGTGACACCTCCTGTGGCCTGCGAGACAATCCCAGCTGCAACTGTCCACGTTGCACTTGCCACATCGACCACGAGTGCTTACCATCTCCACGGTGCCCATCGACCATCGTCAGTACCTCGTGACTTCAGCTCGACCGCATCTGCCATCCGCTCGCATCACGCATGAACGGCCTTCCCTGCCACGACCGACCGGGCTCGCGCCCCGCAGGTTAGGCACCCATCCCCCCCTCTTTATTTTGCATCGAAGCCTATATTTCCTTCAGTATTTCCCGAACCGTCTCCGCCGCCATCGGGATTTAGTATAGGCGAGTGTTTAGACAAAATTGCTAGGATTCAAACCGTGGTCAGACCCGTCGGGTTGATTGTCGAGCTCCCCTCGGCGACTCACGGCCCAACGCCCGCAAGGACGTGGACCGGAAGGAATCCCGGACTGACTCTACTCGGCGCACCCCAGGATCCACGGCGGCGACACCCGAGACGGTACTCTGCTTGTCTGCCCTATTAGTACCTTACATCATATTGGAACTCCCCTAGGTAATCCCATCCCTAGTTCACCCCTAGTATCACGGTGTGAGATCAGTTTCGCACCCGGTCCTGCATCAGTGTTCTTCGCGATTCCGAAAATTTCCTCCCACTTCTATCTTTGATTTCTTTGTGATTACTGATCCAAATCGAGCGATTTTTGATTCCACGGATAGATCTTTGAGTTATCTTTCTAAAACCACCATTTTCCCTAATTTCTCACCTCAATTTATCATCCAATTTGACCAAATTCCAAAAGATATCTCAAAAATACCTTAATTTCCTGTGGATTCGACCCTTATTTACCATTATGCTACTGAATTCACTCTTAATTCCCAAAATTGGTAAGTTAGGCTTAATTTTTGACACGAGACCGTGCGAAATCGACGACCTCGCGGTCTCGTCTCGTCACCCCGCACATCATCCATTGATAGTAAGCCTAAATTTTGGGACTCTATCTATCCACGACTTTCATACGTCCATGCCTATCGCCGACTTGTGGGAAAGCTTATTTACCTAACCGTTACACATATTGACATCTCTTATATTGTGGGTCTCCTTAGCAAGTTTATGCATGTGCCTCAAGAGATCCAAATGCAAGCTACTTTTCATGTTGTCGTCCATCATAAGCCTGCTCCTGAACATGGTCTTCATTACCTATGACATGGTCTTCTTTGCGTGGAGGCCTACTTTGACTCTAGCTATGCAAGCGATCATGGTGATTGAAAATCTATTTCCGGGTACTGCACATTAGTTGATAGAAACCTTGTCATGTGGCAAAGTAAAAAACAAACTCTCTCTCGTAGTGCCAAAGCTAAATACCGTGCTATAATATATGCTTCCCCTGAGATACTTTGAGTACGCTCATTTATTCAGGAGCTTGGTTTTCTAGTACAGGGTGCCATGTCCATATATTGTGATAACCAAGTTGCAATCTTTCTTGTCAAGAATGTTACTTTTCATGAACGTACCTACACATTGAGGTTGATTATTATGCTATTTGCCATCGAGTACTTAATGGGTTCATCATCACTCATGTTGGCTCTTCCCATCAGCTGGCGGCCATTCTAACAAAAAGAATAGGCACAACCTCCTATGACTCCATTTCTCGCAAGCTGGGCTTATTTGATCTCTACGCTCCAACTTGAGGGGGAGTGCGAGTGTATATGGGCCATAATGTCACTTTTATAACTCTACATTTGCTTCTCTCTCTCCTCTCCCCTATATGTTTCTCATCTCCTCTCTTCTTTTCTTGAATCAAGATCATTATCTCATTTTCTTTTTTCATAGAGAGAATTATAGACAAATAGGGGGGGGGGGTACAATCTAAGAAATAGAGGGGGAGGGATAATTGGGAAGATAAAGAAAATTGGGAAAGAGAAATCCATATATGGTTAGATGGAGAATCCACGAGTGAGAATATGATATGAGAGGAATTATTGGGGGAGAGGAATTGGGAAAGAAGGAAATATATGTTTAGAGAGATAGAGAGGGAAATCGAAAAGGGGGAATGTGAGAGGGATACCTAAGTAGAGAGGGCATTAGAAAAAAAGAGAAGAGAGGTAGTTTGGATAAATAGGGATAATTTATATCGGTGGTGGAGATATGGAGAAGTTATTAGGTGTGGGAGGGGGGATTCATAAATTCAGATGATCATGGGTCATTAATGCCGTATGATTAATGACTTTGGATAGAGAAATGGTGCATTATACCAACAAAGTGGATCTTCTAGTGGCACCAATGATTGCACCTGAGCGAATAGTGCACCAAATTTATAACTTTTTACGGTCCACTGAAAAGAAGAAACAAAAAAAAATATGGTGTAGAATTGAAGGTCTACAGATTACAATATAAAATAGGTAACCCAAGAGATTGGTCAATTAAGGAGGACTGCCCATAGAAGAAGAAAAAGGGAAAAAAATCTATGGATCTTCTAAATTTTAACCAATGGTTTATTGAAATGAGAGAAAATGCATGATAGCCAACAATTAGTTTCCAACTTAATACCACCTATTTATGCATACATAGAATTTCATGATGATGTTATTTGAGATGATGAAAAAAATGCTAATAAATTGGCTATTCAAGCAGACCAACTCTTTTGTGAGGAGTAATCCAAAAATTTGTATTATTCATGCTTAGAAACTTGAGGATGTTATTTGAGAATATTAAAAAAAATCTCAAAAACTCATCATTCAAGGTAGACCGACCATTCATTATTGTTGATGAGCCTCAACTTTGAATATATATGACAATACGATTTAGTGCGGTCGTTAAAACACACGATCGTCGGTCAAAAAAAATTTCTAATTCCGAACTGAGGATGATTAAAAATCAGTAATCAAGTACAGCGATGAGATCGGGTCAAACCACAGAGAGCACGATTGACTTTTATCAAAAGTGTTGACTTGGTCAAACTTAGGTCTAATTAGGATTTCTAAGAAGTGAATGTGATATGTTATTAATGGAAATAATATGAATATCAAAGAGAAGATATTTTAAGATTTTTAGAAAATATTTGAAAAAGAAAAGTCAAAAGTCAAAAGTCAAGGTCACATCATTGACTTTGACCAGACTTTGACTTTCTATAAAATTAGAGAGGAAAAAGGTGATAAAATATTACGAAAATGATATTTTTAGAAACTAGAGAGAAAATACATAATTTTAATATATAATTGGTGATTTTTAGCGAAGAATTGGATTTACTATGATTTATTAAAGATCAATAAACAAAAAAAATCCTGAAATGAAGATCTCGGTCAAAATCATGAAATTGACTAACCAAATGATATCTAAATAGAGAAATTCACATATTAATCGAAAGCTTACAATCAGAGGATTCTAGAGAGACCAAAATTATCAAATTTCACCTCATATTTCAAGAGTAATTGCCCTTGAAAGTCAAAGCCCAAATTTGGATTGAAAATGAATAGCAATTGGTCAAACGTTAAATTGAAGGGTCAAATATTGATGAAATTTTATGAATCAGATGTCCACAGAAATCTGATCTAAAAAGGAATCTAATGAAACCAAAATCAAATGATTTAGACTTAAGATCAGGGAGAAATCCTTGTTTGAAAATCAGCAAAAATCCGCGATTGAATTTGGGCGAAAATATGAATTTTATGATTTCTAAACTCTAATTACTTATCTAAATATAATATAACTACATAAATTTCAAGGATTACGAAAGAATCACACTACTAACCTGATTGACGCGATGATTGTGCTTCAAATCGCGTTGATTGAACAATATTGATATGCTTTCTTCTTCGACGTGTGTTTGACCTTCAATGGGAGATTCTGACCGTTTCTCGCAATGATTCGTGATTAGTCTTGCCTCAATATGATCACAATTGAGTCTAGAATGAAAGGGGATCATGAAGTACATAAAATTTTGCTCTAAAAATGATTAATTTCTTCACGTTTCAATCAAAAGTTGAGTTTAAAGAAGCAAGAACATCAATTTATAGAGAAATCATCGTGAAAAATGCAGGCTGTCCGATTATCTGAAGATCGATTGGACGATCACCATGTTGCCACATCGCGCGTGATCAGTGGGCACGAACCCACGAAACTGGCTCACCTCCTCCTTAAGATGCGCCGTCTGATCTTCATCAGAGTATCCACATGAAGCGACGTGTCCCTCCTCGATTCGCCAAGTGCTAAGAGTGATCTCAACCATTGAATTTTATTAATGAGATTGATGGTCGCACATTAGTCATGTGCTTTGATGGCGATCTAGGTGGACGAAGATCCACCAGATTAACACACATTGATTATGCAAATCGATCCGACGCGCCACGCTCCGCCACGTGTCTTGCAAAACCTGAGAGAGCGGTTAGTCCCACAAGGAGAAAGCTATGGAGAAATGTCGGGTATAAAAGGTAGGAGGGTCTTTAGCCATTGCATCGCCCAATGGACGAAGTACGCCCCCCCCATGCCTACCATGGGCCCACTATACCCGTGGGCCTATATGTACTATTAGCCCAATTGAGTCCGTGCGCCACGTATATGTCCATGTGGTCCAGCATGGCCCGCCACGTGTCCGCGTCGTGCCACATCAACTTTGCGCGGGTCCCGCACAATTAAGTGGTGGCGTACGACCCCCGTCGCCACCAAGACACGATACCACGGCGCCGGAGGAGCCCGTTTGCGCGCACGGATCTATCCGCTTATCTTTGTTTCTTTATTATGAAATTTTTGACTCGCACGTGTTTAAGCGGGTCCTCGCTTATTTCCCTCTTCCTTTTAGGCTTTCAGTTGGGTTCTTCCCTTTTCGGGATCCCATTCGTGAAGCCCTTTCTTTTGTGAACCTTTATTTTCTATGAGTATTTTGGGTTTTGGGTTGTGGGCCTCAAGTGGGCCCTTTCCCCTCTCGGCCCATTATGGGCTCTATAAGAGAGGAAGGGACCCCCCACAAACCCTAGCCGTCATTTGAAGAAAGAAAGGAGTGATCTCCCTCTCAAGTGGCTGCTCAAGGAAGGCTGGGGAAGGAGTCCAACCGCCGCCGCCGCCGCCGCGACGACCGCCGTCACTCCTTGCCTCGGCCACAGTTCTTCTCCATCGTCATCGTGACGCCGCCGTCCTCAAGCCGCCGCCGCCGCTGGACCGCCGCCGCGACGACCGCCGTCACTCCTTGCCCCGGCCACGGTTCTTCTCCTCCGTCATCGCGACGCCGTCGTCCTCAAGCCGCCGCCGCCGCCGCCCTTGTGCCGCCGCCGGACCGCCGCGCCGCCATCTCCACCTCCCCCTCCATCTCCACATTCCGGCCATCTTCCCGTTTCCCCGGCAAACCTCCCAAAGCCCTTCCGCTCACCCTCCAGCAACCCCAGCCATCTTCCCATCCTCCACCAAAGCTCCATCTCCTCCTTCGCATCCCAGCTCCGCCCGTTTCCCCCACTGCCATTCCCGAATTCTCCTCTGTCTCCCTCTCCAGCAAACAACCTCGTCCTCCCGAGTTCCTCCCTTCCCTGCCATTTCCGTTCATCCCCTCCACGTCCTGTTCATATCTTCCGCCTGCTATCCGCATGCCTCACGTTCTTCCCCATCCCCATCTGCGTCGACCTTCCGCTATCCACGAACTTTCCCTCACCTTCTTCCCGTCCTCCATAGTCTGCCCACAGCTTGCATCCTCGATCTCTCTCTTCCCTAAGCCACGATTGTAATCCATCCCTCCCGATTCCTTCCTCCCGAATTTCACGAATTCCTGGTCGCACGCCGAAATTCCCTGTCCATTCCAAATTTCCTATTGAAGTCCTCTCCCTCCACGACACGAATTTCCTATCCGTGGATCCACCTTCCAGTTTTCGTCCTCCCTCCCGAATTTTTCGGTTGGTATCCACCCCACCTCGGTCTTCGTTCTCCTTCCCCTCTTCTTCCTCCTCCCGCGACGCCAGACCTGCCCCGACTTCCGAACCGGATTCACCCACGTACTTCCTCTCTAATTTCCCCTCATTCAGCCCCCTTGCAACCATCTCGACCACTATCCCCTCAACCCGACTTCCCAAAACCGAATTGCGGTTAATTCGGCAGCCCGCGACCCCCCGAATCCCCCCTGTCCTATCCTCCCCACGCCGGCCAATTTCCCATCAACAGCCCGTTTCTGCCTCTCCATCTCCCTTCCCCGACCCCTCATTCCGTCCGAGTTCCGCCTCGAACCCTCGCTCTGTCATCCTCTTGATTTCGGGACTCCCTCCCCATCCAGCCATCCCTTCCTGCATCCCGAAATTCCTGAAACTTCTCACCTCTTCCGCGACGCCCACAATTCCCTTTCCCCGCGCTCCCCTTAGCCCCTCCTCACTAAATTTCCCCTCCACGCCCTACCAAACTCACTGTGTCCCTCGCGCACCTCATCCCTGCCATCACGTCAAACCAAATATGTGCGTGCCCAAATCCCGTGGTCCGCCAGCCCGCTCTGCCTCCAGGCATGCGCCGCCTCAATCCCAGCTCGCGACGCCTGTGCCATCCACCACCACTCCACGAGACTCGACTGAATCCCCTACAGGGTGCCAGGTCAACGCCATCTCCCCTGGTCAACAACCTCCATCAGCGCCCGCGCCAATGAGTGCTGCGCTATCACTCGGACCCCATTGTCCGCGTGTCCAATCCGGCCACTCCCGCCTTGGGTCTAAACCGCGCCCCACCTTGAACTCTACCCACGCGCGTCCCGTACTGCCCCAGTTTCGCCCCGTGACTGTATCGGTTGGGTCAGTGCCCTGCCATTCAGTAGTACCTGAATCCTCATGGTCCGTCATCGGCTCTACCCTTCTCCCCCTCCTGATCCAGAGCATTTTCTACCGACCGTCCGTGTCGCGTACGACGAACTCCTTCATCATGACCGACCTGGCTCGCGCCCCGCAGGTTAGCTTCAATCCCTCATTAAAAGTTCAATTAGTTTTTGAAACGTTTCCTTTGCTCGTCTCCACCACCGTCGGATGACGTAGGTAGGGTAGAGCAGATATAGGTTCGAGAACTCTCACGCATATGTCCGGTCCGACACTGAGCGTGAGCTGTAGCCTCCTGGCTACTCCACGACGAGCGACTTCCACGCCTCCGGACGTGGATCGAGAGGATCTCACTCTACCCATCATCACGAGTTTTCCCAGGTCACCCGGAGTCAACTCCGCCGACCGGCACGCCTACCTGCACTTAGGTTTAGGTTAGAGGTCGTATTTAGGGTCTAGGATTCGCTTACCCATCGGTTAGGTTTGACCAGCTATCTCTGGTCAACCTCATCCCCATTGATCAGGTACGAGGGTTTTCCCACAACCGCGTCCTGCATCATTAAGCCTCTTTTTGCAATTTATTTTAAGCTTTTAAAATTCCAAAAAATAAGTAAAAAATCAAAATAAAATCCAGAAAAATCTATAAAATTCAGAAATTCATAACTTCATTTCTAGAACTCCTTTTTCACTCAAATTTTCTCCATTGGATCACAAATTTCTTCATCTTTAATATCATGCCACCTAAAATATAAATATGATGAATGCACAATAATATTAAATCAACCCTTAAGAATTCCATTTTGCTTCATCCCACCTTTCTCTTCTTGAAATTTATTCTTTTAATCATTCACTAAAGTCAAAATAAATCAAGGAAAGTGGTTAATTTCCAATTATTTAACCTTAAAAAAGATCAAACATCGATAAAACACATAATTAACCCTAAATAATGCAAACATATGGACTTTAGTAAAATGACATACCAATAGAGAAAATTCATAAAACAATGATAAAATACATCATAATTACATAAGATAAGCATAAATATTAGTTAAATATGATAAGAGTTCAAGTTAAATATGCATGTTATCAATATACCAATCAATACACTAGTTGGAATTGAAGATATTGATCAAGACTAAAATATGAAAGTATGCTTTGATAATGTTTGATCATGACAAGGAAAGCCCAAAGATGATCTTGGAACCATGAAAAATGAGGTTTGAACTTTGAATGTTGGAAACTTTGTGAGCAAAGTATTTTTGCACATGGAGCTAGAAGAAAGAGTGAAAGATAGTATTTATCAAAGGTTTTTGATAAGCATAAATTAATAGTTGTATCCATGACTAAAAAGATCATATTTAAGAGGTAATCAATAGTTAAATAATATGAATATCCATCTCTGAATGAATAAATATAAAATAAACATGAATTTTTTTATTATAATATTTATTAATTTCCATGTTTATTGATATTTTGAGGTCAAAACCACTCGACCTTCTTGAGATTAGGTGATAAAATTCTCACTTCAATATTATTTGAATGCAAGGATTTAGGTAAAGTTAAAAGAGACTATGAAGTTAAATAAAGGAGAATAAAGGGGTGAAAGAAGCCTCAACCCGAGTGGTGGCGTACGACCCCCGTCGCCACCAAGACACGATACCACGGCGCCGGAGGAGCCTTTTGCGCACGCGGATGTATCCGCTTATCTTTATTTCTTTATTTCGAAATTTTGACCCGCACGTGTTTAAGCGGGTCCTCGCTTATTTCCCTCTCCCTTTTAGGCTTCCGGGTGGGTTATTCCCTTTTCGGGATCCCATTCGTGAAGCCCATCTTTCTTTGTGAACCTTATTTCTTTCTATGAGCATGTTAGGTGTGGGTTACGGGCCTCAAGTGGGCCCTTTCCCCTCTTGGCCCATTATGGGCTCTATAAGAGGGGAAGGGACCCCCCCCCCCCCCCACAAACCCTAGCCGTCATTTGAAGAAATGAAGGAGTATTCTCCCTCTCAAGTGGCTGCTCAAGGAAGGCCGGGGAAGGAGTCCAACCGCCGCCGCCGCCGCCGCCGCCGTGCGACCGCCGCCGCCGCCGCGGCTGACCGCCGCCACTCCTTGCCCCGGCCACGAGGGATACCTTTGTGCTGCCGCCGCCATTGCGCCGCCGCTGCCGCCGCCCTTGAGCCGCCGCTGCCACCGCCCTCGTGCCGCTGCCGCCGCTGCCCTTGCGTCGCCGCCGCCCTTGCGCCGTCGCCGCCGTCCCCACCACGCGCATCTCCCCTCCATCCTCCTCCAGCTCCTCCTTCTCCATCTTTGACGAACCTCCAGACCTTCCCCGTCGATCCCTGCTCCCTCTCCTCCCCATCGCACGGCCAACCCCTCCTCCTCTCCGATTTTCCACCTACCTCAATTCTCCGTCAAAACCTCCCCACATTTCCGCAGCTTTCCTCCCCCCCTCCCTGCGATTTTTCCTGTTTGCCACATCCCCCGTTGGACCATCTTCCGTTCTGGAATTTCCCCTCCACGATCCTTCCTCTCCAAACTCCCAATCTTCCCGTCCGCCACGTTCCCCTTGCATCAACGTCAACCACCCCTTCCCCCACGATTTCACCTCCCACGATTTCATCCCGCGCCAGACTTCCTTTCCGTCCCCTCCAATCCCGTCCCGTCCTCCCCATCAGGACGCTGTGAACTCTCCCCCCCCCCTCGCCAGCATTTCCGATCCTGAGTTTTCAATTTCCCCGAATCTCCACTCCCTCCCTAATTTTCCACCGACCTCGACCTCACAACAACCCCACTTTCCGCCTCCCTCGATTTTCCTGTTCAGCCGCTAGATCTAACATCCCGTCTGTTCGCCTTCCCGACGCCCATCATTAATTTCTCTTCCCGCGCATGCCCCCTCCATCTTTTCCCTGCTCGACTTCGAATCCACCTGCGTGAATTTTCTCCCAACCGCACTCCCCACCTGCGTGAATTTTCTCGATCCGCCACTTTTCGGAGGTGAGAACTCGCATCCATCTTCCTCCCCATTCCGAGTTGCTCACCCCCCCCTGAACAATTCTGTCACCCCCCGTCCGCCGCTATTACCCCCCCTATACGACACTACTTCTCGCCCCCCCCCAATTCGGAATCCCCTGTCAACTTTCCGAATCCGGGCCGCTTCTCTGCCGTCACCGCCCACCACCGAGCGTCCGCCCTGACGATCGTCCCGCTATCGTCCGCGCTGCGGAATTCCGGGACCCTCCATCGGCCGGCCTACCCTCTCTGATGCACGCGTCTCCAGATACTCTCCTTATCTAACTCATCCTGCAGATACCAAGCCGCTGCCGAACAAATTCGCCCCACGTCCACTCCACCTGATCGACGTGACACCTCGCCACGATGACCTGCTGCTCGAACGCCGTCGCCTCAACAAGTTGCGGGCCATCCAAACCCCCCTGTTTCCCAGCAACGGGCACGACGCCCTGTGGGGTGGACTGCTCTTTTCCCTGACGGGACCTCTCCGCTCGCTCCCCTACCGATTCCCCGTCGCTCCTTCCCGCACCCTCCGCGTGTATCATGTTTGCGTTCACCGCACCCTGTTCACGAGCGAATCACCCCGACACGTTCTCGCACCGCCGACATCGCTGACTTGATTCTCCCCTCCGCCACCCGCTCGTGCCGCGTACGAACGGCCTCCATCGTCACGACCGACCGGGCTCGCGCCCCGCAGGTTAGCTTCAACCCTCTTTCACAGTTAATTACTTTTCGAAGCATTTCCTTTACTTGTCTCCACCGCCGTCGGACGTCGTAGGTAGGGTAGTACGATTTTAGGTTCGAGATTTCTCACGTGTACGTCAGGTCTGACACTAGGCGTGAGCTGCAGCCTCCTGGCTACTCCACGACGAGCGACTTCCACGCCTCCGGATGTGGATCGAGAGGATCTCACCCTACCCATCATCGCGAGTTTCCCCGGGTCACTCGGAGTCGACTACGCTGATCGGCACGTCTTCCTGTACTTAGGTTTAGGTTAGGTCTCATACTTAGGGTCTAGGATTTGCTTATCCATAGGTTAGGGTTAACCGGTTATCCTTAGTCATCCTCAGATTCATTGATCAGGCACGAGGGTTTTCACAACTGCGTCCTGCATCACCGAGTGTAAGAGCCCAAGGGTTAATGGTGAAAGAGGCCAAGTGACGCGAGAAAACCTGAAAATCCATATCTGTCATAGCAACAAATATAGAAAAGTAGACATAAGAAGTTGGAAAGACATAAGAATAAGGGGGGGTGACAAGACGAGACCGCGAGGTCGTCGATTTCACACGGTCTCGTGTCAAAAATAAAGCCTAACTTACCAATTTGGGGAATTAATCATGAATTGAAGGGTATAATGGTAAATAAGGGTCGAATCCATAGGGAATTAAGGTATTTTCGAGAGATCTTTTGCAATTTGGTCAAATTGGACGATGAATTGAGGTGAGAAATTAGGGAAATGGTGGATTTAGAAAGATAACTTCAAAATGAATTCACGGAATCAAGAATCATCGAATTTGGACTTGATTTCGCGGAGAAATCAAAAATTGAAGTGGAGGGAAAATTTCGGACGTTAAAAATCGTGATTTAAGCTAAAATTTGATGAAATTAAACTCTAAATCCTAATCTAAAAAGCAATTAAACATAAATGGCAGATTAGGAAGCAAAAACCGCTCCCACTAACCCCCGATTGCGATCAAATTGCGGCGATTAAGCCTCTTAATCACGAAGAACACGAAGAACACGATCGGTAGATTCAAGCTGCGATTTCTCCTTCAATTCTCCACCAAATCTTGATTTCATCCCCTCCGTGGATGCGGAAATGAAAGAGGAAGAGGATGGAATCAAGAGAAATGAGAGGAATGGTGTCTAGACAGTTCAATTTGATTGAAATCCAACTCGAATGCTTACAAATGTCGAAGAACAAGCCTTTTTATAGCAATTTTGGGCGTAACCGTCCGATCGATTTCGATCGACGATTACGATGAAACGGTCCATCGTGGACCGTTTCAGTTAAGTCCCAGCCGTCCGATCTCGATCGACAGCTCTGATCATCCGCGCGATTAAACGTTTAAAAACGCCTTGATTAATCGCCGTCGGATCGCGATCCAACGGTCACGATGCTCCCCGCCAGATCGAATCGTAGCCGTTATAACGCTCGTAATTAAGCACGTGCTCCTGATCTGATCCGGTGGTCCACAGGTACATTCAATCGGTGCGCTCCGATCGATCGCTCAGCCCGATCCAATGCTCTCCATCGCGCCACGTCACCTGCATCAAAAGAAACTCCGTGGAACTTAGTCCCACACGGAGAATATTAAAAGCACTCGTCGGGTTTATAATACCCGATGATTTATAAGGTTAATAACCCTTCCCATATAGGGAAGGCTGAAGACCCTTTATACTTCTAGTAATAATAAATAAACTATAGATATATAAAACGCGCCACGTAGGCGATGCGCGGGTCTGCGTGGCGCTGCGACGTGGCCTTGCGTGCCACGTCGCATCCACGCGGGTCCCGCGCGAAATATAAACCCTTTTTGTAATTTTTTTTATTTATTTTAAAGTGGTTTTAAATAGAAAATAAAATCAGAAAAATCCCTAAAAATTGTAAAAATCATATCTTTTAAAATACAACTCCAAATTAATCCAAATTTCTTTCATTTGATCTGAAATTTAATTATCTATCATTCTAAAAATTCAAATTATTTAAATAACAAAAGATTTAATTCTTATTTCAAAAATATATTCATTTCTTTAAGATTTTAACTTTAGAAAATTAAATGAATGTTCATAAAAATGATTTCTCTCATTATTTAACTTTAAAAACCATTTATAATCTCAGGTAAAGATGGGTTATAAAATCTTTAATCTTTAATTCGTCATAATTAACCCTAAATTAATGCATTTTGAGATTATAACATAAAATTACATAGAATGGTAGAAATGCACTCAAAGTATGATAACATGCACATAAATGTAATGTTTTATGCCTTAAATTGCATTAATAATCATGTTTTATCATGTTAAGATTGTGTGTTATCAGGGGGACAAAGACATAGGGTGTGAAAAGAACAAGAACATAGGGATAGGAAGAAGCGTAGGGAGATGGACCCCAAATAAGACATCCCAATATGGGTTGAGTGGGTTTCCCCAATGGGCCAAGTGGGTCATCCTAAAAATCACATTTTCTATATTTTCATCATAACACATTTCTATCACATTCATATCATATTTTGTACCGTGGAGTGTAAAGAGGTCAAACTTTATTCAACCGTCCAATTTGGTATTAAAACAAATCAAGGGTCAATTTCAAGTCAACAATCCCCGGGAGATAAATTCAAAGGTCAACTCAAAGAAAGTCAAATCAAGAATTCATTTTAGGTATACAAATTTAGTTTTATTGGATAATCTTTAACTTGATTTTATCCTTCTAATAAATCAAACTAAGAAAAACACATGATAATCAAGGTCAACTTATCCAAGGGCAAATACAAGGCAAGAGTAGGTATACTTTAGAGGTCAACTTGTTCAAGATTTAATGATGAATGATCAAGGATCGATAAGGGAATCCATCGAGTTACTTTTTATCATTATAATTCGTAGTCACAAAGTCATTTGCGATTAGGTTGGCGAACTCATATTTTTCATTTGTGATAGGAGAGTGTTCATAGGCAGTTGAAAAGATCTACGTCGGTCTAGATGAACTCTCGAGGGTCAATGGGACATGTGAGGGTCAAGGACTCTTTGTGAGTTAAAAAGCTCTTTGTTTGGAACAGAAAGGGCTTTGAAGAAGATGGAAGGGGTATTATGAAGATTGAAAAACCTTAAAAAATAGTTGAGCCTTGTAAGACAAAGGGCAGACAATGAGGAGGAGAGGGAAGGCTGGAGTGAGACAATACTTCAAAGAGAGGTGAAGAGAGAGAGAGAGAGAGAGAGAGGTTGTATACGACGAGCAATAAAAATGGGCCAAATTTTGGCCCAATAGCAGTTGAAAGAAAATAGTTTTGGAGGTAAGAGAGAAGATTCCGAAAAGACCATCACCTCAGCATTGACTTTGCGTCACGGAAAATAAGGTCAACGTCAAATCGAAATCCAAGAAGATTAGAGTCGGCGGCGGAAACAATTTTCCCGCGTTCTGTTGTAATCTTCGCTCTACTCCTTTCTCGTAATCTTCTTGTCATCGGTCGCAAATCGAAAGGAATTGGTGATTTATGATTATGGAGATGATGTCTCATTCATCCACGTTTCTCCTCCCCTCCGAGTGCTCCAAGAACTACGCTCTCGTCGTTCTCAATCAGAAACTACCTTTCTTCGCGCCGATCTTATGGAAGCACTGTAAGTCGTTATAATTATTTACGTTTTCATTTTTTTTTTTCATCGAGTGTCTTAATTCCTTCACTTGTGTTGATTTCTGTGTCCGGATTGGGGGTGATTATTTAGGGCAGCAAAGTTGCGTATTTGCGCTGATGGGGGAGCGAATAGGCTCCATGATGAGTTGCCTTTGATGTTCCCGCAGGAAGATCCTTTAAATGTCAGGAAAAGGTCGATTTTTCTCGCTAAGGTTTATTACCGTTAATTACTTTGAACTCGTATTTTACATTTTTAATTAGGATATTCTCCTCTTCTGCTTGATGGGAGCTAATTATCTGCCGGCAAAGTTCTACTATTGATATAAATTATTTTTCTGAATGAATTTGCGGTTTTTTCGTTTCAGATACATGCCTGACATCATATCCGGAGATATGGATTCAATCAGAGAAGAAGTGAAAGAATTCTATGGCGAGATGGTATCTTTAACAATTTTTTTCATTGAATTATCAGAAACATCTTGTTATAATTTTCTGTAGAAGCAAAATATATTTATTAGTTTCTTTAATGCTGAATGATGCTCGTCCTCTTACATTTAACCAAATGCATATGCAGGGAACAGAGATAGTCGACCAGTCAAATGATCAGGACACTACAGATCTTCATAAGTGCATCATGACGATCTGCGGCCGGACATCTGACGTAGACAAATCTAACGTAAAGCTATTAAGATCTGTCCAAAATGATCCGATGGTCCTGATATTCGTATTTTAAAAACTATAATGACTAAAGATGCATGCACCCATTTTTTTGCTGATTAATTATTAATTTCACCATTCCTTGAGAAAGTGATAGTCCTACTGAGCTGAATGAATATTTGTGTTTATCAGAGAACGTGAGATATAGAACTTGGGTTATTTCTGTTTTTCATCAAGTGAGTGGTCTAATTTTAAATTACATAAAGAAAAAATAGGATAATATAGTAAATCCGTAATCTACAGAGACAGAGAGTGCATGGCTGCACTCACATGGAAAATTTTTGAAACACAGGCTGGCCTCATCAGGTGCCACATTAATTACCATCGTGCAACATGATTTCAGGATGGTGATGATTCTCATCCCTTAGACCAATCATGGCCGTTAGATGATGAAAATATAATGCCTGAGAATCAGGTCTCATTTTTAAAAAAAGTTAGAGAGAATGTGGTTAAATGAGGTGAGAGTGATCTAGGGGAGGAATCTCTGCCTTTCCCCCCTCATCTTCTGTATTTGTGTGTGTATAGAGAGAGAGAGATGCAGACATTGTTGACCAGGGGAAGTCAGCAGTGTTGATTTATCAATGTCCTGGCATGACATAACAACATACTGCACACAAGACATCACATGCAATCTTTTTAGGGGATGCTCTGTTAGGCACGCTGTGTGTTCGTGCAGCTACACTGTTTGAAGGGCCATTTGAGAGTCCCAGTGATGGCAAGCAGGATAAAGACCAATAGGGCCCTTAATAGAGAGAATTTATAAGGGCATTCTTATCTCATCTCCGTAATGATATGTGTAAGTAGTACGGAAATATTTTTTTGTGAGCTAGAAGCCATGCTCATATCATCAACATAAATTGGATTTGGGCATGTAATAAACCAAATTATTATGTTTATCATATGGGTTTTTTTTTAATATTTCAGCTATTGATACTGGTAACGGGAGCCCTTGGGGGAAGATTTGATCATGAAGCTGGTAACATCAATGTTCTGTACCGGTTCCCGAAGGTCCGGATCATCCTTTTGTCAGATGAATGCTTGATCTATCTTCTTCCCAAGGCATGCCAACATGAGATTATCATCCAGTCTTCCGTGGAGGGTCCTCACTGCGGTCTTATTCCTATCGGCATGCCATCGGCCACCACAACAACCAATGGTCTGCAGTGGGATCTTTGTGAGTCTGATCTTCCTTCCAAATACTCTTCTCTATCTATTTATCTTGATCAATTGACATTCTGGGAAGTTCGTTCTACACATATATATAATCTGTTTCTCTGTCCCCATGATAGTTGGGAAGTTCTGGCCAATTTCCTCTAAATACATCTGTCATTGCCTTTTCATTTCCATCTGTCTTCAGCTGGGGAAAAAGAAAAAAAAACTAAGTGGGTTGTGGGATGCTCTTATTTGCCTCTTCTCTCTCTCTCTCACTATATATATATATATATATTTATATATATTTCTACATATGTTACATTCACTCCCCTTTCATTTGTATTCTTTGTCTTCCATTTTGTCTCATCAACAGATGCCTACAATCTCTATTCATATCTTTCCGTCTCTCTCTCACTCTGCTGTCCTTCTCAGCTGTGCATTACACCCAAGAGAATATCTACATATTACCTGTCTCTTTGGTCTTTCCAGCTGGCTCAGAGATGCATTTTGGTGGCCTCGTGAGCACCTCCAACCTTGTTCGAGCAGAGAAAGTCTCTGTGTTCTCTGATTCAGATCTCCTCTGGACTATTTCCATCCGAGGGCCTCCATAAACCACGTTGACTCTTGCTTCTCTCATATCCAATTTCAATGTGAGCCTTCTCGCTCAATGGTGATCTTACCATTATTCTCTTCTTATAGTGAGCCTTCTATACTTCTTACAACTATTACGATTACTTTTTCATACAGAAAAAATATCCAACGCAAATTTCTATTTCATAATTCAGTCAAGGATCTTGGTCTAGTCATTTTTGCTGAGTTTCTTGTTCAAAGAATTTGTGAAAATTAACCTCATGAAAATGTCTATGCCATACATCTCTATCTTATAATGAAAATAATCCAACTATACTTTATTTCTTTTCATTTGGAAATTAGAGATCTTTCGTATGCATAGAATAAGCAGTAGTTTATTGGCTAGAAATAATAAATTTGTTATTTCTATGTTTCTGAAAATAAAGCGCCAGATAATTGATGCAAAAATCACTTTGGATTTAAAATCTAAAATCAGCAATCATTTTCAGTTATTGACCCTGAGATGAGCATTCTCTTCATTTGGTTTATTTGAAGTTTTTGTTCAGAGATAATTCATACATAGGGTTCTCTTGTCATTCTGAAATAAAGTAACTTGGTCAAGTCAATGTGGATTGAGTCTATTGTTCTTCGATAGGATTCACATCATGCATTTCATGTTGCAGTTAAGATAACAATGCATTTGTTGGTGCAAAAAACGGCTTTGGATTTTACTATCTGCATAAAAACAAATAAATTTAAAGTTGTTAAGTTGGATTGTGGTCCTATCGGGTCTGGTCGTTAAGGGCTTCTTCTTCGAGATACTTCTTCTCGTCTATATATTGAGGTCTGCATGTACTCTATTTTTATAAATCTATTAGGGTCTTATAATGGTCTCTCATTAAGCTTATTTGTTGATTTGATATGAAAAATAATCCTATTAACTTCTCTCTACTCATTTGAGAAATAGTCATCTCAAGCAAGTCATCCTGGCTAATGTTTCATGTTATTAAACTAAATTGATGTGAAATAACTTTCAAATGTACCATAAGATATATTTTTTTTGGTTTGCGCCTAACATTACTTTTAAGTAAAATGACAAAGACAGGTCTAAGATATGGAGGATGGGAGACATGGAGAGAGAGAGAGAGAGAGAGAGAGAGAATAGATAGAAGGCCATTTGAGCCACATGGCTTGTTAGGTCATTCACATTCTTCTTCAAGATAAAGCACAAATATCATATATGCATGGCATGCCATTAGGCATTTCAGATGGGTGTGTTCCGTGAATCCAATTATGTAAGAAATAGTTTAATCATAAAATTGCATGTGCAATGTTAGCCTTGTGCCAATAGATTTACTATCTAGTCTAGACATCACATTTTGGTTCTTTTAGTGTCAAAAATCATGGTTCCCCCAACTGTAGGTGCAATAAGCTGAAGTTGTCCCCATCATTTCCCAATTAGTGTAAAGATCTATCCATGTAGATATCTATCTTGGAGATCAGTTAGTAAAAGCCTCACTTTTTAGTAAACCCAACATATGAAATTGCCTAGGTTTATGTATGACCTAGTTTGATAGCCTATATGTGTATACAACATCATGACAAATATTTCTCAAGTAAATTAATGTACTCAACAAAAATTCCTTGTTTTAGTTGGGGCAAGCACCCTAGTCTTATCATTGGAAGAGTGACGAAATGAATACGTGCAGTCATTGAAAATACACAGAGAAATGTCAAAAACAATTTCTAACTCACCAATTTAAGAGTATAATCACGAAATTAAAGAGTATAATGGTGAATAAGGGTTGAATTCACAGCGAATTAAGGTATTATTGAGATATTCTTCAAATTTGATCAAAATCGGACAAAGAATTAAAGTGTGAAATTAGGGATTTTTGTAATTTTAGAAAGAGAACTCGAAGACAAATTCACATAATAAAAAATCACTTGATTTGGATCAAGATTCACAGAGAAATCAAGGAGAAAAAATTAGATATAATTTCTAATTGCGAAGAGAGAAAAACTGAGAAATTATCTAAAAATTTGATAAATTGACTCCCCTTTGTTCCCCTTGGTGGTGTTATTCCCCTTCATCGTCTCCTACCCACCTCACCTCTCTTTTCCCTTTTTCCTCGGGTCTTTGGATGTACTGCGTTTGTCTAGGATTACTCTCCTTTCTTGTACAAGCTCGCCCTTCGTGCTCTCAATGACGTATTTGTTGGCTACTCTAGGACACAAAAAGGCTACTGAGTATACTTTCTTGATTATTGTCATTATATGACTTCTACCGATGTCACCTTCCATAAGGACTCTCTCTTCTTCTCCTCTCCCTCAGTTTTTCTGACTCTTGATGATGCTTCTCCTTTGTTTGGCTTCTCTCCCCTCATAGTTTTTCCTGATCCCCTCCCATTGGTTCACTCTCCTCCACTTCCTCTCTCCTCTCCTTCTCTTTATTTCTCCTTGGTTTCACATGTTTCCTCTTCTTCGAATATAGATACGTTGTCCCCCTCCTCCACTCTGAGCTTGTCATCTCCAAACGCCCTTCCTCACACCCCTCCAGATGATCTTCACCTTTCCATTGCCCTTCACAAGCGAACACACGCCTGTACTTGACATCCCATTTCTCACTTTGTTTCTTATTATCGACTATCTCCTCTTTAAGTGCCTTTGCCCTTTCAATCGCCTCCGAGTCAATTCCACGATTGTGTGTTGAGGTAGCACAGGTACTTGCGTGAAAAGTAGTGATGGACTCGGAGGTAGAGCTCTTTGTTTCTCGTGGGACTTGGACCTTGGTTCCCCGTCCAACAGATGCTATCATTATCACGTGCAAGTGGGCCTTCACTCTCAAATATCATCTTGATGGTACCAATACACGTCAGAAGGCTCGTCTGGTTGTTCGTGGTTTCACTCAAGCAAATGACATTGACTATACTGAGATGTTCTCTCATGTCATTCGTCTCCACTTTTCTCGCGTGTTCCTCTCTCTCGCCGTCAATCAAGCTTGGTTTCTCCACTAATTAGATGTTTTTAATGACTTTCTTTATGGTGATCTTGAGGAGCAAGCCTTTATGGAGAAACCTCCTAGCTATGTTGCTCAGGAGGAGTCATCTAACGTATGTTTCCTATGACAAGATATTTATAGGCTCAATGAGAGTCCACGCGCTTGGTTTGCCAAGCTTACTCATCTTCTCTCTACCTTTGGCTTTGATGTATATTATGTAGCCTTTAAGCCAATTGCACTTCCATGTATCTTGTTTATGTTTATTAAAATGATATTTATTTATTTTCATTCTTGTGTCATGTTTGCAATGAAGTCCATGAGTATATGCAATGATTAAGCGAATTATGATGAGATCATAATACAGTGATCACTAGTCTTTAAAAATGTGTTCTAAATATTCTTATTTGTGAGATATTCGAGAGAGATATTCAATTATCTAGAAAGAACAACGCTATTTGATCCGACTCATATGATGAGTATGGTTGATCCTATAGCCATTGGTGTAAAGACACTAAGGATAAATAGTGGGTTCTCTTTGAAAAAATAGTTCATTAAATTGATTCGTATGAATCCCTTAAGGATAATTATACCTAACTGTCAATTAGGTTGATTCATGTCATGGTTGTGTATGTGGTCTGTTTGACTTGAGATACCAAAGACATCTTGTGGATAGATGATCGTATTTTGATTATGACTTACAAATCCCTAGTCACAGGGATATCTAAAATGTCATATATTGGATGTGGCATGAAGTCCATGAAGATGATTGTGTGATCAATATCGGATCATCTACCCTCAATATTTGAGGAGATTGACTCAAAGAATGAGATGTCATGAAATCTTTGTCCCAAGTAGTAGAAATATCGGAGAAGGAGTTCCTAATGATTTTCTACGCGTATTAATATTAACTTGAGTGACCAATTAGGGTTTGATAGTTGACCATACCCTAAGTGATTCATGAGTCTTATACGGATTAATGATTATATATACATGATAATCGATGACAGAAAGGTTCTATAAGTGAGTTCTTACATACTACATATCTCCAAGAGTACGTGGTGTAGCTCGGCACACAACGGGCTGACAACTCAACCAATCAATTGGGTTAAATTGATCATGGATTAATAAATCTATATGTTGATGTGTACAATTAATTAAGGTTCACCAATAAGAGGTTATTTGGTTTACAAAGTTATTAACTAGTGAGATATATGGACCTAGATGGTTACACATATAAGGTCTATAGATGTTAGTGAATATAGACATAATTATGAGGGTTCTTATGAAAAAATCACATACCAAATGTATATAAATAAGGGAGAACGACCATAACTTAAGGTGCCTATGCAAGCCTTGTGAGAATTCTCTCCTTTATTCTCTTTCTCTCTTGTTGAAGAGCATTAGAGAGGAGATCTACCCATTCAGAGACTGTGTAGATATCGATAGAGGCTAGAAACTGAAATGGCTTCAAGAACTACTTCAAAGGAACCCTAAAAGTATGTTTTCTCATACATACTAGATGATAAGATCATTTATTCCTTGTGCCTCAATGTTTTGAATATCAAATTCAATGTATTCCATTGCATTCGATATTAAGATAAAAAATTTGAAAGTTTATTGACCTCATAACCCATTAGGCTTCACATCATGCCTTGCCAATCCTATCATGCTCACTAAGAAGACTAAGGGGGGTCTTGTCATTCTTGTAATCTATGAGGATGATATTATTTTGACTAGTAGTGATGACAATGGTATTCATGTTACCAAACTTATTTATAACATCATCCCACTCTTCGTGACTTTGGGAGTCTTAGATACTTTCTTGGAACTATGTTTGAGCATTAGGATGGGAAGCTATATTTGACTCAGTGGAAGTATGCCCCTGACATGCTTCAGGAGATTGAACTTATTGGGTACAAGCCAAAGACTTCACCTATGGAAGCTTGCTCATAGTTTTGGGATACTTCGTCTCCACTCCTTGAGGATGCTAATTGCTATCAAAGATTGTTGGGCAAGCTGATATATCTCATCATCACTCGCCTTGACATTGTGTACGCGATTAGTCTTCTTAGTTAGTTCATGTAAGAACCTCAATCTGTCCACTGGGAGAGAGCTTTATAGGTTATACCATACATCAAGCGAGCCCCAGGAAGAGGGCTTATCTATCAACGTCATGGTCACCTTTGTATCCAAGCCTACTGTGATGTTGGGTATGCAGGTGAGAAGGGAGATCTTAAATCTAGTACATGCTATTGCACATATATTGGAGGTAACTTTCGTCAGCTGGCGATCGCGGAAAAAAAAGGTGATATCATGCTCTAGCGCAGAGTCTGAGTATTGAGGCATGGCTAAGACCACGCATGAGATGGTATGGCTTCAATCATTGCTCGAAGATCTTGACATATCTTCTCCCTCTCCAATTCCTATACATTGTGATAATCAAGCCGCTATCTTCATTGTTGGAAATTCCACTTTTCATGAGCGTACAAAGCACATTGAGATTGATTGTTATTATATTCAGGACAAGGTTATGTTTGGAGTTATTTTCACCCCTAATATGGCATCATTTATCAGCTTGCAGACATCTTCATGAAGAGCCTAGTCGGGATCTCCTATGACACCATGTGTACCAAGCTGGGCATATTTGATTTATATGCTCCAACTTGAGGGGGAGTGTCTGATAGCGATATCGGGCTCCCAACGTATTTAGGGACACCTCCTCTTTTACTCTCTATATAAGGACCTATGTACTCTCTTTTGCATATACAATTCTAGGGTTATGTTCTTCTCATCATCAACAAAGTGTGTGCAATGATATTCATGACATCAGTAGCTATGAATACGACTATAGAATTGACCATGTCATCCACACTTTTATTGGTAAAAATGGCCTAAGCTGTGATAGATATCATGTAGCTTATAAGCTAAATCACACTTTCATGTCTTGCTTATATTCATTAAAATGAAACTTATTCATTATTATACTTGTGTGATGCTTGCAATGAAGTCTATGAGTATATATAATGACCAAGTGATTTAGGATGGATTATAATATAACAATAACTAGTCTTGAAACGTATATTCTAAATACTTCTATTTGAAGGATATTAAAAAAGTACATCAAAATATCTACAAAGAATGACACTATCTAATGTGACTCATATGATAAGTATGACTTATCTTGTGGCCATTGGTGTAGAGATACTAAGGGCTGATAACATGCGTTATTTACAAAAATGGTTCATTGAATTGATCTGTATAAAGTTTTAAATAGTATTATATCTTAATTATCAATTAAGTTGATTCATTGCAATGTTATTATGTCCGGTCTTTTGACCAAGGACAGCAAAGTCATTTTGTGGATAGATGATCGTATTTTGATTATGACTTACATATCCCTAGCCATAGAATCTTCAAAATGTCATATATTGTATATGATATGAAGTCCTAAAAAATGATTGTGTGACCAAGATGAGATCACTCACCCTCTGTATTAGAAGACATTGACTCAAGGAATTATTCATGGAAATGGTATTATGTTCGGTCTTTTGACCGAGGACACCAAAGACATTTTGTAGATGGATGATCGTATTTTGATAATAACTTACTTATCCTTAGTCACAAAATCTTCAAAATGTCATATATTAGATATGATATGAAGTCCTTGAAAATGATTATGTGATCAAGATGAGATCATTCACCCTCCGTATTAGAAGACATTGACTTAAGGAATGACATGTGATGATATCATTACCCAAGGTAGTAAAAATATTGGAGAAGGTGTTATCGATGATTTCTTCCACTCATCAATACTAACCTGAGTGACTACTTAGGGTTTGATATTTGATCATACCCCAAGTCATTCATGAGTCTCCTATGGACGAAGGATTATATGTACACGGTGATCGATGATAGAAAATTTTTATAATACAATTCTTTAAAGTTATATCTCCCAGATTATGTGTAGTAGCTTAGCACTGAATAGGCTTATAACTTGACCTAATAATCCTTAAATCAATGCTTAATTAATTAATCTATATGGTGATAGAGATAATCAATAAGGTTGACCAATCAGTGTTATGGGGTCTATATAGTTATTAACTAGTAAATATATTATCCTAGAGGGTCACACATAAGGTCTTTGAATGTTGATAGAAATAGATATAATTATGAGTGTTTTTTATGAAAATTTCATAAACTAATGCCTACAAATATAGGGGGAACAATCACGGCCTAGGGTGCCTATATATATTTTGCGGGAAACTATCTATCTTCTTCTCTTTCTCTTTTGATGAAGAGCGTTGAAGATGAGATCTCATCGTCCCTTGATTGTATGGATTCAACTAGAGGTTAGACATTTGAACAGATTTAAGAATTCTTTCAATGAATCCTCTAAGTATGGATTAATATATATACTAAATAATACGATCATCAATTTTTAGTACCTTAATATTTTGAACGGTCAATTCAATATCTTTCATTGTGTTTAATATTTTGAAAGCCTACGGAGCATCAGATCCCACCAAGTTCCATCTATGGTTTAATCGCGGTTTGTATCCAAATAGATTAGATAATGACTGCCGCACCGTTGATAGATAACATATGGACGGAGAGAGAGAGTCAGAGACAGAGACAGATGGGCCAATGGTGATTCCCGTGAAGTGGGAGCCCACGTCCTGCAGGCTGCAGCAGCTTTTCCGATGGCAAGCGGGGACGAAAGAGAAGATCAACAGCTCAGCGGAGATCAAAAGAAGGAAATCGCAAAATGGTTCCTCGCCAATGCTCCCGCTGGAGAAATTCAGTACGTGGCCAAAGGTTCAGTTTTTCTACCTCCTCGCATTATTTCCGGATTTTATTTTTCTTCTGGTCATCCTTTTTATTCTGCGGCGCAGCTGTTCGATCAGTTCTCATTGACGATCTTGCATACGAAGCTGCTGCGACCGATGCGTTCCCTGTTCACAATAAATCTCATCTTATTTCGCTTGAGATGCCCGATCGCAGTGGCGATGTGAGTCCTGATCACGAATTTTACTCTTTTTTTACTTTAACGGGAATGCGCGATTTAAACCCTTCATGTAATTTTATCCCAATTTTTTGTAATCGTAAGCACTTCATTAAAATTTTAATTATTAAAACTAAAAATATTTATTTCCTGTCTTTACTAAAAATATTCTTAACATATTCATACGTCAACTCATGCTTTTTACGTTATCTCTTTTTTTTAAATATCCTTCTAAGATATTTATTTTTTCTATACTATTATAGGTGATCATTTCAAAATTTGGGGAGATTGACAGTGAAAGTTACCTTGATCCGAGAACTGCACAAGTTGCTACTGTGGATCACGTCAAACAGGTAAATTACTGGTCCCCATCCGGACTTAACAGATTCCTTTGTTGACTTAGGTACCGAAACATTCCAATGTCTACTATGATTTATTATCGATTGATTATATGTGCCCAATCTTCAATATTTAAGATTTTGAAAACACATGATGTTGGAGCATTTCAATTTTTTCCTGGATATTTTCCACTACTTATGTGAAATATTTTGCTCATGAACTCCGTCAAAAATTTCAACAAGGAAATATTTATTCTCTTACAGTATTTATTATCAATAACTCTCAATTGGGTATGGGAACTTGTCGTGATTGGCAAACAATTGTGATAATCACAATCTCTGGGTACCCAGACCAAAGGTGCTATGCCCACTATTTTGTGGGCCTTAAGGACCCCAGTAAAACCTCCATCTCTGGACAGAAAAGGGTGGCAGAGAAAACCTTCACTATTTTATCTCTAGAAATTTTTCCATCTCAGTTCTGAGCCATGGGATCTAACTGCCTTGATTAAATATTTATTTAGTTCGAATAATCCTCACGATTGAGTGCCTTGTACGATCATCGCTGGATTGTTAGGCCCTGGTGATTATCAGAAGATTGACCTAAACAATCACACCTGATCTTGACAGATCATTCAATGACGACTAAATTCTTGAACTTTCATATGTTGATGGCTCTCATCATTGGAAAATAATTTTGATGTGAAATCTCATGAACATCTGAATCTTGACTATTATTGTATTGAGCACGAACTGAAAGATATTTTAGAGGGGGTCATGTTCTTGCAGAAACTTACCATGCACTGATTTTTTGCTTATTGACATTCAGTACTTATTAAATAGTTTTCATGTTAATGAAAAAATCAGATTTGCATAAACGTGAGGCCAGCTTCTGATGAGGAACTACCCACTTCCTATATTGAGGAATTCAGGTACAGTCTCTTGATTATTTAACCACTAATCATCATGGCACCCATCAAGGCATGTATTTGTGCATGATCTAGTAGGTCCTATTCGGCTCACATATTGGATTTTTCAATAGAGTCAACATTTTGTTTTCAATCCTACAAGCTCAATCATAGGATCCTATTGAGTTGTGTTTGTTTCCACCATCATATGTATGTTAATTATAACACTCAATAGCTCCTTGTGTACATAAGGTTGGATGTGGGGATAGATTAGGGAGATAGTAATCTGCTGCAAAGAATATCTGAGATCTGGCCAACGAAGAGGGTATGTAGATCTACAACGGGAGAGTGTAGAACAGAATGCAGAGGGAAAGACTAACTAAACTAAACCCTAACATAATTTCAAGAGTCAGATGTTCTTGCTACTGCCCTTGGCCCACCAGTCCTTTCTTTATAGACCTCCTTCTCTTACTGGGCCGATCATGGGCCTCCTGGGTCATATTTGCCAACATGCGGTATTCTTTTTAGATCAGCATACTGTACCTCTATTGGACCAGCATACTGTTGGACTGACATACTGTCCTTCCATTAGCCCAACCTTTTGCTTTAACAGGTATTCCTTTTATGTTGGGAGCCTGCCCATTTACCCTCCTCTCTCCCCCATTCACGTGGTATCAGATCTTTGGTCATCACTTTTCTTTCTTGGACAGAGTTCCCTATGTTATGAATTTTGAATTTAAAAGTAATTGTGATTCTTCTCTCCCTACTTTTTTGGTCTGTGGCAGGGCTCTTCTAGATGCGGAAATCTGCAAATATGTCGAGGAAACATATTCTAATGGTAACTCTGCTGTTTACTGCACATGCGGAAATGATGTGGCTGGACCTGGAGAAAACTTTGAATTTACAGTCGTAATTTCAGTGTCTCGACAAAACCCTAAAAATTTCTGGTATACTGATCAAAAAATATTTTACCTCCTAATGATATTTGTCTTTTGTTTTTAATACTTTGCATGATGTATTTCAGCAACGGCAGTTGGCGTTCAATCTGGACTGTGGCGTTCAAGGATGATTTACAGGTGGTGGAATTAAAAGGGAAATTACAGGTATTTTTTCCTCAACGTAATTATTGTCGAAGAAATATTTTAATTAATCAATTATAATTTTATGCAGGTAGTCGCCCATTATTTCGAGGAAGGAAATGTCCAGTTGGATACAAATAATGAATGCGATGATTCCACCATTTTCCAGGTAATTATTAACTAGACAGTTTATTAAAAACATATTTTCAATGACATTTACAATCTATCCCTGTCAGTCTCCTGAGGACTTAGGGATATCAATAACCAATATAATCCAGCACCATGAAACGGAATTCATGTCATCCCTTGAGGTTTATCTCTTTCTCTTCCCATGATTTCCTCCTTTGCCTACGATCTGATGTAAATGTGGCATATGTGCAGGGATCATATTTCAATCTTCCAGATACCACATTTAAGGATCTTCGGAGGAAACTTCCGGTGACAAGAACTCTGTTCCCATGGAACAGTGCTTCCCAATTTAGTCTGACCAGAGAAATCACCAAAGAACTCGGGCTAGGAAAATAAAAGGGGAGATTTACCCAATCCTCGTTTCATGAATCTGCATTATTTGACCAAAAAAGAAAAACCTTTGGGGGCAAACTCCACTAGAAAAGTTGAGATAAGCATACCTTACCTATTGAATTAGGGAAAACTTGCAATTCTTTCACGCATCATCATGCATCAAAGGAGGAAGTGATTTCCAACATATCATGGATGCTTCCATAGGCTGCATCATGTTACCCCATCAGATAAATGATAAAGTTCTTAACTAAGCTTGTTAAGTTTTAGATTCACATAGATATCCAATGGAAAAGTGAAACATTTAATGTCAACAACTATTTTTGATGGATCAGGTGATGGTTACTACCAAATTATGTTACCATGTCAAGGAAAGACCTTTTCTCCCACGAGAAAACCATGAAATTTATCCCTGACAAAATAGTATGTTGATTGAATTAGAGAACAGGGCATTATGTAAACAAATATTTCTTATATACAATTTGACTAGATTTATTTAAAAAAGTATAGGGTGGGTTACTGATGATTGCATGGTGGTAGATCTTGTCAAATGATGGCCACACTTTTTGAAGTAGATGACTGCATATTGATGAGTGTATGTATCAATGTCAAAGTTGGAGCACTTATGGTTGCTTGTTGAAGATGATAACCATGGATGGGTTCATCCATCATATTGAAATGAGCATGTTAATGGTTGCACTTGTCAAAGCATATGAGAAAATGTTGATTGGGTGTCCCATTGGATACAAAAGTCAGCAGATTAATGTTAGTCCTTCTTAAAGTAAATAATGATGTGCCGATGGGTGTATTCACAAATTTCAAAGTTGGTGCAATTAAGATTGTGTAGGTGCCTAAGTTCATTGAATAAGACTTGCATACCCATGTGCATGTGCTCTTGCATTTGAGCATCTTTTCCATGCAATCACTACTCAGTGCGGGTAGGTCCTACATCATGAGGTTTCACTTGGATGCTCCTACAATCCTTTGGTAACAATGCTGATGGAGGTTGTGATTTCATGGTGACACCAACATTTGAAGAAATTAGAAAAGAAACTGCATCAGAGGTGTGTCAGGAGAATTCACAAAACAAGGTAACGTGTCATGTCAATAAAGAATACAACACTTTGTTTCCAATGAAGGTAATGTTGCTCGCATATAGATGTTTGAAGCCTTGTATTTCATGGAAAAACTAGTGAAGGTGGCCTAGTGATTCTAGAAGAAGAGGGTGGTGTTGGTAAAAATTGTCCTACAAGCCAATAAAGGTAAGCACATTTCTTTCATTTTTATCATATCCGCATATGTGATGTTTATAATTGAGAAGAGAAAGGAGAGATAGACGATTTAAGATAACTCCTTGCCCACTTATTGTATAATGGAGATTATGTGGGTTTATATAGGGAGAAGAAGGGTAGATGAATAGACACCAAAAGGCTTACGAGACACAAGAAAAGGAAGAGACAAAGACACAGGGGGAGTTGACGAGTCATGATAGGTGAGGAAGCATGAAGATAGATGGGCCTATTGGGTTGGCCCAATATTATTGTAGTGGGTCGTTCTAACAATATCTAAGTCTGAGGATATGTTAAATAATAAGTAAATTAAAATGAGATCAGATTACTTATCTAAAAACATATACTATAAATGTTGTTATCAGAGGATATTTGAGAAGGGCATCAAGTACCTAAATAGAAAAACAATATTTTCTCATGCTCATATGATGAGGATAGTTGATCCTTGAAAAATTTCTGTGGAAATATTAAGGCAAGGCATTGAGTACTCCCTAGAGAACGTGTTCATGGAGCTAATTTAGATACATCAATGGATAATATTTTACCTAACTTCCAACCAAATAAACTTATGTTATAGTTGCTGGGATCTGAGGCTCGAAAAGCTCTCCAAATCTTTGTCCAAAATAATGATTGCAGCGGAAGGTGTTGAATCAAAACATTTAACATCGTGGAAGCACCAAGAATGGATGATATCATCATCTATTCTAGGTGATCCTATCATCTAGTATAGAATAAAATTAATACTTACTTGGATCATTTGAAAGAGTTCTTCAACCGTTCAAGCGTCCGGCCTCTAGCGGTATCCACACAGTCTCCAGACAATCGAATCTCCTCTTGAACACTCGTCACCACGAGAGGAAGAGAAGAGGGAGGAGAAGTTCCACTAGGCTTGCATGGGCACCTCTATTATGGTCGTTCTCCCCCTATTTATAGACTTTGGGAATGTGAACTTTTCACAAAAACCGTTATCATTATGTCTATATCCACCGACGTCCATTGACCTTATGTGTGTGACCCTCTAGGTCCATATATCTCGCCAGTTAATGACTCTATCAACCCAATAACACTTATTGGTCCTTCTTATCAATTAACTATATCAACATATAGATTAATTGAATAAGGATCGATTTATCCCAATCGACAGGTTGAGTCGCCAGCCCGATGGGTGCCAAGCTACACCACGTGCTCTAGGAGATATGGAGTCTATTAGAACTCTTTCATGGAACCCTGCCGTCATTGGTTACCGTGTACGTATAATCCTTCATCCACACGAGACTCATGAATGACTTAGGGTATGGTTAATTGTCAAACCCTAATCGGTCACTCAAATTAGTACTGATGCGAGTAGGAAATCATTGAGAACAACTTCTCTAATATTTCCACTACCTTGGCCAAGGATTTAACCGCATCTCATTCCTTGAGTCAATCTCCTCATATACCGAGGGTGGATGATCCCATCTTGGCCACACAATCATCTTCGTGGACTGATAACATGCAATCTTAACATGATAAAACATGATTATTCATGCAATTTAAGGCATAAAACATTACATTTATGTGCATGTTATCATACTTTGAGTGCATTTTTATCATTCTATGCATATTTATGTCATAATCTCAAAATACACTAAATTAGGGTTAATTATGATGAATTAAGGATAAATAATTTTATAACCCATCTTTACTTGAGATTATGAATGGTTTTTAAAGTTAAATAATAAGAGAAATCATTTATATGAACATTCATTTAATTTTCTAAAGTTAAAATCTTTTAAAAATGAATGTATTTTTGAAATATAAATTAAATCTCTTGTTATTTAAATATTTTGAATTATTAGAATGATAGATAATTAAATTTCAGATCTAATGAAAGAAATTTGGATTAATTTGGAGTTATATTTTAAAAAGATATGATTTTTTTACAATTTTTAGGGATTTTTTTCTGTATTTTTTTCTGAATTTTTCTATGATTTTATTTTCTATTTAAAAACATTAAAAATAATATTAAAAAGGGCGCGGGACCCGCGTGGATGCGATGTGGCACGCAAGGCCACGTGGCAGCGCCACGAGGACCCGCGCAGCGCCCACGTGGCGCATATATATTATTATATTATTATTACTATATATATTAAAAGGGGTCTTCAGCCTCGCCTAGAGGGGGAGGGTATTACCCCTCTTAAATGACGGGTATTATGTACCCGACATTTTTCGAAAATATTCTCCGTGTGGGACTAATCCCCACACTTTACTTACCTTGCAGGCGACGTGGCGCGACGACGGGCGTTAGATCTCGCCGACGGGCGATCGACAAGCGTCGATCACGTGAGCGCCGGACCACTGATCGGGGATCAACGCACGTGCTAAATAGGAGAGTTATAACGGTCGGATGAGGCGACACGTGGCAGCATCTCGCGCGCCAATCGCGTGGACGCGTGGCGCACCGGAGATCAATCAACCACGTGATGAATTAAATGGATTATAACGGCCGAGATTTAATCGCGAGCGATGCATCTCGACCGTCGGATCAAAAATAAAGGGGCGCGATCGAGGCGTTTCTTATAAAGCGTTTCCTTGGATTTAATCGTGGCCGTCCATCACGATCCGACGGCCACGACTTAATTGAAACGGTCCACGATGGACCGTTTCCTCGTAACCGTCGATCAAAATGATCGGACGGTTACGCCCAAATTTAGTATAAATAGAGTTGTTCTTCACCGATGTATGCATTCGAGTGAGAATTCAATAAAATTGACTGTCCAGACACCTCTCTCACTCGTTTCTCTCGAGTTCTTCCTCCTCCTCTCTCAATTCCGCATCCATGGAGGGGTAGAAGTCGAGATTTGGTGGAAAATCGAGGGAGAAATCGACGCTTGAAGCTCCGCGTGACGATCTTGACGATTTCGGTGATTAATCGGCTTAATCACCTCGTTTTGATCGCTAAACGGGTTTAGTGGAAGCGGTTTTACCTCAATTATCCTCCTATTATCTTTAATTTTCGTTTAGATTAGGTTTTAGATTTCAATTTCATAGAATTTCATCCAAAATCACGATTTCAACGTCCGAAAATTTCTCTCCACTTCAAATTTCGATTTCTCCGCGAAATTAAGTCCAAATTCATCGATTCTTGATTCCGTGGAATCGATTTGAAGTCTTCTTTCCAAAAACACCATTTTCCCTAATTTCTCACCTCAATTCATCGTCCAATTTGACTAAATTCCAAAAGATATCTCGAAAATACCTAAATTCCCTGTGGATTCGACCCGTATTTACCATTATACCCCTCAATTCTCTCTTAATTTCCCAAATTGGTAAGTTCGGTATTATTTTTGACACGAGACCGTGTGAAATCGACGACCTCGCGGTCTCGTCTCGTCATGGACTTCATGTCGTATCCAATATATGACGTTTTAGAAATCCCGTGACTAGGGATTCGTAAGTCATAATCAAAACACGATCATCCATCCACAAGATGTCTTTGGTGTCTCAAGTCAAAGGACCACATACACAATCATAACATGAATCAACCTGTTTGACAATTAGGTATATTACCATTCAGGGATTCATACGGATCAATTCAGTGAACTCTTTCTCCAAAGAGCACCCACTATCTATCCTTAGTGTCTCCACACCGATGGCTATAGGATCAGCCATACTCATGATATGAGTCGGATTAGATAGTGCTATTCTTTCCGGATCATTCGATGTCCTTCTCGAATATCTCACGAATAGGAATGTTTAGAACATATGTTTAAAGACAAGTGATCGCTATATTATGATCTCATCATAATTCACTTAGTCATTGCACATGCTCATGGACTTCATTGCAAACATCACACAAGAATGACAATGAATTAATTTTCATTTCAATAAACATAAACAAGATTGATGAAAGTGTGATTGGCTTATAGGCCACATAATATCCATCAATAGTTGTATAAGTAGTCCTTAGATCTAAGACGTGAAATACACCTTATGGATGGATGGTTGTGTGTTGGCTTTGGCATGCGAGTCTTTATTCATGGAACTCTAAATCGTCAAAGCATAGATGCATTAAAATTTCCATTAGAGTGATTGTGTGGTTAAAATGAGATCATCCTCCTTTGATGACAATAAGTTAAGAACTCTAGGAAACAATCATTGAATTCCTTGCCCAAGCCAAAAAATAAAATATTAGAAAACGAGTTTCTGATTACTTCCAATTGCTCTAGTTCTAATAATATTGACTAATTAGGGTTTGAAATGCAGATCATGTCTAAAGTCATTCAAGGATTGTTGTGCAAATGAGGAATTATATAAAATACAGCGGTTGAAAACAAGTAGATTCCACATGACATTAGCATAATCCCGTAACCTTCTAAGATTCATAGTGTACCAAGAGATCTAACTTGGTGCAATGAGGAGAGTGACAAAGACAGTCCTAGAAAAACAATGGCTCATTGTAGTCCTAGTGTGCATACGGGTGTATTGAATGAGATGTTTAGAGTTAGGGCTAAACAAAAAATTTTGTGAACAATGCCACAAAGGTATATTGAGAACAAAGCTTATGTGGATTCCATGGTGTTACTAATGGCCTAAAAATTGCGCATGATGCCACCACAAAGACATGTCCTAATTTTGGAAATGTCTAGATGTGGTGTTTGTAGAGATGGTACAATGTCGCAATGTGGGGAAGGAGGCATTAGTAGAGTAGAATTCAGGAAGAGGACGCAAAAAGCACATTCAGAAACTCCATGGCTCCTATGTCATGTGGAACAAAAGAAATTATAGGAAGATAAGGATGACGCTACCCCTTCATACATAGAAGGGAGAGTTATACATTTGGTCATAATAGGCACCTAGGGTCT
This sequence comes from Lemna minuta, assembly GCA_024174645.1. Lineage (NCBI taxonomy): Eukaryota > Viridiplantae > Streptophyta > Magnoliopsida > Alismatales > Araceae > Lemna > Lemna minuta. Next base: position 12,025,364 of record CM044104.1, on the reverse strand, counting down.
CATACATATATATGATGAGGTGGACATGATGAAATATTTATCGATGCTTCTTGAAGCTTAAATGATGGTATGTAGTGGTCTTTTTGGTACAAGATTGTGGAATCTCATATCTCAAAAGGGATGGGAGATCCATGAGTGGCTCATGCATTTTGTGATTACCTAGTTAAAATCTATATTTATGATGGTAGGGATGCATATTGATTCATATTGTTACCTAGTTAAAATCTATATTTATGATGGTAGGGATGCATATTGATTCATATTGTTACCTAGTTAAAATCTATATTTATGATGGTGGGGATGCATATTGATTACCTATTTAAAATCTATATTTATGATGGTAGGGATACATTTATGATGCTCTTGTCTAATTTTATTTATCATAGAATTGGATTTAGTTATACTCTCTATATGCATCTTGATTCCAAAAATCCAAAATTTTTTTTATTGAGGCCCTTTATGTGGGGATTATTTTAGCAGTTAAAACTCAACATGTAGAATTAGTTTATGTCCACATCTATATAAGAAACATAACTACTATAAAGACCTAATGGAGAAGACAAACACACCAAATCGATCCATATCCTCTTTCCTTATTCTTGAAAGAAATGATTATTTAATGTGACCATGCAATAAATAAATAATCAGTGGTCCAAAAATCCTCATTCCTATAATTTGCTTTATTTTTCATCATAATTCGTATATTCACCAAAATTAACCTTCAACTGCCTTCAAAGGACCAACAGATAAGGAGAATATCCAATTCTTTTGAAAGTTGATTATTATCATCATTATTCATGCATGGAAGATGAGAATTTCTTTGTCAGATTAAAGAAATTACATCATGAGTAGGGAAATGAAAATTTGAACTTTTCAATTGTCATTCCTACCATCTTCATTTTTTTCTGAAGTTCTTTGAAATCCACTTGACAAATTAAATGATTAGCAGAAAAACCAATGTTGCCTAAGAAATTGATTAATATGAAAATTGATAATTAACTTGACAGTCCTCAATTCAGGAGTCATTTTTATTTCTCTGAAGTTCATACAATTCCACTTGCCAAAATTAAAGGGTTCACCAAAAAACCATTTCTTTTAAAATTTGTTGGAATAATCATCCTTCTTCGTAGATTGAACTAGTAAGGATCTCTAACATGTGATAGATGCTTCCATGCAGAGGGTGGTCCCTATCCCCCACCACAAAAACGTGAACATTCTGGCCCACCTCGATCCAACTCAAAGCCGGTTCCTTCCGAGCCCCCACATCTCTCATCTTCTTCACCATTTTAGCCCTCTCCTTCCACCTCTCTTCGACTGAGTAGATATTCGCCAATTGCACATACGCTGCGGAGCATGCTGGCGCTACTGCCACCAGCTGCTCGGCCGCGTATTCACCTGTCTCCAAGTCTCCCTGTATTGCACATGTGCCAAGTAATGCTTGCCACAATGCAGGCCCAGGATTGTCTCCAAGCCTGTTAATAAGCCCACGAGCCTCATCCACTAACCCGGCTCGGCCCATCATGTCTACCACACAGGCCCAATGCTCTGCTCTGGGCCTGATCTGGTAAGCCTCCCCCATAACCCGCAACAACTCCAAGCCCATTTGCACGTTCCCCACGTGCCCACATGAGTGGAGGAGCGACAAGAATGTGACATCATTAGGGATCACTTGAGACACTGCCATGGCATCATAAACCCGGAGGGCATCCTCTCCTCTCCCGTGCCGTGCCAGTGCACTAATCAAAGCATTCCATGACACCACATTTCTCTCCGGCATTTCGTCGAACAGCTTGAGAGAACTGTCCAGCTCCCCACATTTCGAGTACATGTTCACCAGCCCATTCCCCACGAAAACATTTTTACAGAAAGAAGATTTCAATGCCAAAGAGTGGATCTGCTTGCCTAGAGATAACTGTCCGGAATCACCAAAGGCACCCAGAACAGCGGAAATCATGTTAGGATCAAGCTGGACTTCTCCAGACCTCAGAATTTTAACAAACAAAGCAATCGCCTGCTCTTCCATCCCATTCTGTGTGAACCCTACCAGAATCACTGTAAATGAGATTTCATCCACAACGTCAGCCGAATCAAACACTTTACAGGCGCCTTCAAGGAACCCACATTTTGAGTACAAGTCCATTATCGAGCTCTGCACACAAACATCCCCTTCGTAACCATCTTTAACAACAAGAGCATGCAATTGAGACCCTTCAACAATCCCTCTTAGCCCAGAGCAGGCCGATACTGAGATTGAGTAAGTCATGGAATTCGGGCAATCCTTCAATTCTGCATTCCTCTTCATCTCTCGAAAAATAAGCAAACTTTCTAAAAAGCATTCCCGGTGGACTAGACCCGAAATCATAGCTGTCCAAGTGATGACATTTCTGTCGGGCATTCCATCAAACACTTTACGCGCACAAAAAAATTCTCCACAATTAAAGTACCCAGTGATCAGAGCGTTCCCTACTGGAATTTTGGAAGCAAGCCCACTAACTATAGCAAAACAATGAACAGCCCTGCACGGAAAAATAAGCTCTGAAGACGAAAACGAAGAGAGGAGAATGGTCATTGAGGTGTGATCGCAGGGGCAATTTGGGTAACGAAGAAATTGGCGAAAGAAATTCAGAGAATTCGGGATATTTCTCTCTCTGAGACAGGAAGAGATTATAGAGTTGAAGGAGACAGTGTCCTTGAACGGGATGTCGTGGAAGACCGCAATAGCGTCGGAGAGGCGGCGGCAGCGGGAGTACATGGAGATGAGGGAGTTGAAGAGGAGGATGGCGGGGGGAGAGCGAGGAGAGAGAAAGTGGAAGGTTTTGAGGATGATGGCGTGAAGGGATGCGCCATGACGGAGGTTGTTGGATCGACCGGAGACGGAGAGGAGATGGGCTATGGAGAAGGGGAGGAGAGGGTTTGTTTTCATGCACTCTGGACGCAGAGTTGTAATTTTTGATGGTGTGAAATTTTGTGGGGGGTCTTTTTAGGGCGGCTGAATAATTTTTAAGAAGTGAGGGGGGTTGAGCGAACAGTAAAATTTGTTTTTAGCTGAAGAAAAAATTTGAGAGAATTAGGGGTTTGTTTGGGATTAGAGGAGCAAAGGGCTAGTTTTTACCCACTTGGTCATGGTTTCATGTATAGGATGACAATCCGATCATGATTGTCATTATCCTCCGTTGATTACAGATCAACAGATCAACCATGGATGATCCAGATCGGACAAATGAGCATTGATCACTGCAACAATCTGATCGATATAGCGATTGATGTCTATCGATATGATCATTTAGACGATCTTTTGATCAGATTGAGTAATTGTTGTCGATTTGTGACTGATCCGATTGACCATCACCTCTTGAAAAATGACCAAAAAGAATATGATAATAGGATTAAATTTGAAAATTGACAAGAATACCCTTATGATCTGATCGTTATTTAACAATCAAATTGTTATTTAAGGGAGTGATAATTGATCTGATCAGAGATTCGATCATTCCCTTGATCTGTCATCTGCTCTTGATCAGTGATCGATCGTGGTCCATATCATTTGATCGATGATTTGGATAAAGATGTTTGATAATTTTAATCAGATATGACGACATCAGTATGATCGATAATCTCCATTCCTTAATCTCCATTCATGGTTAGAAATGAAAGAGGAGGAAACATGTTTCAGGGTTTTCGTGAGTTAGGTGGATAATTTTTGAAAAATGAGGGGGGTTAGAGTGAATTGTTGTGTTTTTGGTTGGATTTGTTGAATACAATATCTGAGAGAATTGGGGGTTTTTCTGGAATTAGAAGAGGAAGAGAGGGCTGATTTTCATGCCTCTACATTAGTTGAATCACAGAATTTGGAAAGAGAGGAGAGGGAGTCAAGAATTAGGGTTTTCAATAGGGTGGGTTGAGAATTTGAGAAAAAGAGAGGGAACTGGGTAAATTTTTCCCTTGATTTCTTGAAGAAAGGTTATGAGAGAATGGGTAGTCTTTTAGATAAAGAATTTTGGGATTTGGGGGATATAAGAGTTGCTTATAAATATGAAAACAAGGAATTAGTCTCTCATTTTATTAGTGTCGAAAATTTGAAAAATATTTTCCGATTCAAAAGAGGAGAAATTTAGTCCAAAATTTCCATTGACGTGATTTGAACTTGGGTCACCTAGGTGAAACTCATATATCCTAAATAGACTAGATGACAATGGAATGTTAAAACAACAATCCATCACAAAAAAATTCTATTTCTCACTGACGAAACGATTTTGTGCAATTGTTGAAAAAATATTTCCTCGTGTCAAATTTTTTTTCCAAACTCACTTGTTTAAGGGTTTAATTGCAAATTGTTTGGAATAATCGTGAGTAAGGGTCAAATCTACAGAGAATTAGGGAAATTTTTTAGATGTATTCAAAATTCGATTTTGGACAATGAATTGATGAGAAATTAGAGAAATTGGTTTTTTAGAAAGAAAACTCCAAGAAGAATCTATGGAATAAAAAATAACTCAATTTCGATTGGTATTCAAGGAGAAATCGAGAAGCGAAATAAGGAGAGAAAATTCGATCTCGAAGAGAGAGAAAATGACAAAATTTTATAAAATTAAACTAATCAATGCATCCTTACTAAAATCTAATGTTATAGGATGGAAGATTAGGAAGAAAACACATAATTTAACCCAAAATCATGCTCAAAATGATCCAATTTATTGACAGATCAAAACCTCGGAATTCAAGTGGCGAATTCATCCTTCTCTCTCAACGAAATCTTGATTTCAAGAACTCCCTAGAGGCATAAATGAATCTAAAGGAGGAAGAAAACAAGGAAGATAACAAAAATAAAATTATATTTCTTATTGACGAAACGATTTTGTGCAGTTATTGAAAACATATTTTCTCGTGTCAAAATAATTTCCAAACTCACTAATATAAGGATTTAATTGAAAATTGATTAGGATATTGGTAAGGGTCGAATCCATAGAGAAATAGGGAAAATTTTAAGATATATTCAAAATTTGATTTGGAAAATGAATTGATAAGAAATTAGAGAAATTGATATTTTTAGAAAGAAACTCCAAGAAAAATTTACGGAATCAAAACCACTCAATTTGGATTAGTATTAGAGGAGAAATCGAGAAGCGAAATAAAGAGAGAAATTTGATCTCGAAGAGAGAGAAAATGACCAAATTTAGTACAATTAAACTAATCTATGCATCCAAATTAAAATCAAATGTTATAGGACGAAAGATTATGAAGAAAATACATCATCTAACTCGAAATTGTGGTCAAAATGGTCTAATATATTTCTTGATTAAGGCTTTTGATTCTGCATTTTCAAAAGCAAAAATTTGGAGTTCAAGTGGTGAATTCTTCTTTTTCCCTTGATGAAATCTTGATTTCAAGCACTCCTTTGGAGGCAAAAATGAGTATCGAGGAGGAAGAAAACAAGAGATCAAAGGATTCGACTGATTGAAATATCTAAGAACGGTTTACACCATTGAAGAGAGAGAATCTAGAACATTTTGAAATTAGACTTGACTGTCGGATATTCTTCTTTATGAGATCAACGGTCACGATGGAATTTGAAGAGGCAAATCGTTATGGTTAAGTCGCGACTATTGGACCCTCATCGAAGCGTCAGAAATCATGCCATGTGTCAATGTGAAGAGAGAACGTTGTCTAATCTTGTCCGTCCGGTCGCGATTCGACATTTCAAGTCTTCATAGAGGTGCTTCATATCCTGGCCATTATAACTCAGATGAACGGCCAAGATTAATCAATTTAATAAAATGAATCATTGCTCAATCAGATGCTACCACGTAGCCCCTTTGAGTAAGTGAAGATCAACGGTCGTGATTTACTCCACAAATTGAACGCCTGACATCACGCCACATCACCTACGAAGAAATAAAAGCATAAATAGTCCCACATTAGAAAAATTAAGGGGTGCAACAAGTATTTAAGGAATGCACTTTATAAGCGATTAGCTCATGCCCTAAACAGGGTGCTTAACCAATAACCATAAATGCTAATTACGCGTACATGTGTGTGTCACGTGGTGCACACACACGTTTGCCACGTGACAACACACAAGCACGCTCGCCATGTCAGCTGCCATGTTAGCATGTGCATTTAAAACCATTTTTAATTTTTTCCAATTAAAATAAATTCAAAATAAATTCAAAAAAATTTAGAAAAATTCTAGAAAAGTCCCTAAAAATTAAAAACTTTCATACCTTTTAAAATACAACTCATTTTTAATCCAATTTTTTTGTTTGATCATAAATTAAATAATCTATCATTATAAAAAAATTAATTTAAGAAATAACAAGAGAATAAATTTATGACTAAAAAATTTACTGATTTTCTTTGAAAGATAAAACTTGAAAAAAATAAACAAGTGAGGTTAAGAATGTTCTCTCACTATTTTGTATTAAAAATGTAATTATAACTTGAAATTTAAAACAGAAATAATATACTCTAAAATATCAACATTTAATTATGCATGATTATCCCTTAAAATAATGTATTTGGATATTATAATTTTAAATTACGTAGAATGATAAATATGCACTGAAAGTATGATAACATGAATATGAATAGATTATTTTATGCCTTAATTTACATTAATAATCATGTAATTAGAAGTGTAAGTTGCATGTTATCACTTACCCAAGCATCCCCCTTCAAAATTGGCTGAGCTAGTAGTTCTTCTAGGGTTTGTTATGCTAGCCAACTGATAACATGCAATTTCGTGCATTAATATCATGCATTTTATGCATTTCTTATTTAAAATATAATCATAAATGCATGTTATCATGATTTTAAAATGATTAAATTGATAAATTATATGTTTTAAAAGATATTATTGATTTTTATAAATTAATAGCATTTTATGGGTATTTTAATGACACTGATTCATCAAGATTTTTTTTTAGATTTTTGAAGATATTTTTGAGAATTTTTAGAAATTAAAATCCTTAAAAATGAATTTTTTAAGAAAATAAAAAATATAAAAAGGGAAAATCCTCCTCTTCCCTCTCTTTCTCTTTCTTCCGCTCTCTCTCTCTCTCTCTCTCTCTCTCTGTCTCTCTCACTGTCTAATGGAGAATTCTCCCAAGACATGAACGCAAGGGTTCCTATTGAACCAAGGTATACATTAAGGAAAGAGAACCCACCCTCTGTTACAACAACATACCATTCTTTTCCTTATCCAAAAATTTGAGAAACTCACTATCCATGAAGTGAGTGAAAAAGACCTCTCTAAATCTTTAAAAGAGAGTGAAGATCCAATGGGAATTACTTTCCCTCCTCTCCCATTTATAAACTGATCTAAAGATTGACTTGGTCAAAATGAAATTAAACTTTTATCCTTAGATACTTAGAATTCTTTGAATGGACCAAGTCAACCACTCTTTTTTCCTTTGATATAGGTTCCTAATTTTCCAAACCACATCCACTATGTCATAGGCACTGATAACATGCTATTTTTATACATTAATTTACATGATTATTAATGCAATGAAAATCATTAATCATTCTAAATATATGCATGTTATCATATTTTAAGCATATTTTTATCATTTTGTATTATTTCATATTATGATCTAAAAATACACTAATTATGAATTATTACACATAATTAAACATTATAATCTTTTAATCCTAAATTATAATTGAGATCATAATCATGTTTCATGATGAAAATATAAGAGGAAAGATATTTATTAACATTTATGTATTTTTAGAAAGTTATTTTATAAGATACATAAATGTATTAAATTAATTAAAATTCATTCTCTTATTATTTTAATAATTTTATTTTTTATAATGATAGATTATTCAATTTCTGATCCAAAAAAATAAATTTGAACTAATTTGGAGTTGTATTTTGAAAGTTATGATTTTTACAATTTTATAGAATTTTCTGGAATTTTTTTCTGATTTTATTTAAGTTTTATTTCGATTTTTAAATGTTTAAAATAATTAAAATAAATGCAAAAAAGGGGCATTTATCGCGCGGGCCCACGTGGATGCGACGTGGCATGCAAGGCCACGTGGACGCGCGCGAGCGCCTGCGTGGCGCGGACGTGACACGTAGGAGGATATATATAGTCTAATATAATATATATAGGTCTTCCGATTATCGGAAGACATTTTATTAACCATCCATTTCAGCTCACCTTATATACGCGTGATTCTCCGTCTTTTTATCCATGTGTGACTATTCTCCTCTTTTCGTTTGATTGCAGGACGAGTGGCAGCATTCCGTGCGTCAGATGAAGATCGCGTGGAATACGTGGCGTAGATGCGGTGGACGCGAGGTCCACTGATCTCCAAATCGCGCACGTGGCTTAAATCTACTTAAGTGAATCAAGATCCACCGTCCATCTAAAGAGTTATAACAGTCACGATTAATCGGGATCGAAAGATCTTCCGATTAATCGTGACCATCAGATGAAGATCGAACGGATAATCTCAAACGAAGCCTCTTCTCACATGTGCGATGAAATCAAATCTCAACCGTTCACCAGTGATCGGACGGTCATCAAATGGAGACGTCGATTCACCAACGGACGCGTGATCGCGACCGTCGATCGCGATCATCCTCTTCATCCAACGGCTGCGCCCAAATCCAGTTTCTTTAAAACTTATTCTTCGCGACGGAAAGAGTCGCCCGTGGATTTTCGTAAAATTCATTTTGTTAAGAGCACCATTTCGCATGTCGTTTGATTTCTGAGTGTTCTTGACTCATTTCCACACCCATTGAATCCTTGAATTCAAAGTTTAATCGAAAGAGGAAGAATAATTCATATCTTGAACTTCAATTTTTCGTCTTCGGAAACTCGGAATGAAAAGCCATGCATCCGGCGATTAATTGGATCATTTTGAAGGCTAATTTGGGTTAGATTGCGTGTTTTCATCTTAGTCTTTCATCATTTAGTGTTAATTTTATATTTTGAATTGTAGACTAAGTTTAATTTTCGTTTTAATTTCTGTTTTAAATCAAAATCGCGATACGAATTTTCTCCTAACTTCAAACTTCGATTACTCAGCGAATTCTCATCCAAATCACCTGATTTTTGATTCCGTGGAATCACAATTGAGTTATCTTTCTTAATATACTTAAACGCTCAATTTCTAATCTCAATTCGTTGTCCGATTTGATCGAATTTCAAAGATATATCTCAAATTTCCCTAATTCTCCATGGATTCAACCCTTAATTACCACTATACTAATTAATTAAATTGATTAATCATAAATTGGTAAGATTAGGACTTTGTTTTGACACTAAATTGTGTGTAATCAATGACCATACGATTTAGTCTCGTCAAACACCCTTGTTATCCCTTTTCCTTCTTTCTTTGAATACTACCTCTAGTTAGAAATTTTAGAAGAGATCTATATCTTATCATCTATAGAAGGAATATCTACGGATTTTACTTCAAGACAAGATTCTTGCTTGTGTACACCATGCAATTATAAGTTTATACTCAAAAGGAAGAATCTGCCATTAAAAAAGGAGACAGTCATCAAGGACCAATCTCCTAATTACCTAAGACTACTATGAAGACAACTGATATCAAGAAGAAGATTACGACAATCATCCTCACTAACCCACAAGGAGCACAACCATCCACGACTGTTGAAGTTTAAGGAAGCCACTCCTACAAGCGCCAATATGGAGGACCTCCTCCCACGTGTTATACACTTCTACGGTGAAGGAAAACAAAGAAAGCTTGAGCAATGAAGATTAATGAAGCCCCACGGAATCAAGACAGACTCTATTTAATCCGCTCCACGTGAAAGACTATATCATTGAAAGCGCTCACGTAGCAGATGAGAATCGCCGTCTCTGCTTTCTCTCAGCCTACCATGGTGATTCACGAGAAGATGAAGAATGAAGTCAAAGACCGTTGACTCCGTATCACCCATGACGGCGCGTCATTTGGTGTGCATATTCACCAATCAAGAATCCCTGGAATTTCTTCCGTCGCCTCGCCCTGACGTCAAGTAACCGACGGAACATTCTAGACGCGACTAACCTTGGAAAATGGACGTCTCCAATGAAAGACTCTCCACAACATCTACCTATCCGACAGAAAACTTCAAAGATGGAGCTCTCTCCAAATCCAAGTGTCATTGTGCTGATCCTACGATCGTCATCATCACCAGCGATAGTTACTCTTAGGTGCGTCACCTGAAAAACAATCTTATCGCCCGGAACTTCACGACTAAAGGTCAAACAACCCGTCTTCCACGCGAGCACTCGGCAAACCCTCCCGGTTATTCACGAAAAGCGCGTCTTCTTGACAGGAATCCCCAGACACAAATCGAATCAACTCAGTCGACTCCCTTACCACAACGACTCAGGATGGGTCTAAAGACTCAACGAATCATTATCACTGAGAAATAATCGCCATTCCACGTAAACCCCCCCCCCCCACCCACCTGACGACCAAGCCGAGGAAGAAGCACGAAATTCATCCACGAGAGAACGCTGCAACCGCCGTAAACTGCCTCTCTTTCTTGAGGCATCCTTTCATCCCCATCTTTCTATCTCCCCAACTCTATAAAGAGGCGAATGTAAGAGAGGAAAAGGCAGTTATATTTTGAATGAAAATTTGGTTCTTTGGTGATTTTCACCCCTGTGTTCGTGTGTTCTAGTGCTTCTCCCGTAAACCTCCTCTCCGAGTTCTACCCCCCTTTCCCTTTCTCCCTCCTTTCTGTCCGCTTTCACCATTTCGAATCCGAAGCATCTCAAGGCTATCCGATATCAGCGGGAGTAATTCAACGGCATCATTTCTCGTCTTCTTTAAGTAATTCATCCTCTCCTCTTTCCCGTGTTGATAGTTCGTCTCCAAAAATCATAAGTCCAACACGTCGTTTCTATCTCCTATTCTCTATTTCCTCATTATCTATTTCATTCCCCCTCCTTCTCTCTTCTCTCTATCACCGTCATTATTCCATTCTAAATAAATCCCTTACTATCCTCCTTTCTCTTCTCATAAATTATATAGTAGAATAAACCTTACTTATTCTCTTCTTAAATATTCTATTTACTTAAAATACATTATTCTCAACCTTTATTAATTCACCTATATCATTATATCTATCCTAAATATCTATCCTAAATATCTTCTAAGTCATCATCCTTCTCATATATTTATTAACCCATACTATTAATCATTCTTAGTGATATCATTCATAGGTCCTCACCATATTTTAGGATTTAGATACATCTTCTACATTATCCTACATCACTTTCTCTCTCTCCTTGCATCTCCTCGTGAGATGGAGCAATCATTTCTCTCTCTCTCTCTCTCTCTCTCTCTCTCTCTCTCACAACTCCACTTCCTTCTCTCTCTCTCTCGCACAACTTTTTCTCCTCTCCTGATTTAACCCTATCGATAGGTTGAGTTGCCAGCCTATTAGGTGCCAAGCCATACCACGTACTCTATGAGATATTGAATATTTAGTATGAAACCTTGTCATCACGTACTCTACGAGACTCATGAATGACTTAGGGTATGGTCAACCATCAAACCTAATCGATCACTTAGTTAGTATTGATGTGCGGAGGAAATCATCAGAAAATCTTTCTTTGATATTTTGACTACCTTGGCCAACGATTTCATCGCATCTCATCTCTTGAGTCAATGTCATCAAATAACAAGGACAGACGATCCCACAATCATCTTTGATGACTTCATGTTGTATCTAATGTATGATGTTTTAGAGATCTCATGGCTAGGGATTCGTAAGTCGTAATCAAAACATAGTCATCCATAAGAACAAGATATCTTTGGTGTCTCAAGTCAAAGGACTACATACATAACTGTGACTTGAATCAATCTAATTGACAATTATGTACAATATCATTCAAGGATTCATACAGATCAATTTAGTGAACTCTTTCTTCAAAGAGCACCTACTATTTATCCTTGGTGTCTCCACACCAATGGCTACATGATCAACCATATACATCATATGAGTCAAAATTAATTAACTAAATTCTTTCGAGATAATTCGATGTCCTTCTCGAATATCCTACTAATAGGAAATGTTTAGAACATATGTTTAAACACTACTGATCATTATCTTATGATCTCATCATAATTTACTTAATCATTGTGTATGATCAAAGACTTCATTGCAAACATCACATAAGAAAGACAATAAATAAATTTCATTTTCAATGAATATAAATGAGATACATGGAAGTGTGATAAGCTTATAGGATACATAATATCCATTATTGATAAGTAGACCTATCGCTTGGGCTTAATTGGTCCTCGAGTAATTGATCTATTTTTGACAATTAATTACTAAGGTTGAACAATGTGTTATTAGGTTTATAGAGTTATTAAGTAGTGAGATATATGGACTTAGAGGGTCATTCATGTAAGGTTAATTGATGTTATTAGATAAAGATATAATTTTTAGGGTTTTTTTATGAAAAAGCTTACATACCCTATGTTTACAAATGAGGGGATAATTGACGTGTCATTTTCGTGCGTCGTTAAAACACAAAAACGTTGGTCAAACAAAATTTATAAAACCGAGCTCACAAAGATAAGATATAAAAATCAAGTATTGTGTAAGTATCGCGTCGATCTACAGAGAGCAGGGTTGACTTTAATTGAAGAGTTGACTTGGTCAAACTTAAGTTTAAAAGGGGTTTTCAATAAGTAAAAATAAGAAGTAATGGGTGGAAAATGATATAAATAAGCTAAATAAGAAGTTTTAAGAATTTAATTCTCGGTTTTGACAGAGAAAAGTCAAAAGTCAAAGTCAAAGCATTGACTTTGACCAATAGTAGGTGTTCTATCAAATCAGAGAAACCAACAAAGTCAGAAAATTATGAAATTATATATTTGGAATCTAGAGAGAAAAGTGGAATTTATTGATATATAATTCGTGATTTTTGGATAAGAAATGGATTTACTATGAATTATTGAAAATCAAATATCAGAAAATCCCCGAAATGAACACCTCAAAGGAAATCTTCAAATTGACCGGCCAAATGAAATCCAAATCCTGCAATTTATATGTTAATGGAAAGCTAAGAACCAGAGGAATCTAAAGGGACAAAAATAATCGAATTTTGATTTGTGAATTGAAAGTAATTGACCCCGAAAGTCAACATTTGACTTTTGATGACAGATGAATAGTCCTCGATCAAACGTCAAATTGAAGGGTCAAATGAACTTGGAATTCGATGAATTTGCTATCCACGGAAAGCTGATGAAAAATAGAAATCCAAAGAAACCAAAATCAAGTGATTTGGAATTATAATCAGAGAGATATCCTATTTTCAAAATCAGCAATTTTTCGGACTAAAAATTAGGAAAAATGAAGAACACTATGAACTACTTTGCGAAATTAAAGATCTAAACCTAATAAAAATACAAATTATCTCTTGATAATTGATTGAACCTCAATACTAACCCGATTGCCACAAGAATGGGGCCTCAATTCTAGTGGATTGAAGCGAATTTGCTCGGATTCTTCCTCGTGGACGTTTGGAATTCAAGGGGAAAATTCGATGAAATCAAGAGATGAAATCGTGATTATCATGCTTCAATGGATGCGTCTCTACACACTTGGAAGCAAAGGATCACGAGAACTTAAGACCTTCCTCGAAATTCACTTAATTTCTTCACGAATCGATCAAAAGTTAAAGAATAAAGAAGGGAAATACATGTTTTTAAAGGGAAAATGGTGGCGTACGACCCCCGTGGCCACCAAGGCATGACACTACGGCGCCGGAGGAGCTGACACCCGCGCGCGTGCAGCCCCCTCGACAGGCGAAGATGAAGGATGCTGAGTTTCACTACACCAAGTGAGGACCTCATCTCGCCACGACACATTTCACAGGGCTCGCGCGCGCGTGGAGTTATCTTTCTAGTTTTATTTCATTATGAACTTTATTAGCCCGCACGTGTTTAAGCGGGCCTTTGCATATCTTCTTCTCTCCCCTTTAGGCTTTCGGGTGGGCTCTTCCCTTTTTCGGGATCCCATTCGTTAAGCCCTTCTCTTTGTGGACCTTTTTTATATTTTTCTATGATTATGTTAGGTGTGCGTTGTGGGCCTCAAGTGGGCCCTTTCCTCTATCGGCCCACTATGGGCTCTATAAGAGGGGAAGGGACCCCCCCCCCCACAAACCCTAGCCGTCATTTGAAAAAGAAAGGAGCATCCTTCATCTCAAGTGGCTGCTCAAGGAAGAACAAGGAGGGAGACCAACCGCCGCCACCGCCGCCGCCACCGCCGCCGCACCACCACGTGCCGCCTCCGTGCCCGCCGCCGAGGCCGCCGCCTCCCCCTGCCCTGTTCCCTGGTTAACATCGTGCAGCCTTCCAGCCGCCGCCGCCGTTGCCGCCGCCTCACGCCGCCGCCGCCAGATCGCCGCACCATCACCGCCATCCCCTTCCCCTCCACGAACCCATCTCCCTACCCTTTTCCCCTTCATTTCCTCTACCGCAGGTAGCACCCCCAACCCCTCTGCCCTCACCTCTACCGCCGCATTCCACCTCGAATCCGACTTCCTGCATTCCCCTGTGAGTTCCCCACCCCCGATCGAGATTCCTCCACTTTCATCACCTCCTCAACGCCAAGACCACCCGTCCCAACGTCCATTCCGCGATACGCCCGTCCCGACCCAGCCGAACTCTCTTTCCACGCGAATTGCCATCTCCCCGTCTGTCACTGTGCTGACTGCATCCTACCTCGACAACGCACTTCCTCATCCTCGCCAAACCTCACCGAAAATTCCTATCCCGGAATTACGTCCACCCTCCCACCGCCGATCCGACTTCCTAGGGTTCCACCAACCCCCGCTTTCGGCGTCGCTCGCCGACTCACCGAAACCGCCCACGTTCACCGTACGGGATTCCCCGCGTGTGAACCCTCCGCGTAGAATTCCACAATTGCCCCGAGTCTACCTCCCGAATTCGTTTCCCCACTGTTCACCCGTCTCCTTCGCCGCTGCCACTCTCCCCTGTTCCGATTCCCCCATCCGCCGCAAAACCTCCCTCTCCGTGACGCCTCATTCTCTCTCTCTCCTTCCACCCCCATAACTTTCTCGATACTCGATCTTGTGTGCTCTCGCGTCTCTCGTCACCACCAACTTCCGACTGAATCGACTACGTTCTCCATCCCGTCGGTGGCGAACCTCACCCTACTCGCGTATCGGCCTCCTCTATGGAAGCCATAGTCCGCTCCGCCCGTGACAGCCGCCGAATGCACTCTACCAAAGTCATCCTGCTGGGTGACGCGACGCCCTGTCCCACGTATCTACCGCCCGCCCTTCGCCGCTGCTGCTTTCGCGCCATCAGTACACCCTGACTTCCGCACCGCCGTCGACCTTGACAACTCCGACATCCTCAACCCGGAGTACTCTGCTGACCGTCCGTGTCGCGTACAAAAGATCTCCATCATCACGACCGACCGGGTACGCACCCCGCAGTTAGGCACACATTCCCCCCCCCCCATCTTATTTTACGTCGACGTCTATATTTCTTTCAGTGTTTCCCGCACTTGTCTCCACCGCCATCGGAACGTAGGCTAGAAAGAGTGCTTAGACGACTTGATAGGGTTCTTACCGTGGCCCAACCCGTCGGGTTGACGGTCGATCTCCCCTCGACGACTCACGACCCATCGTCCACGAGGACGTGGATCGGAAGGACTCCCGGACGAACACTACTCGGCGCACCCCAGGGTCTACGGAGGCGATGCCCGAGATGGCACGCTGCTTGATTGCATCATTAGTTTATATCATCATATTAGAGTTCCCCTAGTCCTCCCCTAGGATCACCGTGTGAGACCGGTTTCGCACCCGGTCCTGCATCAGAAAATTAGGCCAAAATCGTGGGCAATTGAGGGATCGTGGAGGCGGTTTGATGGCGTCGAGGGGATGATTCCGTGGGCATAGATCGTGGCTTCAATTCCGCGACGAATCGGTGGTGAGTTTAGCTTCAATTTCGCTTTCGAATAGCCACGATTTTCGCCACGATCGGCCATGATCGGGCCACGATCGGGCGTCGATCGTGGTACTGATGCTCCAGCGATCGCCATACGATGATCGTGGAGAAGATTCCACGACGAATGATGCGTGATCGCGGCTCAATTGTGCCGCGATCGCGGCGTTCTTCCATGAAGCGTTTGGGCCGTCCGATGGAGATCCAGGCGATCGTGATCCGCACGATCATCGTGGTCCGCATGATTCGCTGCCATTCGCGTGATGGAAATCGGACGCACCGGAAGGCTCCGCGCGTCTCCACCGTGAGCCATAGATCAGACTTCATTCCAGCCGTCCGATGACGATCGGGAGCCCTTTCGTGATGCCGCGTGGCATAAGGTAAGCCCTCTAATCAACTTCACTTACGTGATCATTCCCGCACGTGCTTCATTAATGATCGCGTGGACTCGGGTCCACACGATCTCCGCCATCTGATCCCATCCAACGCTTGCGCTGCGTCCACGTCGCCTACAACAGGTCAGACCGTGTGGGAACATAGTCCCACACGGAGAAAAACTTGGGAGATATTGCGTTTAAATAGGGGGGCGCATGGGTTATATCAATTGCGTTACCGCCCCCCCTATATTACCAGGGCTCCACTATACCCGTGGGCCCTCCCTATGCAAACCTGCCACGTGGCACCCCACATGGGCGCCCACGTGGACCCGCGTGGTCGCGTGGCCCCTTGCCACGTGGCCTCAGCGCCGCGTCACACCCGTTCGGTGGTCCCGCGCGCCACGTGTCACTCCGCTGCTGGGCCCTCTCGCCACGTTAGCAGCTGCAGGTAAGATTTCCCTTTTTTCGCGATTTTAGTAAAGAAAACCCTTAAAAAAATACATTTAAAAAGGACTATAAAAATCAGAAAAAGGCATAAACTTCAAAAAATCATATCTTAAAATATACAACTCCTTTTTAATCCAAATTTTCTCCATTGGATCACAAATTCTTTTCTTTTTAATATCATGTCATTTAAAATATATTTAGAAAGAAGAAATCAAGATGACTTAGAATTTACTTAAATCATTTCTCATTAAACATTCTAAATCATAAATTCATCCTGAAATTATCCTTCTAAACATTTACTAAAGTCAAAAATCATTCAATAATAGAGATTAACTTCTATTAAACTTAACAAAAGATTAATCATCTATTAGGCATGAAATTATCCCTAAATTTATGCATAAATATCAACTTTAGTGAAATGACATGCCAATGGAGAAAATTCCTAAAAAATATGATAACATGCATCATATTCACATAAAATAAGCATGAATATGAGTTAATTAGGATAAGAATTCAAGTTATAAATGCATGTTTTCAATAATGACCACATCAGTGGGCTCCTGTGTGAACTTGAGAACCCTTATTCTCTTGTCTTTCTCTTGGAAATCTAGTGAGAATAGATGGTGGTAAGATCTTCAAGGAGTTGAAGAAGCGGCTCAAGAGGACATCCAATCCTCTAGAGATTGAGTAGATTCTGCTAGAGGCATGACACTAGATAGCTTCAAAGAAGTCTTTTGAGGAACCGTATGTCGATTTTTATTTGCAACAAATGATAAGATCATCATTCTTGTTACATTGTATTTTGAATTATCAGTTCCAATACCTTTCGTTGCACTTGAGTTTTGCAATGAGATTTGAAGGGTTATCAAGCCTCAATTCAAACTAGAGATTATAAATGAGTTTATTAAGATCTTATAAATTGAAATATATGAAAATCCTAATTTTTAATTTTTTAAAATATTTTATTAGGAATTGAAAAAGGTCAAATGCAAAAAAGGTGGGCCAAAAGTGGGTTTCAGCTGATGGAAGTTGAGGTGGCAAGCAAGTGGTTCTGTGCTAGCAACCTAGTGGCATATGGATGATGGGATCTAATGCTCAATAGGCCCTCAAAATATCAAATGTAGTAAAATAGATTGAATCAAATGCTAGGATCTGAGGCTCGAAAAGCTCTCCAAATCTTTGTCCAAAATAATGATTGCAGCGGAAGGTGTTGAATCAAAACATTCAACATCGTGGAATCACCAAGAATGGATGATCTCATCATCCATTCTAGGTGATCCTATCATCTAGTAAAGAATAAAATTCATACTTACTTGGATCATTTGAAAGAGTTCTTCAACCGTTCAAGCGTCCGGCCTCTAGCAGTATCCACACAATCTCCAGATGATCAGATCTCCTCTTGAACACTCGTCACCACGAGAGGAAGAGAAGAGGGAGGAGAAGTTCCACTAGGCTTGCATGGGCACCTCTATTATGGTCGTTCTCCTCCTATTTATAGACTTTGGGAATGTGAAATTTTCACAAAAAAACCCTTATTATTATGTCTATATCCACCAACGTCCGTTGACCTTATGTGTGTGACCCTCTAGGTCCATATATCTCGCTAGTTAATGACTCTATCAACCCAATAACACTTATTGGTCCTCCTTATCAATTAACTATATCAACATATAGATTAATTAACTAAGGATCGATTTATCCCAATCGACAGGTTGAGTCGCCAGCCCGGTGGGTGCCAAGCTACACCACGTGTTCTAGGAGACATGGAGTATATTAGAACTCTTTCATGGAACCCTGCCGTCATTGGTTACCGTGTACGTATAATCCTTCATCCACACGAGACTCATGAATGACTTAGGGTATGGTTAATTGTCAAACCCTAATCCGTCACTCAATTTAGTACTGATGCGAGTATGAAATCATTGAGAACAACTTCTCTAATATTTCCACTACCTTGGCCAAGGATTTAATTACATCTCATTCCTTGAGTCGATCTCCTCATATACCGAGGGCGGATGATCCCATCTTGACCACTCAATCACCTTCGAGGACTTCATGTCGTATCCAATCTATGACGTTTTAGATATCCCATTGCTAGGGATTCGTAAGTCATAATCAAAACACGATCATCCATCCACAAGATGTCTTTGGTGTCTCAAGTCAAAGGACCACATACACAATCATGACATGAATCAACCTGTTTGACAATTAGGTATATTACCATTCAGGGATTCATACGGATCAATTCAGTGAACTCTTTCTCCAAAGAGCACCCACTATCTATCCTTAGTGTCTCCACACCGATGGCTATAGGATCAGCCATACTCATCATATGAGTCGGATTAGATAGTGCTATTCTTTCCGGATCATTCGATGTCCTTCTCGAATATCCGACGAATAGGAATGTTTAGAACATATGTTTAAAGACAAGTGATCGCTATATTATGATCTCATCATAATTCACTTAGTCATTGCACATGCTCATGGACTTCATTGGAAACATCACACAAGAATGACAATGAATAAATTTCATTTCAATGAACATAAACAAGAAACATAAAAGTGTGATTGGGTTATAGGCCACATAATATCAATCAATCTCCCACTTGGACTAAAGCCAATTGCCCTTGTGCAACAACCCCATAGTTGTGCAATGACGCTCAAAGACTTCTTGAGCCAAAGGATTAGTCAGTGGATCTGTAAGATTGTCGGTTGATGGAATTCTTTCCACCACTACATCTCCTCTGGCGATGATCTCCCTAATCAAGTGAAAGCGCCTCAGAATGTGCTTAGACTTCTAATGAGACCTTGGCTCTTTCGCTTGTGCTATTGCACCATTGTTGTCACACAATAATGGAATAGGGTCTGAGATCATAGGGACAACACCAAGGTCTGTGATGAACTTCTTCAACCAGACTGCTTCCTTGGTGGCATCACTCTCGACAATGTACTCATCCTCTGTAGTCGAATCTGTAGTGGTGGGCTGCTTGGAAATTTTCCAAGACACTGCTCCCCCATTCAAAGTGAACAGGAATCTAGATGTAGATCTACTATCATCTGGGTCTGACTGAAAACTCGAGTCAGTGTAACCCTGGAGCTTAAGCTCCTCTCCTCCATATACCAGAAAGAAATCCTTAGTCCTTCTCAAGTACTTAAGGATGCATTTCACGGCTTCCTAATGACTCTCACCTGGGTTAGCCTGAAAATCTGCTCGTAACACTTAGAGCAAATGTCACATCTGGTCTTGTACATAGCATAGCGTACATAATGGATCCAATCACCGATGCATACGAGATCTTTTCCATCAACGCTCTATCTTCAGGAGTCTTAGGCGAATGCTCCTTAGATATCTAAACTCCATGTCTTATCGGTATGAAACCTCTCTTGGAGTTCTCCATGCCAAACCTTTTGACAATGGTGTCTATGTACATGGATTGAGATAAGCCAAGCAACCTCCTCGATCTATCTCTATAAATACGTATTCCCAATACATAGGTTGCTTCTCCCAAATTCTTCATGGAGAAGTTCTTTGACAGCCACGCCTTCACTGATGATAACATACCTACATCATTCCCAATGAGTAGAATGTCATCCACATAAAGGACAAGAAAAGTGATCGCGCTCCCACTGATCTTCTTGTAGACACAAGGTTCGTCTTCATTCTTAATAAAGTCATAAGATCTGATTGTCTCATCAAATCTCATATTCCAACTCCTAGATGCTTGCTTCAATCCATAAATGGATCTCTGCAACCTGCACACCTTTTCTGGAAACTCCTTGGATGTATAACCCTCAGGTTGTAACATATACACCTCTTCTTCAAGGTTTCCGTTGAAGAAGGCGGTTTTCACATCCATTTGCCAGACCTCGTAGTCATAGTGTGCAGCTATGGCGAGAAGAATCCTTATTGACTTAATCATAGCAACTGGTGAGAAGGTTTCGTCATAGTCAACTCCTTGTCTTTGACGATAACCCTTCGCCACCAACCTTGCCTTGAAGGTGTCAATCTGTCCATCAGCACCAATCTTCTTCTTGAAGATCCACTTACACCCGATGGGTACTATACCCTCAAGAGGCTCGACCAAGTACCATACTTGGTTCTGATGCATGGACTGGATCTCTGAATCCATTGCTTCTCGCCATTTCTTAGAGTTAGAATCACTGACCGCTTCACTATAGGTTAAAGGATCATTATCCTTTAAGTGGAGAGTATCGACATCATCCGTCATAATATGTCCCACATATCGATCTGGTTGTCTCGGTACTCTACCAGTCCTACGCGGTGCCTCTGTGTGTACTTGAAGATTTTCGGGGACTGAGTTCTCATCTAATGAGGTAGCATTTGTGTTCAAATCTGGAACTTCTTCCAGCACTACTTTACTCCCACTATCTCTTCTCAAGAGATACTCATCTTCTAAGAAGATGACCCTTTTTGCAACAAATATCGATTGTTCTTCAGGGTGATAAAAGTAGTATCCAATCGTCTCTTTTGGATATCCCACAAATTTACACAACTCAGTCCTCGACTCCAGCTTATCTGTATCATGTTTCTTAACATGAGCAGGACAACCCCATACTCTAAAGTAAGAGAAGTCCAGCTTCTTCCCTTTCCATATCTCATATGGAGTAGAAGCTATAGATTTGCTAGGTAAGACGTTAAGGACACGCACTGTTGTCTCAAGCGCATATCCCCAAAGGGATATTGGAAGTTTCGAGAAACTCATCATAGATCGCACCATGTCTAACAAGGTACGATTTTTCTTTTCTGAAACACCATTCATCTAAGGTATGTAAGGAGGAGTCAATTGAGCTAGGATACCATTATCCTTAAGGAACTGTGTAAACTCTGTACTTAAGTATTCACCTCTTCGATCTGATCAAAGAGTCTTGATACTCTTTCCATATTGTTTCTCCACTTCATTCTTAAACTCTATGAATTTCTCAAAGGCTTCAGACTTATACCTCGTAAGGTATACCCATCCAAACCTAGAGAAATCATCAGTAAAAGTGATGAAGTAGAAACTGCCACTTCTGGCTTGGACAGGTATTGGACCACATACATCAGAATGTATTAGCTCCAAGACACCCTTGGCTCGTTCTCCAATCCCTGAGAATGGAGATTTGGGTAATTTACCCATAATGTAAGATTCACAAGTTGCAAATGATTCATAATCAAATGCTCTCAAGTATGCATCTTTATGCAAATTCTGTAATCTTCCATCACCAACATGCCCAAGTCTACAATGCCATAAGTCGGCTTCGTTCACACCCTGTTTACTCTTCTTAAGAGCAACATCCATTTAGAGATTATAAGAAGAAACATCAATCAGATATAAACCATTGACTAATGGTGCCGTAACAACCAATTTACTTCCCAAGTAAATAGAACAACACTTGTCCTTAATAATCAAGGTATATCCCATCTTTGTCCAAACAAGAAACTGAAATGATGTTCTTAACTATGCTAGGAACATAATGACATTCTTCTAAATAAAGATAATCTCCAGATGGTAGCTTGAGGTTCACAACCCCTAGCGCCACAGCAGCAACTCTTGCAATGTTTCCCCTCCTCAGTTCCACCTCGCCCTTTCTCAGCTTTCGCTTACTTGTCAACCTCTGCGAATCATTGCAGATGTGAGAAGTACATCCAGTATCTAATACCCAAGATACAGAATCTCACTTTCATGTATCTTGTTTATGTTTATTGAAATGAAATGTATTCATTGTCATTCTTGTGTGATGTTTACAATAAAGTCCATGAGCATGTGCAATGACTAAGTGAATTATGATGAGATCATAATATAGTGATCACTAGTCTTTAAACATATGTTCTAAAACATTCCTATTCGTAGGGATATTCGAGAAGGACATCAAATTATCCGGAAAGAATAGCACTATCTAATCTATCTCATATGATGAGTATGGCTGATCCTATAGCCATCGATGTTGAAACACTAAAGATAGATAGTGGGTGCTCTTTGGAGAAAGAGTTCACTGAATTGATCTGTATGAATCCCTGAATGATATTATACCTAATTGTCAATCAAGTTGATTCATGTCATAGTTATGTATGTGATTCTTTGACTTGAAACACCAAATACATCTTATGGATGGATGATCGTGTTTTGATTATGACTTACGAATCCCTAGCAACGGGATTTCTAAAACGTCATATATTGGATACGGCATAAAGTCTACGAAGATGATTATGTGATCAATATGAGATCATCCACCCTCGGTATTTGAGGGTATTGACTCACAGGAATGAGATGCGATGAAATCCTTAGCCCATGTAGTAGAAATATCGGAGGACTTCTTGATGATTTCTACACGCATCAGTACTAACTTGAGTGACCAATTAGGATTTGACAGTTGACCATACCCTAAGTCATTCATGAGTCTAATGTGGATGAAGGATTATACATACATGTTAATCGATGACGGGAAGGTTCCATAAGTGAGTTCTTAGATACTCCATATCTCCTAGTGTACATGGTGTAGCTTGACACCCAACGGGCTGGCAACTCAACCTATCGATTGGGTTAAATCGATTCCTGATTAATTAATCTATATGTGGATGTGGATAATTAATTAAGGTTGACCAATAAGATGTTATTTAGCCTATAGAGTTATTAACTAGTGAGATATATGGACCTAAAGGGTCACACACATAAGGTTTATGGATGTTGGTGGATGTAGACATAATTATGAGGGTTTTTATGAAAAAACCTCATACCAAATGTCTATAAATAGGGGGAGAACAACCATAACTAAAGGTGCCCATGCAAGCCTTGTGAGAATTCTTTCCTTTCTTCTCATTCTCTCTTGGTGAAGAGCTTTGAAGAGGAGATCCAACCATCCGGAGACCGTGTGGATACCGCTAGAGGCTAGACACTTGAATAGCTTCAAGAACTCCTTCAAGGAAACCTTGTAAGTATGTTTTCTCATTCATACTAGATGATAGGATCATCTGTTCTTGGTGGCTTGGTATTTTGAATATCTGATTCAACGTTTTCCACTGCATTTGATATCTTGATCAAAATTTCAAAAAGTTATTGACCTCAGATCTCATCAACTCTCTCGTATGATAGTGGCCTTGTTATCTCCCTTGATTCTTGAAATCGTCTACGAGCTTTTGACGAGGATCTCCTCTTGAAATTATCATTGAAACTCTCTCTCCTATGTGCCAATAACAACAAAAGCTTTAACCTTTCATCCTCCAACAACGCGAGTTGCAAGCTTCTTGTTGAAGCTAAAACTGCATCAAAGTATCAAAATCAATTTGGGGGTGATTTTGATTTTTGTGGTTTTGTTCCAAACTTATGATTTTTGTGATTTAGGGGTGTTTCCAATGTTTGGAGTGATATCCTCCCTCATAGATTTTTGGCACCTTGAGCTAAGTTACAACTCTCTCTCCAACAGTCTTTCTCTGTTGATTCTTTCATCATTGAAGCCGTGCTTCTTGGAGATCTTCCAATTCTTCAACTATTGCATGATTCTCTTGTGAGAATATTCAATCGCTCGTGATAATAGTTGATTGGATTCTTTCTTGAGTTTTGGATTCCAAAGAATTGAGCTTAGTTCCAATGGCACATTTTTTAATTTTCTTGTGCGTTTTTAAGCTGATTGTGTGCAAGTTTTAAGTGTCGATTATGACTAAAATTATATCTAATTTTGTGCTGGTTTTGAGAGTTGATTTATGGTTGAGATTAAATTTGATTGTGTGCTGGTTTGTTAGGGTTTGTTAAGATCGAGATCAAAGTAGATTATATGCTTGTTTCTCCGATTTGCTCTTGAGCGATGACTTTTCTCTTATTTACTCTCTGGGCCAAGATCCGGAGCGATATATCTAGCGTACATAGTTTCTGCATCCTCGCTGATCTCGCCAAACAGGGAACTTGGCGCCAATCTAAAGCACAATAGACTATTGCTTTCTTTTGTTTTTTGAAAAGTGCAATAGACTATTGTTGATATGTTGATTCTAGTGATGGCTGAGATCAAAATCATCATTCCCTTGCTCGAGTGATGGTGCGAGGGATTTAAGGCTCAGATCATTAGAATGCACTAGAGATATGTGCATCATTTCAATTATAGTGAACTCGCCAAGGAAATTGTGGACTCAAAACTGAACTGGAATCTTGGCCCTCTCTACAGCCTCTCCGGGCCAAGACATCGTTGTAGCTTGATTGGAACTTCTCCAGCTCCTCTGGAGGGATGAAGTCTCCAATTTGGTGCCCCTTCTTTGATTGAGCTGCAACTTCATATTATTCACAACTTCGCATCTCTATATCCCTTCAACTACATATGTTGTGCAAGTTTTTAGAGTCAATTATGGCTGAAATTATATCTAATTGTGTGCGGGTTTTTGAGAGTTGATTTATGACTGAGATTAAATCCAATTGTGTGCTTGTTTTTTTTAGTTTTGATTAAAGTTTAGATTGCTTGCAATTGAATTAAACTTTTGTGTTGGCTTATTTATGTTCAAATCAAATAATACATCACCAAAAGTGTAGGTTTAACCGAATTGACACCGACCAATACTGTCACCAACACCAAACCAAAGTTAGATAGAGGTATATAATCTCACAAAAAAACCAGTACTAACACCGGAACCGGAGAACCCTACTTATTTGTGTGATCCTATGTTCATATATCTCTCTAGTTAATAACTCTATTGACTTTATAACACTTATAAGTTAACTTTATTAATTATCTGTATTTCCATTTATAATTTAACTACTAGTGATTTTCTGTATTATTATTATAATTCACTCTGTCATTGCATATGTTCATAAACTTCATTATAAAAATCACACAAGAATGAAAATAAATTTTTATTTATTTTTATAAATATTAATAAGATATGGGTTGACAAATGCGGCCTCATCTCCCTTTTCCTCTTCCTTTACCCATATCTTTGTCTCTTCCTCTTTCTATGTCTCTTCATCTGTTTTAGACTCTTAGTCTCCCATCTCCCCTATTTATGAAACCCATGTACTCTATTTTCTTCAATGGATTAAGACGCTCTTCTCTTGCATTTGCACATGTCAAACAAAATTTTAATTCATTTTTAATTGAAGTGAATTTGAGCTCATAAAACTAAAAAAATAAATTGAATGTGGTCCTAAACTAAATAACGATGATCAATACAGTCATAATAGATCTATGCTTCTCTCTTTCTCATGAGTACATGCTTGGGAGCAGCTCAAGTGAAGCAAGATGAGGTTTCCCCTCACCATGGGATTATTTTTCAAGTTTTTGTCCAAGGTATTTTCGTATTCTGTTTCCTTTGGTTTTTTTTCGTGGATTCAGACAATTTCCTTGACATATGTGGAGGATAAGTAATTGATCTCACATTCACCCCACTTGGAAGAGACTGAAGGCATGCTTATGATATTATGTAAGAAAATTTTATGAAATAACCATAACATATATACTACCAAAGGAAATTTATTTCAAAGAGAATACTGCAGATTAAATGAGAACAATCCACTTGAACTCCCTTTCTCATGTTTTCTTGGCACTGAAACCTAACATAACACCAACTAGAAACAAAACACCTAACATTGGGTTCTACTCTGCCTACTGAACCCATTTTTCTCAGTCATCCCTGACATTGATAATCACCACTGGGATCCTTCCCCACCCCGCATGCCTCCCATCTACTCCAACCCTAAGAGAGGACACAGGTGACAGCCATCCCTGACATATTTCTACCTAGTTCAGAGTCTCTGTGAGAAGGGACACAGAAATGGTAGGACCAATCATCCTCCCCCACATGCCTCACAGGTTTCTATTATTATGGCTTCCACATAATAAAAGCTAAGCTATTCTTAGGATCAAAATTCTATATGCATTGACTACAATGCAGTTTACCCCAAGAGTTCTTGCAAGTTGGAGTTATCACTTGTAAAGGTTTCACTTCATTCTACTATACAACAAAATCTCAGTGCGAGCCCAAGGTTTTTACTCAAGATAAATCAGAGCAAGAAAAAAAATGCTAACTCAAAAGATAAACTCCATTTGCTTGAGATATACATTCAGTAGGGTTGATGGCGGTTACACTTCAGGCTTTTCTTCTGGGCCCTCTCAACCAAAGAGTTAGAAATCCAAGACTTTTTAGACTCTGAAGAACTGTCCGCCAGCCAGCAACACAGCCGACCATCTTCACCGCCACTCCATCCAAAAATGCCCTTGTTCTGGGCAAGTCTGCCATGGACATTTGATGAGGGCAAAATAGTCCTAACCACCCCTGAATGTCCACCTTCAAGTATGGCTTCTGCTGGACCAATTGCTCCTGGGCCTTCGAGGCTCACTGGAAAGTAGCCCAAAGTTCCTGCATTTGTTCCCCCAATAAGCCACAGACTTCTATTTGGCCCAGAAAAGCAGTCCACGAAGTAGTCAACCTGCTAGATGCAAACAATTAGATAAAATGATCTGGCACTTATAAAAGATGGGCAATATTCTTTTTTTACATTGTCTAAGCTCCAACCCTCTGATGCTAGAAGACGAGCATTCTCAAACACTAGT
The DNA here is from genome assembly GCA_024174645.1 of Lemna minuta. Classification (NCBI taxonomy): domain Eukaryota; kingdom Viridiplantae; phylum Streptophyta; class Magnoliopsida; order Alismatales; family Araceae; genus Lemna; species Lemna minuta. Next base: position 11,998,044 of record CM044104.1, on the reverse strand, counting down.
TCTTTTCTTGCATCATTCCAATCCCATGTACTGTGGAAAGTAAAAAGATTCATTAATAATTTCCAGAAATGTTATTTAGATCTTAATTTACTAAACACCTAAATGTTTCAATGTGTGTTAGACACCAAATCTTTTGATTTTGACCGAAGAAACCGATTTTGCTAACTGAAGTCCCCACATTCATAACCTGTTAAGATAGTGGGGAAATTAATTATTTGAATGCCTGCATCATCCCTAGGTATATGAAGACTGGACATGAACATCATACTGATTCCAAGTGATCTTCGTCATCGATATGCCCATTAGTATCAAAAAGGCACATCAGTCCATCAACGGATGCCGAAATAAGCTTGTTTGGATGATCTGGGACAAATCGTACCTAAAATTAGAAGATTTAATAATACCAAGCATGTTATAGAGCTGAAAAATAATGTAAAAATTGTGATAATTCAAATAGAAAAAAATTACTCCAAAAGGATGATCATTCAAGTCCATACAAGAAGTTAGAGTTTGAGTTTTTTGTTGCAAATGGTTGGACATATGTCTGTCATGAACTTGAATGCAGATTCCTTATGATTGTGACAAACGGCAGTTAAACCCATGAGTAGATGGTGTAGTCATCGTTGGCTGAAACCATGGGTTTAATTACCAATTGGGAGCTCTCTCTCTTCCCCCACCCCTTCCTTTTTGTCATAATATGATAATTATTTTTATATTATAAATACTGTTCATGTTACCACTATAACAATGGTAACCTTGTATCCCTATTTAGAGGGCATTTTACCTTGAAATGAATAAACCTTTGCATCTTTAATAAGTTCTCAAGGTGGCAGGGGTCATTCCCACGCTGCCCCTTGACCTACCACTGCTTCTCCCTCTCCTCTGCTTTGGTTCTAACACTTTTTAATAACTGGGTGCTAAAAAATTGGGCTGAAAGATCTCTCTACTGACAGATTGGATCCCAGAAGTAGACATAAATTGTCAAACACCCAGGGGCGGATGGGTTTGATGTTTTTAGGAGAGTTTGCATTTTGTACATTAATTGAGTACTCAGAACTCCTTTGAATGTACAAATCGAACACACATCTCCAACCCCTAAACAACATAGCCAAGTTGCGATCCATGATTTTTCTCCTTTTCATTAGTTACCCAATCATAATGTTCACTATTTCGTTTCATCACTCGAAACAAAGAGACCTTCATCCGGAAATAACGTATACCTTATAACAAAGATTTTTTTTAAAACTAAGTATTTAATATTGAATTAAACACCAATTGTCACAAAATTGGACCTGGGTGACGTCATCCACATGAGATTCTTCCAGAGTAGATAGCAGCTTTCCACACCTCAAGTCCCAAAAAAGTATCTGCTCAAAAAACTAATTTCATGACTTCAAAGATAACTTTATGAGTAGAAGTCAATTACCTGATAACTATATTATGATTATCAGATAGTGAAGAGTATTCAACATTTATACCTGTTCGTTACATCCAGCAGCAAGGAGATGACCATTTGATCCACCGACACCAAAACTGAATACTTCTTGATTAGAGGCAGGTCTCAACAAGGAGACCTAACACATTACGTTCGATTAAAAAGAATCAAGAGGAAATTTTCTAAAATTGGGAAAACAGGGTAAGTCAGAGAACCTGCTGGAATGATCTAGTGTCCCAAGCCCTAATGGAACCATCAGAAGAGCAAGACAAAAGAGCATGTGCTGATGACGGGATGGAAAATGAAATCTCGTTTATTGTTCCAGTATGTCCTCTGCACTCTCCAAAATACTGTCGTGTTTCAGGTGAGTAAAGCTTGATTGCGTTTGAAGAGAGAGATACCGCCAACGATGAAATCTCCTGGCTTACATCCATATAAAAAAGTAAATCTTAGAATGAATGAACAATATAGATTAAAAAAATTTTATACAAGGAGAATGAAGAAAATGATGGACGTTATAAGCAGCCAATTGAAAGATTTAAATGATGGAAGCATTTTTATTAAACAATTTAAAGAGAGAGATACTTACAGACAAATATGAATCTCCCGGCTAAAACCCAATAAAAAGTGAAATCTAAGATCGAATGAAGTATCAAAATGAAAAAAATTGTAAAGGTGGACGTAGAAGATGATCGACGGGATAAGTATAATGATGTAAACTTCTATAATTTCTAAAGAAATATTTTGAAATTAAATAATTCGAAGAGAGCGATGCTGTTAACGATGAAATCTCCCGCCTTCCATCAACATGAAGAAGTAAAATCTTAGAGGACATGTAGAATATGAGCAACCTAATAAGCAGAATAATGCACAATAATAACGTCTAAAGAAATAATATTTTTTTAAGCACTGCTTTTTCTCAATTAAATATCACTCTGGAAAAAGCCATCAAATGAGCGACCTCGTTCTTATACCTGGAGGCAATCTGAAAAACGTAGTCGTCTCCGAAATTGGTCTGTGTAGTATGCTTAATCGCGAGGAGCGTCGAAGGTGAAGATGATGACGTGGAATCCGGCGGAAGCGATCCTGCCTCAATCTCCATGTCCATCTCCACCTCTGGAACCAACTCTTCGCTTCCTTTCAGGGTTTTTGGGCGAATCGTAAATTCATCGTCATCATCGTTATGGGTCAAGCTGTGAATTTGTGGACTTTTTTTACGGGTGGTTTGGAGTTTTGCGCAATTATCTCATTGCATGAGAGGCAAACCCATAAGCGGACACCCCAATCATGATCGAATTTGGGTAGATCGAAAGAGTAGATCTATCAATCAATGAGGATCATGATCAGAACTACGCTTGTTGATCACATGAATGATCAGAGAAAGGGGGAGGGAAGAGAGATGTTTTATACTAACAATCCAACAAGTCCATAGAGAGGTAAGTTATTCAAATAATTTGAAACATCATTTGATGTAGTTGAAATCACAACAAATTTGATCTGATCTGCAATCTGATCATCTATTAAATCAGCAAAAAAGCTCGTAATTGATCAAAAAACCTCGATAAATGATTGAATCGATAAGAGGTTCTATGATAGTCGATTGGATCACCTGCATCGATCATGCTGATCAAATTCAATCAAGGGGATCTGATTAGTGATCCCCATTCCCTAAACCCCATCCTTTTAAAGGTATCATTTTAAATGTTGGCAAGGAGGACATGGCAAGATAAAAACAAATCATCATTTTGAATTCAGTCCATCGTCTCTCTCTCTACTTTCCACTCTCTCCCCGTCTCTTTCTTGCTCTTAAGAACATAGTGATATCCATTTAGAACAAAATCATTGCAAATTAGCCTAAGTATTTTTTTAGAACATACGATCCATACGATGAAAGTATGTGTCCTTGTAAAAAACATTGTATGGAAAAATTATCAACCATGTCATATTACATTGTGTGATTTATGCGGTGAAGTCTATGATATCACTTATATGTTCTCATTTTCAGAAATTTTCATTATGTATTTTATTTTATTTTTTTTAAAAATTGAAGTTTAATGACAAGAGTATTGAATATGTGTATTTGATATAATATTTTATGGGACAAGATAATATGTTAGTTATTGACTCAATAACTAGAGAAATAGCAAAGTGCTTTGAGTTTTTATTTGACTTATTAGTATTATAGAAAAAAAATTTATTTGTGCATAAATTATGCAGCCATATTTATATTTAAATTTTTTAGTTGACTTATTTAAATTTATATTTGATCAAGTAAAGTCTTATTCATAAAATTCTCATTCAGAAGCACATTTGTTCTATTAAAATCTTACTCTCATTCATTTTTAATATACTGAAGTCTTACGTATAATGATATTTGGTTTATCAAAGCCTTTTTATGTTCATTTTTAATTTATGAAAAATCTTGTTTTTACTTACATTTGTTTTAGTAACGTCTAATTTCATTGACACTTGATGAATTAGTCTTATTTATTTTTTCATTCATTATATTGATATTCATTTGTTAAATTCTCATTTTAAGCACATTTGCTTAGAAAAATCCTATTTTATTCACTTTAACATTGTATATTTACTATTTTGGGTATTTAAAGCCTTTTTTAGTATTCATATTTGATTTGGTAAAATTCAATTTATATTTACATTTTTTTAGTAAAGTCATATTTCATCAACTTTATTATGTTAACACTTATTGTTGTAAAGTCTGCTTGATGTAGGATATCGAGGAAAAGAAAGCAAATCTAACATATTGTTGATAGCTACAAGAAATATGATGGATTTCTAGGGCACACTTTTGAGCAGAAGAAGAAATCTCAACTCAAAACATGCCCAATGATTTTAGTACCTAGATGTCCAATTTATAAGCCTAGGAGTTGAGAGAAAGTACAAAATTACAATGAAAGGAAATGAAATGAATTTAAGAAAATTTAAAATAAATGAAAGGAAATAAAAAAAACTTAGAAATAAATCCTAATATTAGGCAAAGCTCAATTCTGATGACGAGGCCTGCATGCTAGCCATGTAAGTCTACCCTAGTTAGAAAACTTGACTTTGATCAGTGAGTGGGGAACACAATGATGACAAAAGTGGTGACAATTCATGTGTCTGATCCCCATCAAGTGGTTACAATTCACTTGGAAAACTCGACTCTTACAAGTAACTGGGAGAACATGAGGCCTCGAGTGTGGAAGAATCGATGGTGGAGCAGAAACTACAACATAAAAGGCAATGCATTGGTCCTAGTGGGAGGTAGAGAGGCATGACTGGGTTGGCAGGGCCCTGGTGGTTTTTGGGGTGTCAGAAGCTTGATTGTTGCTCTGGGGTTGATGAAGGCAGTATAGCATGTCTAGGATCGTGGCCATTTCCTTTGATGGTGGGGAACAGTTCGCACAAATTCTCCTTGGTTCAAAAAGCTTGACTCCATTGACTAGGGGGTGAGAAAACTCTAATGGCAATACAAAATCTAGGCTTAAATTTGCCCAAATGTCCTTCATAATCATGATTTGTCTCTTTTGGTGTAGCTTAAAAAATAGATGGCATCAAGATGTTGGTGAGAAACTTGATGGAGTTGATGAGAGTTGCATGAGGAGCTCGTGCATTTTTGGGCAAGGGCATGTAGACATATATTCGTATGTCATGAAGTGGACTTGCAAAGGATGTGTGATGTGAGATATGCATCAAATCACAATCATTGAAAGGGAAAGTTGACATATCAAAAATTACACTCAAATCATCAAATTTGATTTATAAAATTTAGAATAGTGGTGAGTCGAAGTTGAATCCATAGGGAGGAAGGTTAAAATATTGAATAAATAATTTATTTTTGATAATATTTTTAATCAAGAAAGTGAAACTGATTTATGAAAATAAAAAATATGTATGCAAAAACCCAATGAATATATCAAACGTCTCCAAACTCCTTTCAAATACTGAAAAGCCTTGATCGATGGTGAAAATGTGATTTTGGGTTTGCAAATATGAAAATGTGGATGAAAATATTGATAAAATAGAAAGGATTGATGAAAAATGAGTATAATATAAAGATTTGTGATAAAAAGCACACTCTAGAGATTCTCTCTAATCAAACATACTCTTCAAGAGCTTGTACATTTCATCTATACTTGGCGTCTTGTGATAACGTGCTAATTAAACAGAGTCATTGGTTTATATTATTTGTTTTTCTCTTATTGTTTTCTTCGACTACTGACTATTTCTCCTTCTGCATTTTACTATTCTTAGTTCTCGTGTCAATTGGTCACTCTAGGCATAGGCTGAAGGGGAGTTGCTTTGTCTTTTGTCGTTAGGCAGATTTATTTTTGGATTATTACAAAAAGGGGAGAAAAATTAATAAATCTGAGAGCATAGGTTGAGGGGGAGCCAGCGACGTGTCAATTCAAGACACTGTTTACATCAGAACTATCTCTCTGACATTGGTGAGTTTGGAATATATTTTGATGTGTATCTGATAACATGCAATCTTAACATGATAAAACATGATTATTAATGCAATTTACGGCATAAAACATTACATTTATGTGCATGTTATCATACTATGAGTGCATTTCTATCATTCTATGCATATTTATGTCATAATCTCAAAATGCACTAAATTAGGGTTAATTATGATAAATTAAGGATAAATGATTTTATAACGCATCTTTACTTGAGATTATAAGTGATTTTTAAAGTTAAATAATAAGAGAAATTATTTTTATAAACATTCATTTAAATTTCTAAACTTAAAATCTTAAGAAAATGAGTGTATTTTTGAAATATAAATTAAAACTCTTGTTATTTAAATATTTTGAATTTTTAGAATGTTAGATAATTAAATTTCAGATCCAATGAAAGAAATTTGGATTAATTTGGAGTTGTATTTTAAAAGATATGATTTTTACAATTTTTAGGGATTTTTCTATATTTTTTCGGATTTTCTATGATTTTATTTTCTATTTAAAACATTAAAAAAATTATAAAAAAAGGGGCAAATAGGCGCGGGACCCGCGCGGGTGCGACGTGGCACGCAAGGCCACGTGGCAGAGCCACGCGGACCCGCGCAGCGCGCCTACGTGGCGCTACATATATATTATTTACATATATATAAATGTTCTTTGTCCTTCCCTATATGGGAAGGGTCATACCCATATAGGTCGTCGGGTATTATAAACCCAACGATCCCTTCTTTCTTTTTTTTCAGTGTGGGACTAACCCACACTCTATTTAACATGCATGTGACGTGGCGCGAGGGGGATCGTCGGATCGACGGCGCGCGTTGATCTCACGCGTCGATCGCGTGAGCGCCGGACCACGATCGATCAAATCAACACGTGCTTGATTGGGCGAATTATAACGGCCCTGATGTTGGCGACGTGGCGCGACGAGGGGCGACGGATCAAACGGGCGATCGATCGACGCTCGTCGATCGTATGTACCGCGGACCATTGATGATCAATAATGCACATGGCGTTTTTAAAGAATTATAATGGCCGAGATGCGTCGGCGCGGATCGCATCTCAGCCGTCGGATCATGATCCAAGGAGCGAGATCAAAGCGTTTTTATAACGCTAATCCAAGCGGAAGATCGGAGCCGTCGATCCAGATCGGACGGCTAGGACTTAATAGAAACGGTCCACGATGGACCGTTTCATCGTAACCGTCCGATCGTTTCGATCGGACGGTTATGCCCAAATTTCGCATAAATAGCCTTGTTCTTCGTCGTTCTATGTATTCGAGTGAGAATTCAATAAAATTGACTGTCTAGACACCTCTCTCACTCGTTTCTCTCGAGTTCTTCCTCCTCCTCTCTCAATTCCGCATCCATGGAGGGGTAGAAGTCGAGATTTGGTGGAAAATCGAGGGAGAAATCGACGCTTGAAGCTCGGCGTGACGATCTTGACGTTTTTGGTGATTAATCGGCTTAATCACCTCGTTTTGATCGCTAAACGGGTTTAGTGGAAGCGGTTTTACCTCAATTATCCTCCTATTATCTTTAATTTTCGTTTAGATTAGGATTTAGCTTTCAATTTCATAGAATTTCATCTAAAATTACGATTTCAATGTCCGAAAATTTCTCTCCACTTCAAATTTCGATTTCTCCGCGAAATCGAGTCCAAATTCAACGATTCTTGATTCCGTGGATTCGTTTTGAAGTTATCTTTCTAAATCCACCATTTTCCGTAATTTCTCACCTCAATTCATCGTCCAATTTGACCAAATTCCAAAAGATATCTCGAAAATACCTAAATTCCCTGTGGATTCGACCCGTATTTACCATTATACCCCTCAATTCTCTCTTAATTCCCCAAATTGGTAAGTTCGGTATTATTTTTGACACGAGACCGTGTGAAATCGACGACCTCGCGGTCTCGTCTCATTAGTATCCGCATCTTTTCAACAACCTCGTGGATTCGCTTCGTCAATGAGACTAGGACAACATTTGGCATCGTCGATAGTGCTATGGCAACATTGAGTGATGAAGAAAATTAAAGGTGTTGAGGGTAGTGATAACATGCAATTTCATGCATTAATATCATGCATTTTATGCATTTATTCTTTGAAAAATAATCATAAATGCATGTTATCATGATTTAAAATGATTAAATTGATAATTTCTATGTTTTAAAGGATATTCTTGATTTTTCATAATTTAGTATTATTTTATGAGCATTTAATGATTTTGATTTATCAAGAATATAATTTTCTTTTATTATAAAATGAAATTTCTATTTTAAATGCCTTTATTGACATGAGAATATTCAGAAAGTGCATTTTTTATCATGGATTTTATTGAATGAATTTATTTCTAAGAGTACATTAATATTTTCCTAGATTTCTTATAATTTTTGGGAATATTTTAAGAAATGAAAATTATTGAAAAGGCAAAAGAAAGAAATAGAGAGAAATATATATATATATATATATATATATATATATATATATATGAGAGAAGGGAGACCTCTCTCTCTCTCTCTCCTCATCTCTTCCTCCATTTCTCCTCATCCCTCGCTCTCTCACTCGCGACGGAAATTCCGTCGCGAGGAGAGCGGGAGGAAATCCCCTCCCCTCTCTCTCTCCGCACTCTTTTCCTTCTCTTTTCTCTCCCTCTCTCCTCTCTCCCTCCAGATTCCGTTTCTTCCCCTTCTTCTCTCTCCCAACCTCTCTTCTTTCTCTCCTTCTCTTCCCCGCATGCGTGCTGCGCGTAAGAGAAGGGAGATTTCCTCTCTTCTTCTTCTTCTTCTTCACTCACTCTCTCTCTCTCTCCATTTCTCTATCTTCCGCGATCTTCCTCCCTCTCCTCTCTCCCCCATTTCACTCTCTTCCTCTTTCTCTTTCCTTCTCTTCTTTCTCTCTCATAATCTCTCTCATAATCTCTCTCTTCTTTCTCTCCTCCTTCGCTCTCTCTGTCCGCTGTCTTCCCTCTCTCCCACGTTCTTTCTCTCTTTTTCGGAAGTTATTCCTCTCTCTTTCGCCTTTCTTTCCTCTCTCTCCAGAGCTCCCCTCTCTGGCGACGGAAATTTTTCCGTCGCCGAGCGAGTCTCTCTCCTTCCTTTCTTCCGCTTCCTCTCTCCTCTGCGCTCTTCCCTCTCTTCCAGTTTTCTCTCTCCGCACTCTCTTTTTCTCTCTTCTTTCTCCTCTCCTTCCTTCTCTCTTCTCCTTTCTGTCCCTCTCATTCTTTCTTCTCTCTCTCCCCTCTCTCCCTCCCTCCTGCGACGAAAATTTTACAGTCGCGAGGAGAGGCGGGAGGAGTTTCTTCTTCCTCTCCTTGTTTTGCCACGACAACTCCTTCTGCCGTCGAGAGAGAGAAATGAAAGGAGAGAGAATAGAGTGGAGAAGAGAGAAGAGAGAGAGTGAAGACGTTTAAACTTTAATTTTTCTTTTCTTAGTGTGTGACTCAACGAAGTTTGACCGGTGGGGAGCGGGTTGACCGGCGCGATTGGAGGAGAGAGAAACCAAATCAACGGTCAGAAATGATCCAAATTAAAAGCCTGATATCCGACGATCTGGATGGAGTTAGGGGCTGAAATTTCGTGGGCATGATCGTCATTTCATGCTCCACGAATTTGCTGAGGCTGATTTAAGTTCTGAGACGAAAAAGTTAGGGTTATCAGTGTTTTTGTTGTTTGCTTCTAGCATTGGCTAGCCGAAGGAAAGAAAAGCGACAATGGATCATTGTTCATGTGTTGAACTTCTTTCTCAGTGAGTTTCTTCCCCTTTCTATTCATTCTTCGTGTTGGATGCAAGATGCCAAGTCCGGGCGAAATATACGGCTCTCGAAGGTATGTTTTGATTAGGGAGCATCATTGGATCGTATTTTCATCACAAATCTTAGATTAGAACTATCTTCTATCTATTTTTCTATTTTCCTCTTCTGTTCATCCACATTTATAAACCCTAAAAACGACATTTCCACCATCGATCAAAGGTTTTCAATCTTCGCAAGGAGTTTGGAAGCACTTGTTTGATTCATTTCATCTCCATGCTCATTTTCTTCCTTTCACCATCCATTTCCTCTTTCTAAATCTAAAAATACCAAAAAATAATCTTCTGATTTCAATCTCTTAACCTTCCTCCCTGTGGATTCGACCTCGACTTGCCACTGTTCTAATTTAAAAATCAGATTTGAAGAGTTGAGTTATAAATTTTGTTTGATACGTAAAAGTGCGCATTCAACGACCGCATTTTTACCCTTATCAGGTAGCATCAATGAAGATGTGGTGCTACAAAAGATGCTATTAGGAGTGCCTTGACTCTAGGTTTACGAGAGCCAAGAACTGATGCACAAGGTCAGGGTGGACGCACAATTGTTGATGGTGCCTTGTCATTTGGGTGGCAAAATAGTGCTAGTGCATGCAAAGACGATGGAAGTGACAGTGCTAGAGGCACTATTGGAGGCGTGGAGATGATTCTAGTTGTGCCAAGAAAGTCTAGAATTTTTGACAAAGGTGATGGACATTATATTGCCTCAAATCCAAATCACACTTTCATATCTCAATTATATTGATTAAAATAAAATTTATTTATTATTATTATTATGTTATATTCTGAATATTATCAAGGGATATTCAAGAAGGACATCAAAATATCCAAAAATAATGACATTATCTCATTTGACTTATACGATGAGTATGGTTGATATTGTGGTCATTGGTGTGGAGACACCAAGGATAAAAAAGGGGTGTTATCTATAGAAAGAGTTCACTGAATTGATCCATGTGAAGTGTTAAATAGTATTATGACTTAACTATCAATTATATTAATTCATATCATGGTTACGTAAGTGATCCTTAGACCTAATATATCTTGTTGGTAGATAATCATGTTTTGACCATGACTTAAGAATCCTTAACCACATGATCTCTAAAATATTATATATTCGATATAACATGAAGGTTTTGAAGATGATTGAGTGATCAAGATGGATGATTTACCTTTAGTATAGGAGGAGACTGAATCAAGGAATGAGATAGGGTATAATCCATTGCCAAGGTACTGGAAATATCAAAGAAAGTGTTCTCAATAATTTTTGTCATGCATTAGTATTGACTAAAATGACTGACAAGACGAGACAGCAAGGTTGTTGATTTCACACGGTCTCGTGTCAAAAATATTTCCGAACTTACCAATTTGATGAAAATGTATCGAATTGAAGGGTATAATGGTAAATAAGGGTCGAATCCACAAGGAAATAAGGAAATTCTTGATGCATTCTTCAAAATTGATCAAATCGGACGATGAATTAATGATAAAAATTGGGGGAAAATGGTAAATTATGAAAGAGAACTTCAAATTGATTCCACGGAATCAAGAATCATTGAATTTGGACTTGATTTCGTGGAGAAATTGAAGATCGAAGTGGAGAGAAATTTTCGGACGAAGAAATCGCGATTTTATCTAAAATTCAACGAAATTAAACCTTGAATCCTAATCTAAATCAAAATCAAACTTAAATGGACTAAATAATAGTAAAAACCGCTTCCACTAACCACGATTAGTGATTGGATTAGCTCAATTAACCCGATTAATCGATGAAAATACCAAAGAACGCGTTCGTGAGTTCAAGCTGCAATTTCTACCGATCTACACGGCCAAATCTTGATTTCAAAGGCTCCGGAGGTGCGGAATTGAAGCTAGAACACGATGAGATCAAGAAAAACGAGAGGGGAGGTATCTAGATAGATCAATTTGTTGATTTCTAACTCGAATGCTTTAGAATTAGGAAGAACACATGGTTTATAGGGTTTTTGGGCATAACCGTCCGATCGAAACGATCGACGGTTACGATGGAACGGTCCATCGTGGACCCTTTCAATTAAGTCATAGCCGTCCGATCTCGATCGACGGTCTGGATGCACTCTGATGAAATGCATTATAAAATGCTTAAAATAGCGCCCCTTGGATCGCGATCGGACGGCTGAGATTCGATCCGCGCCGCTTCATCACAGCCGTTATAACGCTTCAATTAAAGCATGTGCGTTTGATGGTGATCTGGTGGTCCGCGCGTCCACTTGATCGACGCACCTCGATCGTGCTTCACCTGATCTCGACGTCTCCCCTTCCGCCACGTGTCCTGTATTTTAAATAAAGACCCTGTGGAACTTAGTCCCACACGGGAAAGATTAAAGGAAAGAATCAGGTTTAAAACGGGTGACGATTCTAGGGGATTAATATTCCCTTTCGATATACGGAAGGCTGAACATATTATAAACTATATATATAAGTAGATATAAATATTACGCCGCGTGGGCCTGCGTGGCGTTGCCACGTGGCCTTGCGTGCCACGTCGCATCCATGTGGGTCCCGCGCGAAATATAAATCCTTTTTTGCATTTTTAAATAGTTTTTATCATTTAAAAGTCGTAAAATTAATCTAAAAAAAATCCAGAAAAATCCCTAAAAATAGATAATTCATAACTTTTAATATATAACTCCAAATTAATCCAAATTTCTTTCATTTGATCTGAAATTTAATTATCTATCATTCTAAAAGATACAAAATTGATAACTAATGAGAGTTTTAAATTTTATTTCAAAAACACTTTTATTTTTTAAGGATTTTAACTTAAGAAAATATAGATAAATGTTTATAAAACATTTTCTCTCATTATTTTAACTTTTAAAACATATATAATCTCAAGTAAAGATGGGTTATTAATTATTTTTCTTTAAATCATCATATTTAACCCCAATTTAAAGTGTTTTTGAGATTATAACTATTTTTTCATGGAATGATAGAAAAATACACATAAGTATGATAACATGCATGTAAATGAAACTATTTATGCTTTAACATGCATCAAAAATCATGTTTTATTATGTTAATATAGAATGTTATCAATGACCCATTAGGATTTAAAAATTGATCCTATGCATGACTCTGGCACGAATAAAGGTATTATAGGTACATGATAACAAATGATGACAAGGTTCTATATGGAAGTTCTTATACGCTATATATCTTCTAAAGCATATGGTGTAGCTTGGCACGCAAAAAGCTAACAATTCAACTGGTAGATTGGTTTTATAGATATTTGATTAGTTAATTTATATGTGATTATAGTTAATTAGTAAGGTTGACTTTTACACATAATTTTAAGGATACAAAAAAAATTTTGAGAGTATTTATGAAATTTCATATACTCAAAGTTTATAAATAAAGGGAGAATGACCACACCTATATAGGTCTATGCAAGCCTTGTTGGAAACTCTTCATGTTCTTCTCTTTCTCTCTTGATGAAGAGCATTGAATAGGAGATCCAATTGTCTCGTGATTGTGTAAATATTGTTAAAGATTAGATACTTGATCAACTTTAATAACTCCTTAAATGAACTTTATATGGATTTTGATCTATCATAGATGGTGCGATCAGTGGTTCTTGGTACCCCATCGTTTTGAATGTTAGAACACTAGTTTTGTCGTAAAGCATTCCATCTTGAATCGCCAATGTCACAAGTGGAGGAATTGCTTTGTCATCTTGTTTCTTGTATGTTATTAACTTTAATCATTAATACACTTATGTCTCCCTTGATTATTTTCCGCTAACCTACTAATGTGTCCATGAAGATTTATCCTTTTCAGGAATTTATTGTCTCATGCAGCCACTATCTTCACATGCTTCTTTTGGGGTTCTATCATGCATATCTAGTCATCTAGTTTCATTTATATATGCATAACTATATATATAAATATATAGTTTCATTCCAAGATACATCATGAATAAATGTAGTTAATTTTATATTACTACTGCTAGCATATATAGATATGTATATATATATATATATATAAGCTTGGTAATATATAGGATCAATATACATATCAGCTCAGCAGTATATAGGATCAATATATATATATATATATATATATATATATATATATATATATATATAGATAGATAGATATATATATATATATAGGCTTGGTAATATATAGGATCAATATACATATCAGCTCAGCAGATATATAGGATCAATATATATATAAACTTAGTATATATGTAAGCTCATTTCATATAGATAGTCACTGAGGGTATTAATATATATGATAAGTATACATATCAGCTCAGCATATATAGGATCAGTATATATATACACTTAGTATATATGTAAGCTCATTTCATATAGATAGTCACTGAGGGTATTATCATTATTTATTCCTCTATCTAACTCACGATTCTATAAAAGGCATTTAGGGTTTGAAAAAAGGGTGGGGGAACAAAAAGGAAAAAGAACGATTCTTCCAAAAGTGCAGGAGAAGAAACCCATTCGGTGGTGATCACGATCAAGAAACTTCTCCTCTCGCGGACGAGAAACGTCTTCTGGAAATCTCTCTTTTGACGATTCGTTGAAGCCTAGCTGGCCTTCCTCCAACTACGAGTTCCTTTCCTCTCTTAATTGTTCGTGATTTTAATTTACTCTTCGGTTAATTTTGTTTTTCTGTCTTCGGTTTATTAACCAGCATTCAAATCGTGCCATTCCGATTGATCGTTCGTTTTTGTTTGAATCTTATTAAAATCTTAAACCTCCTGTTTTTCTATTTCCTTGATAAATATCTTGTTAGGCAGTTTTTGAATTTCTCGTTTTGTTCGAAAGTCTAGAGTGATTTAAATTTCCGATTTCTCAGTTTTCTAAATCCAATCACTTAGATTATTTCTCATTTCCATTCTGATTTCTATTTTTCAGTTTGCATTTCAAAGTTCTGTGTGATTTGTTCATTTTTCTGTTGTGATTTCAATTTCTAAACTCTTTGATTTTCCGTCACAATAAAACGCTCTCCTTTATTGAGTCGATAACCTCATCTGGATTGTATTTTAGTTAAATCGTACAGGTTAATTCGATTTTGTCCATCGATAAGAAAAATTTTAGGGACTTCAAATCTTTTCTCTCCAATCTACCAGTGTTGTGCGTCGTATTGCTTAATTTCTGGTCATGTTTCCTTTACTGAAAAATTACCTGATTGTTAGTCACGTTTTGTTTAGAATATCTATATATATATATATATCTTGTTACTTAAGTGAATTATTCTATATTACGGATATTCACTTTATCTGTAGTCAGTTAACATAAACACATATCTCTTGAAATATATATATATATTGGTTAGATTACTATTTACTGTTGTCCACGGGAAACTATATTCATTGCTTCCTATTTGATATATTAAATCTGCTTTCACAATCTTTATACAGTGGTAAAGTTACATGTGTTTTGATCTCACAAGCCTACAAAAGTAATTTGACAAGTTTGATAGTTACAGTCATTCTCTCAGTGGGTCATAAGGTTCCGGTTACTGCAGATCAGGGTTGGTGAGTCAGTCTTAAGGATTGGTTAATCGTACTCACAATCAGTAGAAATTTCTGTTATATGTTGATTATTACTCATTAGTTTGCTCACTGTGATATTTAATTTGATTGGTGTGTGTGTACCTCCTTTAATCTCTGTGGTAAAACCTTTCACATATTCTTTAGTCCACCGTGCTTACAGCTGAAGCTCATCCACATCATCAAGGTATTTTGGCCAACATTGATTTAGTCTCTCATAACTATATTATTGATCAGATCGTTATTATCAGTCAAGGGTAAGAGGAATTTAATTATTTCCTTAAAATACATTATCTTTTCTGTTACCAAGTTTAATTTAAAGTTTATATTATCTATTGGATAACCTAGTTGTCCTATTTAAAGTGTTATCATTATTTATCATTGAAGTTACTCTCTGTTCAATTATTTAGTGTTTAAGGTTATTCTATACAGTGGAAATTAGGTAGAGTCAACCATCCTTAGTCAGAAGTCAACCTTTGATAGTCAAGATCAATCATAGTAGTCAAAGTCAACCTTAGCAGGAAAGTCAATTCTATCAAGAAAGTCAACTTTGTCAAAAGTCAACTCAGTTAGGAAGTCAACTCTATCAAAAGTCAACTCTATCAAAAGTCAACTCTATCAAGAAAGTCAACTCCAACAGAAAGTCAACTCCAACAAAAAGTCAACTTTAGACAAAAAGTCAACCTTAGGTCAAGTCAACCTTGAGTGGTCAGAAGTCAACCTATTCAGTCAGAAGACAACCTTAGGTCAAGTCAACAGAAAGTCAACTTTAGACAAATAGTCAACCTTAGGTCGAGTCAACCTTGAGTGGTTAGAAGTCAACTTTAGAAAAAAGTCAACCTTAGGTCAAGTCAACCTTGAGTGGTTAGAAGTCAACATATTCAGTCGAAGTCAAACCGAGTCAACAAAAGTCAAGAAAGTCAACTCTAGGTCAAAAGTCAACCCGAGTCAACAAAAGTCAAGAAAGTCAACTGTTGTCATATAAAGTCAATTTTAGTAATAAGTCAACAATTGACAGAAAAGTCATCCCTAGTCAGTAGATTTACCTTTTAGGTAGCAGCAGTCAGACACACCATTTTAGATTCACACACACGCGGAGGACAGGAGCGTCTCATTCGTTGAGACGAGAAGGAGTCTATACTTGGGGAGCGGGAAGACTGAGTGAAGCCGGAAGACGAGGTCTCAATTTACCGGTGGTCAGCGGCATTAGTAGAAGAGGCACGACAGGGCGTGAAGGAACGAGTGATCGCGTGGAGATCGGCCTGAGGGAGTCAGGGCATCCAGGAGCCAAGGAGGTCGAGGCCTAGTGGGTAGTGCCGTAGGGAAAAGTAAAGGTGAGTGTTAGGTTTGCCGTAGGGGACAAATCTGAAACATTGTATTTGAACATTGTCCTTCACGCATTTGAGGGGTGAGAGGATTAGGTTTCATTTAGTGAGGAGGAGGCTCCGAGTTTATAGTACTCGGGACTGGATTAAGGGACATTAGGTCCCCCAACCAATATAATAATATCGGGTGCATCGAGAGGACAAGAAGTGAGTGGTTAACCAACGAATCTTAATAAACAGAAAAAGTAGCGAATAATAATTAAAATTAACACATAACCTAATTCACCCCCTCTTAGGTTAAACCACCGCCCTATTGGGACTTTTCAGAACTTTATATGGATTTTGATCTATCATAGATGGTGCGATCAGTGGTTCTTGGTACCCCATCGTTTTGAATGTTCGATTCAATGCATTGAATTATATTCAATGTTTTGATTGAAATTTCGGGGATTTATTGAGCCTCATATCCTAAAAGAAAGGGGAGGGGGCAATGCGTAGGGTAGTGGTGTTCTAGCGGCGACTCTTGTGACTCGACCTATGATTCTAGCATATTTGGCGATAGAGATGGCTTCAACAGTGGCCATACGAGAAATCATCAAGGAAATTTATTGTGTGAGCAATCACTTTTAGTATAATAGAATGGGGCGGAGTGGTTGTGGAGGTAAAAGTGGAGCAACAATTGATGGGGATGGAACCTTATAAATAGTTTAGCTTTGATATAAAATTGATGTAGGATGAAATAAAGAAGAAGGTGAGATCAGATGCGACGAAGAATCCGTTGGTCATAGTTTTGATAAAATAAGAAATCTCAACTCAAAATATGCCTATTTATAGACAGGTGGATGAAAGAGAAAGTAAAGATTAAAAATTAAAAGATATGAAAGGGAATTAGATAATAAACTAGGAAATAAACCTTAATACTCAATGAACTCACCTTTGATGGTGGGGCTAACTTATTTTCCCCGTCACTTATTTATACTGACCTACTAAATTCTGATTAATAGGTACATTTGTTTAGTAAAATATTATATGTATTCACTTTTAATCTAATTAAGTTGTATTTATAATGATATTTTGGTTTTTCAAGCCTTTTTTTCATATTTGATTTAGTAAAATCCAATTTCTATTTACGTTTGTTTTAGTAGTCCTATTTCATTGATACTTGATTTATTAGTCTTATTTATCTTGATATTTGATTTATTAAAGTCTTATTGATATTTAAATTTGTTTAAGTAAAGTCCTTTATATATTAAATTTAGTAAAGTTCATTATCCACAATCCATTACCCGTCTACAGCTAGGTCCGGGAATGGCGCCAGGCGAGGGTGCCGGTATGCCCCGCTGCTCTGCGGCAGCCGGACTCTGCCGTTGTCATGGCCGAAGAGGAAGGCCGATTAAGCTATAAACCGATGAAGCGGATAGCATACTCCTGAACCAGGGCTCCGAAGAGTGACGGGCGCTCTATCAAGTTCAATGGCGTGTCGAACTCCGCCGCCAATCCTGCGCAGCCGAGTAAAAAATGTCATTCCTTGCTCTCCATCTCTCTTTAGATCTCTAGGTGGGGATATAAATATACCTGCATCTACGACCAGCACGCGGTCGCAGTCCATGACGGTGGGTATCCTGTGGGCGATGCTGATGATGGTGCAGGAGGCGAAGTCCTCCCTGATGATCTTCTGGATCATCGCATCAGTCTGCGAGTCCACCGAGGCGGTCGCCTCGTCCATGAACAAGATCGGGCTGCGCTTCAGCATCACCCGCCCAAGGCAGAACAGCTGTCTCTGCCCCACGCTCCAGTTATCTCCGCCGTCAACCACTGCACAAAAAAGCCGCTGCCACTGAGTACCGCTATAGAATAAAGTAGTTTTCTGACAACGATCTGCAACTTACCCATCGCATCGAGTTTCTCTGGTTTGCCGGCCACAATTTCCTTGAGCTGGCATCGTTCGAGGCTCTGCGAAATCAGGAACTAAACAGCGTCAACAATTGAATTAAAAATAAATAGAAATCTCCGGCTCTTTTCCGGGGCACCTTCCATATCTCGTCGTCGGTGTGGGCGCCCGTGGGGTCGATGTTGCTCCTCACTGTTCCTTCAAAGAGAACGGGCTCCTGAGGAATGACCCCGAATCTGGACCGGAGATCGTGAAGGCCAAGAGTAGAAATATCGACTCCGTCGATGATGATCCTTCCCCCCGTAGGCTCTACCACGCGGAACAGCACTTGGATCAACGTCGTTTTCCCGCTTCCGGTCCGGCCGACGATTCCGATCTTCTCTCCTCCGTTGATCTTGAGCGTGATTCCTTTCAGAACCATGGGGGTATTGGGACGATACCTCACCTACGTCAATTTTCAGTCAATCATGTTTCTTCTTAGAAATATCCTTAGGAAACGGTCGTCGAAAATCCCAAGTAATCTACCGTGAGATCTCTGATATCGATGTTTCCTCCGGTTGGCCAACTCGCAGAGGGGAGACAACCCTTGATCCTCCAGGCCGCTTCTGACGGGATGTTTGTGAACTGCTTGATCCTCTCCACAGACACCATTCTGTTCTCTGCTAAGCAGCTGACCCATATCGCGAAGTAAAGCACCAAGTTGAGAGAGAGTCCATAAGATAGAGACAGACCCACGTACTCTGCATTTAAAAAACCCACCGTCAAAAACTTACAACTCTAGAGAGAGAAAGAGCTGCGGCTACTTACCTGGCTTCACAATACTGCTCGGTAATAGGACCATGAAACAGGGCGGAAAAACTAATGACGACACTTCCGATGAGCTCCAAACGGAAGCCCAGCCACTCGTTGGATCCATTATTGTGGAAATCCATCCTCAGGTTAGAGTCGACCCTGTTCAGATTTTCCATGGAGAACCTCTCTTCCTTCCTGAAACACCGGATCGTTGTTACGCCAGAGACACTCTCCGAGAAGTGATGAATAACTGGAGCTTTCGTTATCGAATCCAGACGGGTAATCTCGCGAGATGACGCCAGATAGTATTCCTACCAAAAAGAATATTACTGCATAAAAATCTCTCGCAGCTAAATATTCCGTTAAAAAATGTCGAAATAAGGATCTTACCCTCAACCAGAAATTAAGCACTGCTAGTGGGGCAATTATTATGATCGTCGGCCAAGCGACCACGCATGTAATCACCAGGATGCTGATCACAGTCAAGAACAAAGCCAGCGAAATCGCCAAGAAGAACGGAAGGAAAAAGTCAACGTTGGTTTGATCTGACGACGCCTGAAAAAAAAATCAGAGATTCTATCTCAAAACCCCCGCCCTCATGTTTGTTTGTGTTTCTGAAACGGTGCAGAAGCTTACTCGGCTGAGAATCCTCCCAGAAGGCGTGGTATCGAAGAAGAACATGGGCGCGTGGAGAATGCCATCGATCATCCGCCGGAAGAAGATTTGCGCCGTATCGAGTCCCAGCGCCGTGGCGATTACCGTCCTTATCACCATAAGGACGATAGCGACGCCAGAAATGATAGCGTATACGCGTATAAACACGGAGGGATTAAAGGAGGCTGCATTCTCGCCCGAGGTCTCGAAAGCCAGCCAGTAGTCCCCGGCAACACCGAAGAGTTGCCAAGCCAACGAGGAAAAAAGCACCGCGAAGACTCCCCACCACCCCCAAGCTTCTGTGGCATACGCCTTGTAAACGCGCCAGCCGACACGGCCTGTCGCTCTCTGTTCCTCATCAATGAGCTTCGCTGTTCCTTTTCTTTTTTTCGGGATCTCAGTAAAATCTTTATCTGTTTCGGCGTGGTTCTGTTCATGCGGTTTATCTGATGGGTTGACCGTCGCGGCGTTGGCTTTGCGTGCGGTAACGGCGCTGCGTTCAACGACCTCCATGGAGTGGTCGTGGGCTGCCACGAGGGCGCTGAAGTCCGTGCCGTCGTGGAGGAGCTGATTGTACTTCCCCGACTGGACAATCTCTCCGTCTCGCATGACCAGGATAAGGTCTGCGTTGTGTAAGAAGTCAACTTGGTGGGTGACGAGGACCACGGTTTTCCCCTTCAGCGCTCCTCTCACGCATTCCTGCCAAAAAAAATTCAACTCAATCAAAGATTATGATAAAATCATCGAGAAATTAATTCATTGATAAATAATATTCCAGTCTGCTTGAATTTAACACTTCCCAAGAAGAGATCTTCGCCATTACTGCCTGCAATTTACTATGCGCGAATGCGCCTCACTAAAGATAAAATGAGAGCATTGATTGTTTGATTGTAGAAGACGAGAACGCGAAAGATAGAGGTGAGAGAGATGGGCTGACCCTAAAGATGAAAGAGCCGGTTTGAGCGTCGACCGCGCTCAAGACGTCATCGAGGAGATAGACGTCGGAGTCCTGGTAGACGGCGCGAGCGAGCTGGATGCGCTGCTTCTGCCCGCCGCTGAGGTTTATTCCTCGCTCTCCGATCTCCGTCTGGTCTCCGAACTCCATCATTTCCATGTCTTTCTCCAAGCAGCATACGCGCAGCACCTCCCGATATCTCTCCGACTCCATCGGCTCCCCGAACAGTATGTTTTCCTGTATCGTCCCGTTCTGTATCCACGACGTCTGC
The DNA here is from genome assembly GCA_024174645.1 of Lemna minuta. NCBI lineage: Eukaryota > Viridiplantae > Streptophyta > Magnoliopsida > Alismatales > Araceae > Lemna > Lemna minuta. Next base: position 11,976,893 of record CM044104.1, on the reverse strand, counting down.
GCCACGTAAGCCGTCGTTCCGCATATCCGCACCTGGTCACAACCCAGAAGTTAGAGGCTGGAAGAAACGAGAGAGAGAGAGAGAGAGAGAGAGAGAGAGAGAGAGCAGAGGGAGAGGGAGAGAAAGAAATCGAATGAATAGGGTGTACCTTGCCGGAGATCCGATGCATTTCTCCGAGAAGGCAGGAGAGAAACGACGACTTTCCAGATCCAACGGTCCCAACGACAGCCACAAGCGAGCCCGTCTTGATTCGCACATTTACGCCGCGAAGGAACCCGCCGGAGCCTTCCGCCGGTTCATCGTCCCAGCTGAAGGCTCCATCACTAACCTCCATTGCCACGTCATCCCCGCGTCCACCCGGCAACCTCTCCACGGCGTTCTCGTCAAGCTCGCGGCTTGTCATGAACGCGTCAAGTCTATCTAACGAAATCAACGCTTGCGACGATTGTATCAGCGCCTGAGGAAACATCCGCAGCGGTTCCGTCAAGACCTTGAACATGGCAGTCGCCGTGAAAACCGTCCTGGCGTCCAGCTCCTCGCCGATAAGCAAGCATGTGCCAAATGTCATCACAGAAATCAGCACCGGTCCGCTCCATAGATAAATCATGTTTCCTCCGACGGAGTAGAAGAACTTGGTTAGCCAAGCGAATTCCTCCTCTCGGAGCTTCAAGATCCTGCTGTTAAAATGGTCTTCCCAAGCTTGGAACTTGATCACGCGCATGTAACTGAGCATCTCGTTGGTTGCCTTCATCCTCTCGTCGCGCATCGTCATCAGGTTCAACTGGTTTCTGTTGTTGCGCTGGGTTCCCAGCACGGCAAACATGAGGAGAATACTGATGGTTATGGCTGCGGTCAACGTTGCGACTCCGAGGCGGAAGTAGAGAAGCACGAGGGCTACGCCCACCTGAAGCGGCATCAGCCAAAGGTAGTGCAGCTGGATCATCATGTCAGAGAGCTGCTGCGCGTCAACGGCCATGTAGTTAACGATCTGCCCTAAGCCGTGAGACTGCCGAGAGGAGCAGGAGAGTCTGAGTCCTTTGCGGTAGAGAGACGTGATTAGGGTGGAGCGGATGAGCATCCCCAGCTTCTGCGACTGGAAGTTGTATTGGTGCGAGCAGACCACCTCCACGGTCTTAGCGGCCAGGAGGATCCCGCAGAGGTATAAGCCCTCGAAAGGCGAGCGGTTTTTCTTGGTTGTGGCGAAGTCGATGAACCGGGTTATTAGCAGAGGGCCGACGTACATAACGCTGAGCTTGACGACGGATAGGAAAGCGGCGAGACGAAGGTTCGGCCAGAAGCACCGGAGAAGCGCGGTTCGAACCGGGTGGTTCGTCCGGAGAGCCGGGCTAGGCCAATTGCTCCGGAAAAGCTCGTACATTTGCTCTGCTCGGTGACCCGGGGAAAGGGACGGCACGTCGGGGAGCTCGAGCGGCGCTTTGTGGCCCTTCTTCAGCAGGGGGTCCATCCAGAGGAAGGTTGCTTGGGAGAAGAGCGATGCCGAGGTGTAACCGGTGACTTCGTCTTCCGTGGTCCCCGACTCGGGGGATACCTGGTCGACCAAAACGATACCTGTTTTTCCTGTGATTCCGCCGTAGAGGAGGAATAAGGAGACGAGGAAAGCCGCGAGGGAGAAGATATCGTCGGGAAAGAGCTCTGGTTCCTCGGAGCCATAATTGGCGAAGGAAAGGATGGCGGATGCGGCGAGAAGCGAGGACGCGAGGAAGCTAGCGACCCAGTAGAGGCGTAGGGAGAGAGCATGAGTTCGCGCTCCAAAGCGTTTCTCGTGAGCTATCAAGATGACGACCCCCAGGCTCGCGAAGGCCTTGGAAGCGAGAAAGGAGGGACTCATCCAGTGTCCAACGAGTGTAGTTGACGGCGGAGAGACCGAAAAGACAAGCAGAGGAGAGAGACAGCAAGGAAGAAAGGATCAGAGAGAGTTTGAACAGAAGATTGGTGCTGACGGTCTCTGGCCTGTGCTCTTCAATTAGCCGTTTACGGAGGTCGGATGGATTTTGATTTCCCCGGTGACCCCTCCGCCCCAGTCTTCGTACCGAGACGAATAACAGAACGAGAAGAAAGGCGAAGTCGATGGTGGAGGAGAGGGCACGTTGCGGGCAACGAGAGAGAAAGAAGAAGCGAAGCCATTCAGAGAAGGAGGTCGCCTCGCTGTTGGAGATCGGGTACGCAATCCAAGAGAGAGGATCGAAGCTTGTAGCCGCAGAGAGCATCTCTTTTCCACTCCGCCGCTCACAGCGGCGGGGATATCCTATTCACTGCCTTTGTTGGAGGGAAATTTAATAAGATGCACAATGAACAAGGGTAATAAAGAGGGAGAATTCAGAAGCTGAAAATTCTAAGCGATAAGAGACTGATCTTCAAAGAAGTAGTTGAGGAAAAACGAAGGAATTGCGGTGAGGAACAAGGCGCCGGAAAGCCGGGATCCTCCTTGGTAGTCTCGCTAGGAGTTTGAAGGAGCCCGGTAGGGTACCTAATTAATCTAAAATGACTTGCCCCGCCGCGTAAGGTCAGTGCGGAGCTCTTGAGATCCACGAAGTAGGTACCCTGGCCTCATTCCTGACATATCATCGACCGGTAGAAGAGAGCCAGTCGTCCGATTCTCGATCTCGTCCCAGCTCTTAGATTCGAAAGTCAGTGGATACGATCCCGCGTCCGCCGGAAAAGTAAAACTTTCTCCGTCGGACGTTTAGACTGGGCACATTTGGGGCAGTAGATTGGCTGTAGGCTTGGTGGTGGGCACAGCTGGGACGGAGACGGACGGAATTTAATAGCGCGCCGTCTGGTACCTGCTGTATCTCTGTAGTGTGCAGGTTGGATGATTGAAAGTTACACCTAATCGTTTTCTGGTCAGCCTCTAAGCTGACCTGCTTCCCTCTCCATTTTGTTCTTTCTAAGTTTCTTTAGCCAGTTGGGCTCGATTTCTGTAGCTCTCCGGTTTGACTTGATTTAAACAATTGATTTGATGTAGTTTTTTTTTGGCATTTTATATCTTTTTTTTCGTCTAATCCAGCGAGGAACACGTGGGGTTTCCTCTCTCGTCTCCCATGTCGCTTTATCGCTCACATTTTTGTAGTTTTTTCAATGTTATTTGTATTCTAGTCAGATGGGCTTGAAAAGGTCGCTTTATGATGTGTCTATTCATTATCCTCTTGTCGTAAGGATTGTTGTATTTTCTACTGGGCTATTACAAAATTAGCCCTATGAATACGAATTCCTTCCCAGAGAAGACCTATGAGTTGAATTCTTGTTCACCATCTCTATAAGAATTTATTGTTCTTGATCTTCTTCTACACGCTTGAATATCTACATCTCCATTTGTTCACATTAAAAGAATAATTGTTTAGTGGTCACGATTTTTAATTGTTCTGGTCTCTACTGAGTGATGATGCAATACTCTTAGAAGTGGTCTTTCGTATCACATTGTCATTTGTAGTGCATGATGTAAAGTCGTAGGTGATGAGTAGACAATTAAACTTAACAAAATAACATACATACTCTGTTTAAGTTTATAAATAGCTCAGCAAAGTAGGAAGATCCTCAAACTTTCTTCTTGAGCAATATATCCTAGAGGTTTCTCCATAAACATATTCTCTTGTAAGTCTTTATACATAAAGGAATTTAAGATATCCAACAACTAGTGCAATGACTAGCCACAATTAACCATGAGGAAAGAAGTAAATGAGAGGGAGTGCCATGTTTTTTGGAGTTGAGATGAGATCATTTGTACTTGCCATCTTTCCCATGGTCACTTTGTACTTTGGCTCAAAAGAGTCCCCCGCCCATACTTGTTGTCATTGGTTTTTCCACATGCGTCATAGTACTTGACTAGAAAGAGCATGTTCTCTCATCTCTTGAAGGTGTTGGTAATCGTTTGAGCTTCCGCCATCTTTTCATTAGTACTTCAGATAGACTAGGTGACTCTATGCTCATATTACACTTCCTAGCAGGTGATAACATGCATTTATAATTTAAATTCTTATCTTATTTCACTCATATTCATGATTATTTTATGTAATTATGATGCATGTTATCTTAATTTTATGAATTTTCTCCATTGGAATGCCATTCTACTAAAGTTCATATTTATGCATAAATTAGGGATAATTTCTATGCTTAATTGAAGATTAATCTTTTTGCAAGATTAAAATAATATGAACTACATATTTTCCTGATGTACTTTGACTTTAGGAGATGATTTTAAGAATTAATTCCAAGGAAATAATGATTTGATGATTTAAAGAAGGAATTTCTAATGAAAGACTTGATATTATTCTCAATCCTTCTCATTTTCTTGTTTTTAATTATATTTTAGATGACATGATGCTAAAAAGGAAGAAAATTGTGATTCAATTGAGAAAAACTTGGATTAAAAAGGAGTTGTATATTTAAAGTTATGAATTTCTGAACTTTATGCTCTTTTTCAGATTTTTATTTTATTTTTCTTAATTTTATTAAGTGTATTTTGTCATTAAAAAATCATAAAAAAGTGGGGTTTTATCCGCAGGACCGCGGGGCTGATGTGGCGCGCAGGGCGCGCAGGGCTGACTGACGTGGCACGTGGGACCCGCGCCCGCGCGGATGCGACGAGGCACGCAAGGCCACGTGTCAGGGACCACGCGAGCCCACGTGAGGCGCAGGTGGCGCACAGGGCGCGGACACGTGACAGGAGGCCACGCGGGTCCACACGGTCGCCCGTGAGGGGCGCCACGTGGCGAGAGGGGTTGGCAAGTGAAGGGCCCACGGGTTAGTGGGCCCTGGTTATAGGATTGGGGCGGTAACGCAATAGCGTTAAACTGTCCCACCTTTTAAGCTCACGGTTTCCCGTTTTTTCTTCCATGTGGGACTATGTTCCCACATGTTTTTATTATGCAGGCAACGTGGCATCACGGCGGGCGTCGGATGAAATCGCGATGCGTCCATCGCGTGGACGCGGGTACACCGGATCAAGATATCCTACACGTGCGTTAATAGGGGCTTTAAGTGAAGTGATCGACGGCTTACCTGGCGACCCGTGGAAACTTCGGGAGAGCTCGATCTTCATCAAGTGTGCAATCGTGAAGTGGTCGTGCGATCTTCATCGGATGGCGGAATCAGCATCAAAGGAAAGGTCCATGATCGTGACCTGATCGCCACACTATCGTGGCCCGATCATCGTGCGATCGTGACCCGATCATCGTGCGATCATGGCCTGATCATCGAGCGATCGTGGCCACGATCAAGCGCAATTGTGGTCCGATCAAAACACAATCATGGCCACGATCGCCTTGGATTGATGGCTCACGATTAGCGTGCGATCGTGGCCATCAATTCCACCTCCCCACCGGATCAAACGGCCCAAATTTTCGGGCAAAAATCCCCTTTAAAAAGACGATGTATTCCCTCTTTTCTTCTTAACTCTTGATTAAATCGTGAAAGAATTAAGCAATTCGAAAGAAAGATCTTGAGTTCTTCGTGATCCCCCCTCGTTTAGACTCGATTGCGAAGCAATCGGAGCAGGACTGATCTCGAATTTCCACTTGATTTCATCGAATTTTCCCCTTGAACGCCGAACGTCCGCGAGGAAGAAGTCAAGCAAATTCGCTTCAATCCGTGTGAATTGAAGCCCCATTCTTGCGAAAATTGGGTAAGTAGTGAGATTCAATCGATTATGAGGTGGTAATTTGAGTTTTAATTAGATTTAGATCTTTAATTTCACAATTTAGTTCTTAGTGTTCTTCAATTTCACCCAATTTTAGTCCAAAATTTTGCTAATTTTGAAAATATGATAACTCTCTAATTATAATTCCAAATCACTTGATTTCATTGGATTCCTCTTTTCATCAGCTTTCCGTGGACAAAAAATTCGTTAAATTTCGAGTTCATTTGTCCCTTCAATTTAACGTTTGACTGAGCACTGTTCATTTTCCATCCAAATTTGAATGTTGACTTTCGTGGTCAATTACGTTCAAAATACAAATCGGAATTTGATTATTTTGGTCTCTTTAAAATCCTCTGGTTCTTAGATTTCTATTGATATATAAATTGCAAGATTTGGATATCATTTTATCAGTCAATTTGAAAATTTTCTCTGTAGTGTTCATTTCGGGAATTTTCTGATCTTTGATTTTCAATAATTCATAGTAAATCCATTTCTTATCGAAAAATCATGAATTCTATATCAATAAATTTCATTTTCTCTTTAGTTTCCAAATATAAAATTTTCGTAATATTCTGACATCTGTTGGTTCTCTGATTTTGTAGAACTTTGACTGTTAGTCAAAGTCAACACTTTGACTTTGACTTCTAACTTTTTTGTGTCAAATCCGAGAATTCAACTCTTAAAATTTCTTATTTAGTATATTTATATCATTTCTATTCATAAAATCTTATTTTTACTTCTTTAAAACCTCTTTTAAACCTAAGTTTGACCAAGTCAAGTCTGCAATTAAAGTCAACCTTGCTCTCTGTGGATCGACCCGATACTTACACCTTACTTGATTTTACATCTTTATCTTTGTGAGTTCGGTTTTTTAAATTTTTTTTGACCGACGTTGTGTGTTTTAACGACCGCACTAAAACGCTTCGTCAGTAGGTCACCCATCCTTGAACTGCTCCCTGAGCACACAACTTTGAGGGTTTTAGTCACCTTGGTCGCCCATTTTGTATGATTTTATTGTTAATTTTTGGAGCGTGAACATTCTAATGGTTTAATTTTATGAAATCTAATTTTTCAACTCTAATTATTGTAAAACTTAGATGAATTGAATAATAAAAATAAGAAAACCAAAAGACAAAAATTAAATTCAACTTTGATTTTGACTAAATTTAAATTTTCAAATGAACCTTCATAGAAAGTGAATTTCTCCTTAGTTCTATTTTTAGTTTAGTTTTAAAAAATACAAAATCAATTAGAATCTTAAATTTTTTATCTATTTGTAAATTTTTTTCCTTGAAAATGACTTATATTTTAAAATTTGTTCATTTTCTGAATCTATAGATATTTTAGCTACATTTTAACTATTTTGAGGCTTAAAATTAGAACATAAGGGGACCTATGCAGAACACTAATGAGAAACCACCACACACAACACTATTCAAAAGAAGCATCACATAGTTGGCGCAATATAAATAGATTATTTATATTCTATTGTTTTTATATTGCACTAGTCCTTTCAATTTTTCAAGGATGCGTCAAACATTGAAGATTGGATTAAAATTCATGGTTGTTTATCATCACATATTTCTATGACCTACGTGGCAACTTTGATTGAATGATCTATATGGAATCAAAGCCCTTGTATATCATTGATTCAATCATGACTTTTGAAGAATTGTCCAACATAAAACAAAGCAATATAGTCATATTTCCAAATATGATGTGACAAAATCCCACCAAGGGACATTGTTAAAAAGCCTATTTCATCATCAAGTAGTGTGCAATGTTGCCTTGTCTAGACTGTTTGGATCCACTAAATAGGAGATCGAATGGTTGTGCATGATTCTAGATGTAAAACATTTTCTGCTTGTGGAAAAACTATTATTTGACAGTTTCGTTGTTCAAAACTTGGGGACAAGAAATTTTTAGAATATGTTGGTCATTTTACATTTTACATTTTTCATTTTTGTGTCCATTCAACACAACAATATGTATTTCTTCAAGATTGCCCCCGTAGTAGTTCTTCTCGCCTAGCCACCATGCTACAACTTTCTTCGAGAGTCTCCATCACATGCACCTGCTCTATGGTGCCCTACCTAGAAATGACACTAATTGGCCTAGCTACACTACCTGGCTTCTCTCTACATGGTCTTGTTGCACCTTTTTGTCTCGCCATGCCTCCCTATTGCCTTCCAAAACACTTGTTGTCTCCCCAACAACGAGTGTTTCTGCCTCTTGCATCCATGCCACCTTCTCTAGCCATGCTCCCATTCCCACTTGGTCACATCACATTACCCTACTTAACCTTGCATGCGAGTGGTATCGTGCTTGCTCTAAGCCATGTTGCCCTTGATACCATTGTTGGGCTTGACCTAAGTGCCACTGCAACATGAGGTTTCGCTATGAATTTGTCTTGTGCACCTACCTACATGTGTATCCTATGCATTCTTGCACAACCATACCCCTCCCCCCTCTTTCAAAAATTACGTCTTGGGTTTTCAAGGGCATATTTATTGGCTATCCATATAGGCTAAGGATTATGTTATCTATTTCCCTTTAATGCATGACTATGTCACCTCAGCTGATTTTATCGTTCATCAGTGTGAGAGGGGAGATTGAGGGTTTGCTCTTTAGGGGAGTAGCTCGCTTCCTATGTAATGTATAAAGGTGTAAGTGGACTGATAACATGCTAAATTAACATAAAAATACATGATAATTAATGCAAATTAAGGCATAAATCATTCCATTCTAATGCATGTTATTATATTTTTTAGTATTTATCTATCATTCTATGAAAAAGTCATTATAATCTCAAAATGCATTAATTTAGGATTAATTATGATGAATTAAGGATAATATTTTCATAACCCATCTTTACTTAACATTATAATTAGTTTTTAAGGTTAAATAATAAGAGAAATCATTTTATATACACTCATATATTTTTTTAAGTTTTAAAATCTAAAAGAAATGAGTATATTTTTTAAATAGAAATTTAATCTCTTATTTTTTTATTAAATTTGAATTTTTATAATGATAGATAATTCAATTTTTGAACCAATGAAACCAACTTGGATTAATTTGGAGATATTTTGAAAGTTATGAATTTTATAATTTCTAGGGATTTTTTTCTGAATTTTTCGGGAATTTTCTGAATTTTTCTGAATTGAAAATCAATTTTTTAAAGTAAAAATTAATTTTATAAGTGCGCAGGAGATGTGGCGCAATCTGGATCGTCTGATCGCGCATTTAATCGTGACTGTTGATCGTCACTTAAAGGCCGGGATACATGGCACAATCTTATTCGTTGGCAAATCATTTTAAAATGATTTAATCTCAGCCGTTGATCTGAGGAGTTATAACGGCTGAGATTAAAACTGACGAAATACATCTGGAGCATCCGATTGAGATCAAACGGTGGTGATTTAATGTGTAACGCGCGACATGACATCATCTCGACGGTCCATCGGAGATTTAACGACCACGAATTAATCGTAACGATTCGCAATCATGCCATCTTGAGCATTGGAATCGTCATCAAAGAGATAAGTTCTTCCATGATCTCAAATACTACTTCTGGGAAGAACCACTTCTATTCCATCTCAGATACGACCAGATCATCAGACGATGCATCCTATAGGAGGAGCAAGGAGACATCTTAGCGATGTATCACTCATCGACATGCGGAGGACATTTCGCGGCACGCAAGACCGTGGAAAAAATCATGCAGAGCGGCTTCTACTGACTCACCATCTTCAAGGACGCCCACTGTTTCAATACAAAGTGTCTACAATGTCAAACATCACAGAACATCTCCAAGCGAGATGAAATGCCGATGCGGCCGATCCTTCAAGTGAAAATCTTCTATTTATGGGGAATAGACTTCATGGGACCTTTGTCACCTTCAAACATGAAAGAGTACATTTTAGTGGCGGTAGATTATGTGTCCAAGTGGGTCGAGGCGATCCCCACTAGCACAAACAACCATCGGGAGGTGCTGAAATTCGTTACGAGATGCATCTTCGCCCGATATGGTTGTCCGAGGGCCATCATTAACGATGGAGGCTCACACTTCAACAATGCACATTTTTGGGTATTCTTGAAGCAGTACGGAGTACACCATCGCGTAACCACACCATACCACCCCCAAGCAAATGGGAAAGTAGAGGTTAGTAATTGAGAAGGCAAAAATATTTTGTAGAAGATAATTTGACCAGATAGGAAGGATTGGGCACACAAGCTTCCCGACGCACTATGGGCATACCAGACAACATACAAGACACCCATCGGGATGTCTCCCTTCTAGCTTATCTTTGGGAAAGCTTGTCATCTTCCAGTTGACCTTGAGCATCAAGCCTATTGGGCTATCAAAAAGCTCAACCTATCTTTGGATGAAGTAGGGAAACAACGACTTCTCCAGCTCTAGGAGTTGCAAGAGCTAAGGCACGGCGCGTATGAAAACACAACAATCTATAAGGAGAAGAAGAAGGCCTTTCACGACCGACACATCAAAAGACGATTCTTTCAGATCAACAACAAGGTTTGGCTCTACAATTCTTGCCTTAATCTCTTTCCTGGGAAGCTACGCTCTCGATGGGATGGTCCATACGTGGTTCTAGAGTTTTTTTATGGCAGATCCGTGCTCATCTCCGACATCAAATCCAATAAAAAATTCAAGATAAACGGTCATCGTCTCAAGCTGTACCTGACAATAGAACCACTCGCACCAGCAGATAATGTAGATCTGCATCTTCCCGAGTACCCTGAGGACGTGAGGAAGATATCACCCTCGCCCCATCAGTGGTTGTAGGTTTTATTAGAGTTTTGTCTGGCTAAAGACGTTAAACTTAGTGCCCTTGGGAGGCACCCTAATTATCTCACTTTTTAGTTTTGTTTTTGTACTTTGTTTTCAGTTTTTAGATGTTGAAGAAGAACTACACTATGGAAAGGGCGCACGCACAAGGAATCCCGTGAACGAGCATCAACGCATCATTGAGTTTTTCTAACCCTTTATCTTCTCACCCCAATTTTATATCTTTTTCATGCCATGTTCGATGTTTTTGCTATCTTTTGCATGAGCATGCATATTGATAACATGAATTTACATGATTATTAATGCAAATAAAAGTATTAATTGTTCTAATTATATGCATGTCATCATATTTTAAGTATATTTCTATCATTTTATATAATTTCATGTTATGATCTAAAAATACATCATTTTATGGATAAGTATTCATAATTAAACATTGTGATTTTAATCTTAATTATATTTGAGATCATAACTATGTTTTTAATGATGAAAATATAAGAGAAATGATGCTTGTTAATATTTATGTATTTTTTATAAAGTTATTTTAGAAAATACATTAATGTATTTATTTAATTAAAATTCATTCTCTTACTATTTTAATATTTTGACTTTTTTCTGTTGGGATCCGAAGCTTGAAAAAGCTCTCCAAGTCTTTGACCAAAATAATAATTGCAGCGGAAGGTGTTGAATCAAAACATTCAACAGGGTTGAAGCACCAAGAATGGATGATCTCATCATCCATTCTAGGTGATCGTATCATCTAGTATAGAATAAAATTCATACTTACTTGGATCATTTGAAAGAGTTCTTCAACCATCCAAGCTTCCAGCTTCTAGCGGTATCCACACAGTCTCCAAACGGTCAGACCTGCTCTTGAACACTCGTCACCACGAGAGGAAGAGAAGAGGGAGGAGAAGTTCCACTAGGCTTGCATGGGCACCACTATTATGGTCGTTCTCCCCCTATTTATAGACTTTAGAAATGTGAAATTTTCACAAAAACCCTTATTATTATGTCTATATCCACCGACGTCCATTGACCTTATGTGTGTGACCCTCTAGGTCCATATATCTCACCAGTTAATGACTCTATCAACCCAATAACACTTATTGGTCCTCCTTATCAATTAACTATATCAACATATAGATTAATTGACTAAGGATCGATTTAACCCAATCGATAGGTTGAGTCGCCAGCCTGGTGGGTGCCAAGCTACACCACGTGCTCTAGGAGACATGGAGTATATTAGAACTCATTTCATGGAACCCTACCGTCATTAGTTAACGTGTACGTGTAATCCTTCATCCACACGAGACTCACGGATGACTTAGGGTATGGTTAATTGTCAAACCCTAATCAGTCACTCAAATTAGTATTGATACGAGTAGGAAATCATTGAGAACAACTTCTCTAATATTTCCACTACCTTGGCCAAGGATTTAACCGCATCTCATTCCTTGAGTCGATCTCCTCATATACTGAGGGCGGATGATCCCATCTTAACCACTCAATCACCTTCGAGGACTTCATGTCGTATCCAATTTATGACGGTTTGGAAATACCGTGGCTAGGGATTCGTAAGTCATACTCAAAACAGGATCATCCATCCACAAGATGTCTTTGGTGTCTCAGGTCAAAGGACCACGTATACAACCATGACATGAATCAACCTGATTGATAATTTAGGATAATACCATTCAGGGATTCATACGGATCAATTCAGTGAACTCTTTCTCCAAAGAGCACCCACTATCTATCCTTGGTGTCTCAACACCGATGGCCACATAATCAGCCATACTCATCATATGATTCAGATCAGATAGTGTTATTCTTTCCAGATAATTCGATGTCCTTCTTGAATATCCCACGAATAGGAATATTTTGAACATATGTTTAAAGACCAGCGATCACTATATTATGATCTCATCATAATTGACTTGATCATTGCATATGTTCATGGACTTCATTGCAAACATCACACAAGAATGACAATGAATAAAAGTTCATTTCAATGAATATAAAACAAACGATGAACGTGTTATTGGCTTGCAATTGAATAATGATAGATTATTCAATTTCTTATCCAACATTTGAACTAATTTGAAGTTGTATTTTGAAAGTTATGATTTTTACAATTTATAGGAATTTTCTAGAATTTTTCTTAAATTATTTAAGTATATTTTTTATTTTTAAATTTATTAAAATCAATTAAAAAGGGCAAAAAGGGGGTTATTTATCGCGCGGGACCTGCGCGGATTCAACGTGGCACGCAAGGCCACGTGGCTGAGCCACGCGGACCCACACGATTGCTTGCGTGGTGCGGAGGTGACACGTGTGCGATATGGATATTTATTTATATTATATATGGTTATAGTACATAGAAACATTCCGTTTATCGGAACTCGCTAACCCATAAAACCGTCGCACCTTATAAACCCGACATTGCTCTTTAATTTTCTCCGTGTGGGAATATGTTCACTCTTATTTTGAATTACAAGCGATGTGGCTGAATGCGATGCGTTGGATCAAAAGCACGTGGATTATCGCGCGTCAATGTGGTGGACTTTAGGTCCACGCGATCACCATCAGCACACGTGCCTTAATCTATTTTTAGGTGAAGTAATCGCAATCGTCCATCTCCAGAGTTATAACGGCTGAGGTTCGACGCGATTGGTAGATCTTCCGATTAATCACGACCGCCAGATGAAGATCCAATGGATGCATTGAAAAGACGCTTCTCTTCACACGATTGACGTGGACGCATCTCAAGCCTCCATCGCCAATCGGACGCTCATGACTTGATAGCGACGATTTGTCAACGGTAACGCCCGATTCTTCTTTAAATAGAATTGTTCTTCGTGAACGGAAACTACACTTGGATTTTTCGAGTGAAATCAAATTGTTTAAACACCACAATTCAAGCATCCATCGATTTATTTCTCTTCTTGACACATTTCCGCATCTGAGGAGCATTTGAAATCAAAAATTGATTGAAGGAATGAGGAGAAATCACATCTTGAACGCCATCTTCGTCTTCTAAATCGTGGAATGAATAGCCATGCATCCGGTAATTAATTGGATCATTTCAAGGGGTACTTTGGGTCAGATTGCGTGTTTTCATCTTAATCTTTCATCATTTAGTGTTAATTTGATATTTTGAATCGTAGATTAAGTTTAATTTCGTTTTAATTTCGGTTTTGAATGAATTTCGCGACACGATTTTTCTCCCATTTTTCAAACTTCGATTACTCTACAAATTCTAATCCAAATCACTCAATTTTTGATTCCATGGATTCGAAATTGAGTTATCTTTATTAATATTATAAAATTGCCTAATTTCTAAATTCAATTCGTCTTTCCGATGTGATCGAATTTCAAAGATATCTCTCAAATTTCTCTAATTCTTCGTGGATTCGACCGTTATTTACCATTATACCCTTTAGTCCGTGAATTAATTTTTAAATTGGTAATTTTGGACTTTATTCATGTGTATTCAATGACCATACGCATCCGTTTCATCATATATTTCATTGAGGGCAATGAAAAGTTCTAGTTCGGGGGTGAGGACTTAAAAAAATCTCAACTATTTTTTCAAAACATTTTAAAATTCTACATTCTAAAACTCTAATCCATCTTAGAAGTCTTGACATTTAGAGATCCGAGCTACTAGAGATGTAGAAGTGAAGGTCTTATAGCTCATATGATTACATTTTGAGTAATAAAGCTACGTAATCTAGAGAAACCAATTGATGATATTTAGTGGTTGACTTCTTTGGGGTTGGGTATCTAACAGGCGCCAAGGAAAAATGAATAATCAGATGTCCAAATGCTAAATGATTGAAAAGAAGAGTTTTTGGGAGAAGTTAATGTAGAATTCCTATCCCCTAACTAACATCAGCTGAACCTACTTAGTGTGAGAATTCCTCGCTTCGAACTTTCCCTTTAAAAAGAGTGCAATGCTCCATAATTCTTTGATGCACCTATCTTTTCATGTTATGCATGTAGTTTTATCTCTTCCAAAGCAGTCAATAGTTACACCATTTTGTTTTAAACTTCACTCATGGTAATAACACTCCCAAGTGATTCACGCATCCATCACATTTCTTTCATATTTCTCTCACATATATGTATCCCTTCACACTACACTTCACATTGTTACATACTCTCTTCAAAAACCAAAAACTCCTCCATATCCTTATGTAAATTCTTTTGAAATTCTGAAACAAAAAGAAGGAAAAAAAGAAGGAGAAAAAAATCAAGGAAAGAGAGAAATAAGAAGTGAAAAGAAGAAAAATAAGTTGGGAAATATCTTCTTCCACCATCATCTCTACCACCTCCACCATCATCTCCACCATCTTCCCTATCATCACCATCCACATCATTTGGGAGTATAATTATCATAAGTGGTACCTCCTTTGTTTTTTAAAATCCACTTTGTTTATCTGCATATTTGCTTTTAACCTCGTCATTCCCTTAGAAATGCTATCTTTTTTCCTTCAACCACCTCACACACTGCATCCCAAAGATAGGAATCCCTTTGAATTGCACTCTTTATAAGAGGAAGACGAGTTCAGAGGGATTCTAATACACTAAATAGCCTCCATTTTTTAGGGAAGGATTGATGTATTTATGGAGAGGGAAAGGAATTATATCTGCTCAAGAGAGAGTGAGAATCTTTCTCATCCTCATAGTATCATACCTTAGGTATGCTCACCTTAAACACAATTGAGAATTAGACTTGATCATTAGCCAATAAGCACTACCCTAATATGTATTAAAGAAGTCAACCTAGAGATGAAATCTTGAACATTATGACCTACACTATGAGGAAATGTAATCATATATTCGTACGCTTCACCTCTTTAGTAGTAGGATCAAAAGATGAAAGGACCTTCTAGAGAGACTATATACGTAAATTTTTAAGAGACTAGCAATCATTTAAGTTGGGGGTGTGATAATATGCTAATTAAACATGAAAAATACATGATTATTAATACAAATTAAGACATAAATCATTCCATTCTAATGCTTGTTATCATATTTTTGAGTACTAATCTATCATTCTATGAAAAATTCATTATAATCTCAAAATGCATTAATTTAGGGTTAATTATGATGAATTAAGAATAATATTTTTCATAACTCATTTTTGCTTGAGATTATAATTAGTTTTTAAGGTTAAATAATAAGAGAAATCATTTTATATACACTCATATATCTTTCTAAGTTTTAAAATTTAAAAGAAATGAGTATATTTTTTAAATAGAAATTTAATCTCTAGTTATTTATTAAATTTGAATTTTTAAAATGATAAATAATTCAATTTCTGATCCAATGAAAAAAACTTGGATTAATTTGAAGTTATATTTTGAAATTTATGAATTTTCTAATTTCTAGGTTTTTTGGATTTTTTCTAAATTTTAGTTATTTTTTCAAGATTTTTCTGAATTTTTCTGAATTTAAAATCGATTTATTTAATTAAAAAATCAATTTTATAAGTGCGCAGGTGACGTGGCGCAATCTGAAGCGTCCGATCTCGCGTTTAATCGTGATCATTGATCATCACTTAAAGGGGGGGTACATGACGTAATCTTATTTCTTGACGAATCGTTTTAAAATGATTTAATCTCAGTCGTTAATATAAGGAGTTATAACGGCTGAGATTAAAACTGACGAAACGCATCTACAGTGTCTGATCGAGTTGAAACGATGGCGATTCGATGCGTAACTTATAACGTGCGAGACGTGACATCATCTTGACAGTCCATCGGAGATCCAACGACCACGACTTAATCGTAATGATTCACAATCGTGCCTTTTATCAGAGCCGTTGATTGAAGATTAAATACTTGATTGAACGGTTAAACTCTATTCGCCCTATAAATTGAGATGTTCTTAGATATTGTAAAGCATTCTAGGACAATTCAAGTAATCGAACTGTTTAGACAGCAAATCCCTTGAATATCTTGCTTCTAATCGCTTTTAGACTCATTTCCATATCCACGGAGTACTTGAGAGTGCGATTTCGTTGAGAGAATAGGAAGAAATCAACGCTTGAACATCAACGATTGTGTTTTTGAATTCGGAATGAAAAGCCTTTGATCTAGTGATTAATTGGATCAATTCGAGTGCAATCTTGGGTTAGGGATCGTGTTTTATCCTAAGCTTTAGATTTCATTTTTGAATCGTAATTTGAGTCAATTTCAATTTATATTATAATTTCAATTTTTCGTGATTTTATTTTTCAGAAATTTCTCTCTTGTTTATTTGATGATTTCTCGGCGAATCTTGATCCAAATTCAGTGATTTTTATTCTATAGATTCGTCTTCGAGAATTCTTTCCAAAAATATCAAAATCCTTAATTTCTATACACATTTCATTGTCCAATTTGATCAAATTTCAAAAGATCTCTCAAAATTACCTTAATTTCCTGTGGATTCGACCCTTATTCACCACTATACCCCGCAATTCGTGATTATTTGATAAAATTGGTGAGATTGGTATTAATTTTGACTCTCGACCACGTGTTTTCAATGATCTCGTGGTGTCTATTTGTCATGGACCCACCTAAGTAGTCTTACTAAGGGTACAAGGACAAAGTCTAATAACAAAAAATACAAGAGATAAACAAAACACAAACATATCTTTTCATAATGAGGACACCTTGTTGTTATGTCCACCTTTCCATCACATGTGTTTACCTCTCCACCACATAGGTTTTTGCATGTTCTCTCCGATGAGATCTGAGGTCGACAACTTTCCGAAATTTTGATCAAAACATCAAATGCAGCGGAAAACATTGAATCGGATATTCAAAATACCAAGCCACCAAGAACAGATGATCCTATCATCTAGTATGAATGAGAAAACATACTTACATGGATTCCTTGAAGGAGTTCTTGAAGCTATTCAAGTGTCTAGCCTCTAGCGGTATCCACACGGTCTTTGTATGATTAGATCTCCTCTTCAAAGCTCTTCACCAAGAGAGAAAGAGAAGAAAGGAGAGAATTCCCACAAGGCTTGCATGGGCACCTTTTGTTGTGGTCGTTCTCCCCCTATTTATAGACATTTGGAATGAGGTTTTTTCATAAAAACCCTCATAATTATGTCTATATCCACCAACATCTATAAACCTTATGTGTGTGACCCTCTAGGTCCATATATCTCATTAGTTAATAACTCTATAGACCAAATAACACCTTATTGGTAAACCTTAATTAATTATACACATCCACATATAGATTAATTAATCAAGGATCGATTTAACCCAATCGATAGGTTGAGTTGCCAGTCCGTTGGGTGCCAAGCTACACCACGTACTCTAGGAGATATGGAGTATGTAAGAACTCACTTATGGAACCTTCCCGTCATTGATTACCATGTATGTATAATCCTTCATCCACATTAGACTCATGAATGACTTAGGGTATGGTCAACTGTCAAACCCTAATCGGTTACTCAAGTTAGTACTGATGCGTGTAGAAATCGTTGAGAACTCCTTCGATATTTCTACTACCTTGGCCAAGGATTTCATCGCATCTCATTCCTTTGAGTCAATCTCCTCAAATACCGAGGGTGGATGATCCCATCTTGACCACACAATCATCTTCGTGAACTTCATGTCGTATCCAATATATGACGTTTTAGATATCCCGTGGCTAGGGATTCGTAAGTCATAATCAAAACACGATCATCCATCCACAAGATGTCTTTGGTGTCTGACGGATCGTTTTCGTGCGTCGTTAAAACACAAAAACGTAGGTCAAACAAAATTTATAAAAATCGAACTCACAAAGATAAGATATAAAATCAAGTAATGTGTACGTATCGGGACGATCCACAGAGAGCAGGGTTGACTTTAATCATAGAGTTGACTTGGTCAAACTTAGGTTTAAAAGGGGTTTTAAATAAGTAAAAATAAGAAGCAATGAGTGGAAATGATATAAATAATCTAAATAACAAGTTTTAAGAATTTAATTCTCGGGTTTGATAGAGAAAAGTCAAAAGTTAAAGTCAAAGCGTTGACTTTGACCAACAGTAGGTGTTCTGTAAAATCAGTGAATCAAACAGAATCAGAAGATTACGAAAATTATATATTTGGAAGATACAGAGAAAATGAAATTTATTGCTATATAATTCATGATTTTTCGGATAAGAAATGGATTTACTATGAATTATTACAAATCAAATATCAGATAATCCCCGAAATAAACACCTCAGACGAAATCTTCAAATTGACCGATCAAATGAAATCCAAATCTTGCAATTTATATTTTAATGGAAAGCTAAGAACTAGAGGAATCTAAAAAGAGCAAAATTATCCAAATTCTAATTTGTGAATTGAAAGTAATTGACCCCGAAAGTCAACGTTTGACTTCTGATGAAAGATTAACAGTCCTCGGTCAAACGTCGAATGGAGGGCCAAATGAACTCGGAATTCGATGAATTTGCTATCCACGGAAAGCTGAGGAAAAAGAAATCCATTGAAACCAGAATCCAGTAATTTCAAATTATAATCAGAGAGATATCCTATTTTAAAAAATCAGCAATTTTTCGGACTTAAAATTGGGGAAAATGAAGAACACTAAGAACTAATTTGCAAAATTAAACTTCTAAATCAAATAAAAACTCAAATTACCTCTTGATAATCGATCGAATCTCACTACTAACCCAAGTGCCGCGAGGATGGGGCTTCAATTCTCTTGGATTGAAGCGAATTTGCTCGGATTCTTCCACGTGGACGTTCGAAATTCAAGGGGAAAATTCGATGAAATCAAGGAGAAATTTGTAATCAATCCCGCTCCAATTGCTTCGCAATCGAGTCTAAACGTGGGGGGATCATGATGAAGTAGAGATCTTCCTCGAAATTTGCTTAATTCCTTCACGAATCGATCAAAAGTTTGAAGAACAAAGAAGAAATACATGGGTTTTTAAAGGGAAATTTCGCCCAAAGATCATGGCCGATTGATGCGGTCGTGGGGGCGATTTGCAGGGGTACGTGGGAGCGGTTCCTTGGGGCGACGTCGTAGCTTTGGGATTGGCCACGAATTGGCCTTGATTCCGCTTCAATCGGGGCCACGATCGCGCCACGATCGCGCTACGATCGGGCGTCGATCGTGATGTCAATACTCCATCGATCGCCGTCTGATGAAGTGGGAATGATCACCCACATGATTCCGCGCTGAAGGAGCCGTGATCGCGGTTGATTGTGGCCACGATCGTGTCGCGATCAAGTCTTGATCGCCGTCCGATGAAGATCAGGTGAGATGGGTGGTCCGATCGCGCGGTTAGGCTTCGCCGCGGTCGTCGTCCCTTCGATGAGGATCGGACCGTCTCCACGAATCGCCAGGTAAGCCATCGATCGCGGTCGTCAGCCTTGATGAAGATCAAATGGTCCATAGGCGCCACAATGAGGAAGAGATCGGCTTCATTGTGGCCGTTTGATCCTGATCGCGCGATAGTCCCTGTTGATGACGATAAACGCTCCTCGTGATGCCACGTGGCGCTCAGTGAGCGCTCCGATCGCAGCCACTTAAAGCCGCTTTAACGCACGTGCTTCATTAATGATCGTGTGGACTTGGGTCCACGCGATCTCCACCATCCGATCGCATCCGACGCTTGCGCTGCGTCCACGTCGCCTGCAACAGGTGAGAAACGTGTGGGACATAGTCCCACACGGAGAAATTGTTGGGAAAACGCGCGCTTAAATAGGGGGGGCGCAATTATCCACTAATTGCGTTACCGCCCCCCTCTCTTACCAGGGTCCCACTATGCCCGTGGGCCCTCCAATTGCCAGCCCCTCCGTCTGCCACGTGGCGCCCCTCACGGGCGTCCGCGTGGACTGCATGGCCACCTGCCACGTGTTCGCGCCTTGTGCGCTTCCTGTGCCCCGCGCGGGCCACCCGGGCTCTGCCACGTGGCCTCAGTGCTGCGTCGCACCTTCGAGGTGGTCCCGCACGCCACGTCAGTGCCCGCAGCTCCCGCTCACCACGTCAGCACCTGCAGGTAAGAACCCCCGTTTTTTGCGATTTTAAATAAGGGAAATTGATATAAAAATCCATTTAAAAATCAAGTAAAAATCAGAAAAAGGTATAAACTTCAGAAATTCATAACTTTAAATATACAACTCTTTTTTAATCCAAATTTTCTCCATTGGATCACAAATTTCTTCCTTTTTAACATCATGTCATTTAAAATATATTTTGAAAGAAGAAATGAAGATGAATTAGAATTTACTTAAATCATTTCTCACTAAACATTCTAAATCATAAATTCATCTTGAAATTATCCTTCCAAACATTTACTAAAGTAAAAAATCATTCAATACAAGAGATTAACTTCTATTTATTTAAACTTAAAAAAAGATTAATCATCTATTAAGCATGCAATTATCCCTAATTTATGCATAAATATCAACTTTAGTGAAATGACATGCCAATGGAGAAAATTCCTAAAAAGTAAGATAACATGCATCATATTCACATAAAATAAGCATGAATATGAGTTAATTAGGATAAGAATTCAAGTTATAAATGCATGTTATCAGTGTCTCAAGTCAAAGGACCACATACACAATCATGACATGAATCAACCTGATTGACAATTAGGTATAATACCATTCAGGGATTCATACGGATCAATTCAGTGAATCATATTGAGATAATCATATACATATTTGGGTATGGTTATATAAGTTCTCATTAGAAGTCTAAGCACATTCTGAGGCGCTTTCACTTGATTAGGGAGATCGTCGCCAGAGGAGATGTAGTGGTAGAAAGAGTTCCATCAACCGACAATGTTGCAGATCCGCTGACTAAGCCTTTAGCTCAAGAAGTCTTTGAGCGTCATTGCACAACTATGGGGTTGTTGCACAAGGGCAATTGGCTTTAGTCTAAGTGGGAGATTGATGGATATTATGTGGCCCATAAGCCAATCACACTTCCATGTGTCTTGTTTATGTTCATTGAAATGAAATTTATTCATTGTCATTCTTGTGTGATGTTTGCAATGAAATCCATGAGCATGTGCAATGACTAAGTGAATTATGATGAGATCATAATATAATGATCACTAGTCTTTAAACATATGTTCTAAATATTCTTACTATTAAGTTCAATTGATCTCCACGTGAATATTCACCTCCTATTGTCCTCCACAAGGATTGTCACTTTGACCCCTTCGATGACATTACCATTGCCTAATGCTCCACCAAGCATGCCCCTTAGTGACTCCTTGTGTTTATCACTGATCTGCCTTTGCCAAACTCCCTAAGTATTCTCCTTGGCGACCTTGTCTTCACCACATCTTCCCTTCAATGATCTTCACTTTTCCATTACATTGAGTAAAGTGCTTGCATATGCACCTATCATCCTATCTTGACACTTTGATTTAATATCTAGCTTTTTTTCCAATCATAATGTAGTTATAACCACTATATTATTATGTCGATCACATTACCAGGAGATAAGTGATAAAAGCACAAAAAGTATGTATAAACACCTAAGAATTACTTTTATTTATCTCAATTAAATCGTGAAAATATCATCATGTCTACTATTGCACGAGTTAATAATTATATGCCATCAGTACATCAAAAAGAATTTTTATACATCATTTTTTGTCTCCTTGATTTCACGAACTTACAAGCATGAGAATGGAAGCAAGATCATCTAAAATAGGTTTGTAGAAGGCTAATGGGCTGTCCAAGACATCTTCATTGGAGCCCAGTCTGAGAAGAATCGGTGGCTCTCTCCTCGCAGGGGTTTAAAATGAAAGAGATATAGAAAAGGCAGGTTTCTGGAATTTTTCGACTTCTTCTTCTTCCTCGCGCACTCTCTCTCTTAGGGTTTGGTTTTGCTTTCAGTTTCTTTTGTCAGGATGATGTATTGGAAAGTGGTTTCTTAATGTGAAGTTTAGTTCTTCTCTCTCCCTCGTTCTTCTGCTATATTCCCCTTTTCGTCCTTCGTCACTCTCTTTCTCTTTCTTTTTCAATCTCTCACATTCGCTTTCTCACTCTCTCTATCTCGTCTTCCCTCTCTACCTTCCATTCTAAAATTTTTCTCTCCCTCTCTCTCACGCTCCCGCTTTATTGAGCGCTCTCGCTCGGGTAATCTCATTTCTCCTCTCTCTTTTGTTTCTCTCTCACAACTTCTCCCTAGTTCCGTTTTAAATTTCTCCAAATTCGCTTCCTATTTCTCGTGCTCACAATCACTTCGTCTCTCTAAAATTTCTCTGATCATACTCTCGCGTGGTCTCACATTCTCTTCCTCTCTATATTATTCTCTCTTCATTGCACTCGATTTCTCTCCTAATTTTCCCCATTCGCATCTAAACCACTTCTTCTGCTCTTTCGCAACTCTTCCCCCGCTTGCCAGTCTCTAAATCTCCCTCTCATTCCTTCTTTCTCTTTCTCTCCCTCTTCCTCTCTCTCAATCCTGCACGCATCTTCCGTTTCTCATTATTTTTGCACTCTTCCCCTATCGCTTTCTTTTGCCGCTTCCGATTTTGCCTTCGTTCCATTCCTCGATCTCTCTTGTGCTTCCATTCTCTCTCTCTTTATTTCGCTCTCTCTCTCTCTCTCTCTGTCTCTTTGTCTCTCTCTTTCTCTTCCTCCCGCAATTTTTCTTCTCTCTCTCATTTTTTTCTCACGGTCAATCTCTCCTTTCTCCCATTCAATAATTCCTAGCTGCGACTTCTCTCTCTCATTTTTTTATCGCGATCATTCCCGATTTCTCTCTCTCATCGTCTTCCTCGTTCTCTCATTCAATCGCTCATCCTCCCTCTTTTTCTCTATCGCTCTTTGATTACATGCTAAATTAACATGATAAAACATGATTATTGATGCATATTAAGGCATAAATGATTTTATTTCCATGCATGTTATCATATTTATGTGTACTTTTCTATCATTCCATGAAAAAGTCATTATAATCTAAAAAACGCTTTAAATTAGGGTTAAATATGATGATTTCAAGATAAATAATTAATAACCCATCTTTACTTGAGATTATAGAGGTTTTAAAAGTTAAAATAATGAGATAAAACGTTTTATAAACATTTATTTATATTTTCTTAAGTTAAAATCCTTAAAAAATAAATATATTTTTGAAATGGAAATTAAAACTCTCATTATTTATTAATTTTGACTCTTTAGAATGATAGATAATTAAATTTCGGATCAAATTAAAGAAATTTGGATTAATTTGGAGTTATATTTTAAAAGTTATGAATTTTCTAATTTTTAGGGATTTTTTTGGATTTTTTCTGAATTATTTTCGATTTTTAATGATTAAAAAACTAATTAAAAAAGGCTAAAAAGGGGGTATATTTTCGCGCGGGACCCACGTGGGTGCGATGTGGCATGCAAGGCCACGTGGCAGAGCCACGCGGGCCCACGCGAGCGCTTGCGTGGCGCGGAGGTGACACGTGGCATGAATATTTATATTTACTCGTAATATTAGGGTTATTGTACTTATAAGCATCTGATATTTCAGATATTACGCTAACCCTTCTATTTCGTATTCTTTATAAACCCGACCGAATTCTTTAATTTTTCCCGTGTGGGACTAAGTTCCTTACGGTATTTTAAGTGCAAGTAACGTGGATCAACGTGGGGCGTCGGATCGACGGCGCGTTGAAATACCACGAGTGGATCGCGTGGACTCGAGGTCCACCGATCATCATCAAGCACACATGGCTATTTAAAGGAGTTATAACGGCTCGGATTTAATCGGCCGCGGCGCATCTCGACCGTCAGATCACGATCCAAGGGGCGAAATCTCATGCGTTTTATAACGCATCTCATTAGGCCTCATCCGGACCGTCCATTAAGATCCGACGGCTGTGACTTAACTGAAACGGTCCACGATAGACCGTTCCATCATAACCATCGATCGTTTCGATCGGATGGTTACGCCCAAAAACTGTATAAATAAGGCATGTTCTTCTGATCTGTAAGCATTCGAGTTAGAAATCAATCCAATTGATCTGTTTAGACACCTCCCTTCTCGAATCTCTTGGTTCCATCCTCTTCTACATCCATTTTCCGCATCCACGGAGGGCTTGAAATCGAGATTTGGTTGAGTAGAGAAGGAGAAATCAAGGCTTGAATCTCCACATCGTGTTTTCTTCGGATTTTTGATTAACGATGATTAATCGATCTAATCTAAGCGCAATTTGGGATTAGTTTAAACGATTTTTTTTAATCTATCATCCATTTACATTTAATTTCAATTTAGATTAGGATTTAAAGTTTAATTTCATTTAATTTTCGTTAAAATCGCGATTTACACGTTCAAAAATTTCTTCTCACTTCGATCTTCATTTTCTCTGCGAAATCACGATCAATTTCAATGATTCTTGATTCCGTGGAAGCGATTTAAAGTTATCTTTCATAATATATCATTTTCCCCAATTTCTACCATCGATTTATCATCCGATTTGATCAATTTCGAAGAAAACATCATAAATTTCCTTATTTCCCTATGTACTCGACCCTTATTTACCATTATACCCCTCAATTCGAGTTAATTTCATCAAATTGGTAAGTTTGGAATTATTTTTGACACGAGACTGTGTGAAATTGACGACCTCGCGGTTTCATCTCGTCACTCTTCCTCTTCCCACATTCTTTTCATTCCTTCTCTTCCGCCTCATCTTGCTTTCTCGCTTTCTTTCTCCTAGTCTCCCCTCGCAGTCAAACTTTTCTTTTCTTTGTTCAACAGCTCCCAATCACTTTTACTCCTCCACCACATTCTAATTTTCTCCCGTCTGCTCTCTCTTTCTTTGTTGTCGAATTCATCACTCTACCTTTCTATCTCAAAGTCTTTTCCTCTTCCCCGTTCAACTGCTCACGTAGACAATAACCTCCTCTCTCGGATTATCTCACTTCAGCACATCCTCTTCTTCCACGCGGACCTCGCCTATTCTCCCTTTTGTGATTCTGTTCTCTATCTTTTCATTTTTCTTCTTTCTTACAGTCATTCAAACTCTCTCCAGCCCTTTCCCTTCTTTTATCTCTTCCGACCGTGTTCTCTCTCTTATCGCTCTCTCATGATTTGCTTTCTCCATCTCCCTCTCTCTCTCTCTCTCTCTCTCGCTGTTGACTGTCATACTTTCTTTTCCCCTATCGCTCCTCTATGATCCCTTTACTGCTCCTTTTCGTTCCAGCTCCGATCCCTCTCTCCTTTTAAGTCTCTCTTACTGTCTTTACTCATTCTCTTTCACCCTTTCCCTCTCCCGCCTATTAGCCTTCTCTCTTGGTTAATCGTTTGATCCATTCTCCCGTGTCTTTGTTTTCTAATAGGATGCTTAATTCTCTTAATCACTCTCATTCTCCTGTATCTCTTCCATTCATTATCTATATGCATGTATTTATGTATAGTGCTCCTCTCTAATTAACTGATTTTTCTATCCTCTCTTTGGTGTGCGCCCTAGAATCTCTGTGGATCAACCTAGAAAGATATACACTCTACATAACTCTACCATTCATAGCTTATAAATAGTAAGTTTTTTGGGTTTGAATACACAACAAATTTGAGCCTAACAAATTTTGGCGCCGCTGCCTGGGATTTTAGGTGCATGAGATATCGATATTCTTTTTCTTTTTTCTATTCTCTTCTCTGTTTTATTTCAGGTAAAAAAAAAAGAAGAAAAAAATCAGAAAGGTCAACAATACTAAAGGAAAAGGACAATCATGTCCAGTCTATTGCAAGGATCACGATCAAGAGGTAAGCCTAAACTTTGTGCATGCACGGTAGAAGATCATTAAAGCTTAAATTTTTTATCTAGGTCATCATTCCTATTCCAAAGCCAAGCATCCCATTATGAATCCTCATGATCAACCCACTCCTATGGCACAACCTAACATAGCAGACCTGCCTAAACTCCTTAAAGACTACCTCAACCCTTGCAGTTGTGGTGGAGACATTTGATAAACCCTATTGTAGCCGTGATATCAAACCAAGAATTTTTCAAATCCTTCCAAACTTCTATGGAAATATTAACGAAGATCCCTATGGTCATCTCCAAGAGTTTTCTAAGATCTATGCTACCATTAAAGATGCTGATGACTCCCTTAAATTAACACTCTTCCCATTTTCATTAAAGGGATAAGCTAGCTATTGGTTCTCTAATTTAGAAGTCACCACTTGGTCTAAGCTTTTTAATAATTTTATCACCAAGCTTTATCCTCATGGAAAGAGCAACATGACGAGGAAACTTATCATGAGTTTCTCACACAACACTAATGAGCAGCTCCATGAATCTTGGAATAGATTTCAAGGACTTTTGAGGAAGTGCCCTCATCATGGTTTTTCTCGTTGGCAACTAGTTCATTATTTTTACGAAGGCATGGATTATCAAAATAAGGAAATCATAGATGCTTCGTGTGGAGGTTCCATAGCTAGTAAAAGCGAGGATCAAGCCTACCATGTCTTAGAGGAATTGAGCCAAAATTCCTTCAATTACATTGTTTCATCCACGTATGATAGAGCTAATGTTACCCTAAAAAAGGAAGGAATATATGAATTAGTGAGATACGCTAACAAGGAACTGAGAGATGAAGTTAGTGAAATCAGTAAAAAGTTAGAAAGACTCTTGTCTGCTCAAAAACACAGTGCCCCTACCAAAGCACCGATCTGTTCTTTTGGTGCAAGTCAAGATCACAATGAGAGTGAATGTATGTCTTTCCTCAATATACATAAAGAGGTGAGTGCCTTTTCACAACCCAACTCATATAATCCAAGTTGGAGACAATCAAACCTAGTATGGAAGAACCCAACAAATCAACCATTCTCACTGCCTAAGCCTAAGCCTACTTCCAAAAGTCTCCAATGTTACTAAACTCTCATGCATCCGAAAAAAATCCATCTCTTCATAATCCTGCACTCCAAACACCTCCAATTTTTCAAAATCCACCCATAGGTGGATCATATCCCCCCCATGTGGATTCAACCATTTATGCTCTAAAGGAGCAATTAGCTAGCCAACAGCAAACCCTAGCCCAAATGATGTCACAAATACAAGCCCAAAATCAGATAATCCAAACTCAAGGGCAAATGTTTCAAAATCAACTATCACAATTATGTAAGGGCTTATCCCAAGGCAAAAATATAGACCTCAATCCTAGAGGTCAACTCCCAAGCCAACATGTTGCAAACCCTAAGCACCATCCACCTAGTTTCCCTCATCCCCTCAATAATTCCATGGCACAAAATCAAGCAAGCTCTTGTCAAGGATTTCAAATGGAAGAGTTGAAAGGAGTAACCAAACTCAGATATGGAAAGGTTATAAATTTAGAACCTCTAAATTCCGATACACCTGAGGAAGAGGATGATGATACAAAGGAAGACTCACCAATAGTAGAAGAAGTCAAATACGAACCACCGATACCGTTTCCTTCAGCACTCTTTCCCAAAACCAGAAACAATAAGAAGAATGTCGAAGAGAAAGACTTGATTAAATTATTTGAACAAGTTCATATCAACATCCCCTTGCTTGATGCTATTAAACATGTCCCTTCATATGCTAAATTTCTTAAATCATTATGTACACCCAAGAGGGAAACAAAAATAGTCAATTTGTCTGCAGGGGTTGGTGCATTCATATTAAATGAAATGCCGAAGAAGAGGAAGGATCCTAGAAGTCCCCTAGTCTCATGTAGCATTAAGGGCATGACATTCAGTAAAGCGTTGCTAGATCTCGGGGCTAGTGTAAACCTCGGCTAGTGCCTCACTTTTATTTCTGTCACATCTCCTCCATTGATAAAACTAATTTGCTCAATTCATCATGCTTGAAATACCATGATGAATACCATGTACCTTCTTATTGGATCTTTTTTTAGCTTATTGGTCTATCTTATTGAATCTTCTTAACAAATACCATGTACCTTCTCAAATCTTCCTTCTCAGTTCTTGCTTCATCCAAATATTCCTTTTGCCTTATTTGGCCATACATATGGCTCATCAAGCGTATTAGAGATGTATTTTCACTATTTTGGTCACATCTTTCTCTTCTTATCTTGAATTTGGGCAAAATGATGCAGATTGTGTATAATAAAAAAATCTTCAAATGCCAATGAGCCATATTTATGACCATCAAAGGTGTATGCTGGGTGAGAGAAATGGGACAAAGCATCAACTAGCTACTATCGAGATGGAGCCATTGATTACTTCCAATTTCATGCATTAATGTCATGCATTTTATGTATTTCTCCTTAAAAATAAAATCATAAATGCATGTTATCATGTTTGAGAGTAATTAAAATGATAATTCTTATGTTTATAATGATATTCTTCATTTTTTTATGAATTGATAAAATTTTATGAAAATTTAATGAGATTGATTCATCAAGAAGATAATCTAATTTTATTATAATATGAAATATCTATTTCTTTTCCATTTAAAATGCCTTTATTGATATGAAAATATTTATGAATACATGTGATCATGAGTTTTATTGAATAAATTTATTTCTATGAGGACATTTAGATTTTTCTAGAGTGGTGAAAATTTTTGGGGAATTTATGGAGTTTGAAATCATTAAGAAAAAAATTATTGAAAATATTTTTACAAGAAAATATTTTTTTCATTTTTAGTGATTTTTAGAAGAATAAGTGACATGGCAGCTCATGATTGACTGCCACATTTCTCTCTCTTAAAAAAGAATAAAAAAGAGAATAGAGAGAGAGTAATTTCTCTCTCGCACACACTTGTCTTTTTCTCTTGCGCAACTTGCAGTTTTCATCGCACATAATATCTATGTGATGCCCCCTCCAATGTGCCTCTCTCCATCTCTACCTCTCTCTCTCTCTCTCTCTCTCTCTCTCTCTCTCTCTCTTTCTCTCACTTGTGATAGAAGAAAAATTTATGTCATGAGCGTCAGCTCTCAACCTCTCCACGAAATCTTACTCTCTATTGCATCCCCTTCCTTGCTATCTTCTCCTTCCTCTTCCTCTCCTCCTCCACCTTCTCCTCTCACCGGTCACCTCAGTCCCCTCTTTTTCTATTGTTGCCACTTCTCTTACATGGCAAAAATCCTCATCGCACTTCCTCTATCTTCTCCAATTCTCCATTTCCTTCTTCTCCCTTTGCTTTTGTGTTACTTCTCCTCCCTCTTTCTTTCTCGCACGATGGAAGTTTTCTATTGTGTCTAATTGCCATTTTCTACTGCTGCATCTGCTTCTCTCTCTCTCTCTCTCCCTCTTTCGTGACAAAGTTCCTAGACTCGTTGTCTTTTTGTTTTGTGTGTCGTCAGCCTTCTCTCCTTCTTTTCTTCTTCTTCCTCCCCTTGCTCTCTCTCCCTCTCTCCCTCGATCTCTTGCATGCACGTGCAAGCGTGCACAAGTGGGAGAGTTCTTTTTCTTCTCCTTCTTCTCTACTTCTTTCTATTTTTTCCTCTCTCCTTGCCCTCTCTATCCTTCGCTCTCGTGTGCACGTGTGCATGCACATGCAAGCAAAAAATAAGGAAAAGAAAATTCTGCTACCTTCATACTAGGATCTGTAGTTGACAAGTTCTCCAAAACTTGAATGCAAGTATTGTACGCAACAAAAATTTATTGAATCAAACATTCGACATGTAAATACACCAAGGGAGATGATCCTATCATCTAGTATAGATTAAAACTATACTCAAATGATTCATTTGAAAGAGATCCCCAAGCTGTTCAAGGGTATGGCCTCTAGTGATATCCATATAGTCTCTGGATGATCGGATCTCCTCTAGAATACTCATCACCATGAGAGGAAGATAAGAGAGGGAAGAATTTTCCCTAGGCTCACATGATTACGTGTATTATGGTCGTTATCCCCTCTATTATAGACTTTGGGAATGTAAAATTTTCATACACCAAGTGCTCTAGAAGATATTAAGTATATGAGAACTCCCTCATGAAAACCTTGTCATCATCAGCTACCATTTAAATATAATCTTTCATCCGAGTGAGACGCATGAATGACTCAAGATATGGTTAACTCTTAAGTCCTAATCGATCACTCAATTTAGTATTGATGTGAGTAGGAAGTCAACGAGAACACTTTATTTGATGTTTCCATTACCTTGACCAAGGATTTAACCACATTTCATTCCTCGAGTCAATATCCTATTTTATCGATGATCCTATCTGGACTATATAATCACCTTCAAGGACTTCATGTCGTATCCAATCTATGATATTTTGGAAATCTTGTGGCTAGGGATTCATAAGTCAATCAAAACATGATCATCTATCCACAATATGTCTTTGGTGTCTCAAATCAAAGGACCAAAAACAAAACTATAACATGAATCAACTTGACTGACAGTATGAAATAATATCATTATGGGATTCACACAGATCAATTCAATGGACTCTTTCTCCAAAGCCTTTGAGAAATTCAGAGAGTTTAAGAATGAAGTGGAAAAGCAATCTGTAAAGAGTATCAAGACTCTTCGATCAGATCGAGGAGATGAATACTAAAGTACAAAATTAACACAGTTCCTTAGGGATAATGGTATCCTAGCTCAATTGACTCCTTCTTACACACCTCAGATGAATGGTATTTCAGAAAGGAGAAATCGTACCTTGTTGGACATGGTGCGATCTATAATGAGTTTCTCAAAACTTCTAATATCCCTTTAGGGATATGCGCGTGAGATAGCAGCATGTATCCTTAACGTCTAACATAGAAAATCAGAAGCTTCTATTGCAAATGAGATATGGAAAGGGAAGAAGTCAGACTTCTCTTACTTTAGAGTATGGGGTTGTCCTACTCAATACTACTTTTACCTCCCTAAAGAATAATCGATATTTTTTGGGAAAAGGGTCATCTTCTTAGAAGATGAGTATCTCTTAAGAAGAGATAGTGGGAGTAAAGTACTACTGGAAGAAGTTCCAGACCCAAAGACAAATGCTAGCTTATTAGATGAGAACTCAGTCCCCAAAAATCTTCAAGTACACACAGAGGCACCGTGTAGGACTGCTAGAGTATCGAGACAACCAGATCGATATGAGGTATAACTATTAATGAGAGGGTACAACTATTGGTACAAGGATCATAGATAGATTGTCCAAACTTAAAATTATATTAAGTGACTTAGCCACTTCTTTAGTCTACTCAAATAAAATAAATAGAACTGCAAAGATTTTGGTGTAATATGACATTGACGGTTGAGACACATCTCTTGAGGCAAGATAGGTTAGTGGAGGATTTGGGATCCCTAGATTTTCACTAACTTTCGTGGATGTGATGATTAAATAAAGACTAAGGTTGTAAGTGCCTCCAAGAAAATTGCCACTAGAAGCAAAAATCTGCTAGATGTAATACACATTGATGTGTGTGTGGAGCTCTGGTCAATAAATTGATAAAGGACATATATGAAGACCATTTGCACTATTTCTCTTGCAACATGACATAATCCTGCAATACACTCTGATGAGTAAAACAAAGATTAATGTGATTGTTGAACAAAGAAAATGATGAACCACTCAACTCTGCTTTTCTTGTCGTGAGCTTTTTAAGATTCAAGAACATCAACTTATGTTTACATTATTATTCTTGCTGAGGGGTCGTCTCATGGTCTAAAACCAAGCAAAGGATGATGGCGGCATCTACAATAGAAGTTGAGTGCATAGCTTGTTTCCACGCATTTGCACAAACCATCTAGTTGCAGAATTTCATTTCACACTTGGGGCCGTTAAATTATATTGTAACAATGAAGTGACTGAAAATTCTCCAACAACAACAAGAGCTCAAGTGCTTGCTAGAATATGGAACTAAAGTTCTTGATTTCAAAAATGCAAAAATCGAATATAGATTCGTGTCAATTGAGCGCATTGGAACTGGTGCAATGCTAGCTGATTCACTTATTAAATCACTACAACCTGGTACCTATAGTGGACATGTCCTTGAATATGGGTTTGATCAGTTCCCTCGAGTTGAGCACTACGAGTTCTTACTTGAGACACTTGAATATATTTATGTGATATCACTTCTATCCCTGATCAAGATTATACATGAATCATTATTTGTTGCTTGAAAATCTGAGGATCTGAACTCATTTTCTTCTATCATGAAATTATGAGTCCATCCAATACCTAAAAATGATTGATGTTCAACATTCAATGTGAAAATGTGCTGCATTGTTAAGAGTTTAGTCCTGACACATTGCAGGTGACCGTCAGTGGATAGATGCATTTTGGACCACGTTTCGATAAAATATTGTCTCCATAGGACTCCTGACACAGAATATTGTATTTCGGGTCCCCCGATCCAAGTCGTTGACATTTCAATAATCAATGGCATCTCAAGTGTCATCTTCTGCATCGATGGCATCTCCAAGTAAGCTTCTGATCGATTACATCATCCATATTCTACTGATTCATGAAAGACCAAAGACTTGGCTCAGCGTCATCGCGCGAGCGTGCTAGTTGTCAAAGCTTTCCACCCCCGAATCATTGAGGATATAACGGTTCAGCATTTTCGCTATGTGACTCTGATGAATCGTCAGGAGTTCATCAGAGTAATAATGCCCGAAAAGAAGGCCTATCAAGGCTATAGACCAGTGGAGCGGTTAGCATACTCCTGAACCAGGGCCCCGAAGAGTGACGGGCGCTCTATCAAGTTCGATGGCGTGTCGAACTCCGCCGCCAGTCCTGTGCCGTCGAGTAAAAAGGTCAGTCCTTTCTCTTTATCTCTCTCTAGGTCTCGAGATGGGGAGATAAATATACCTGCATCTACGACCAGCACGCGGTCGCAGTCCATGACGGTGGGTATCCTGTGGGCGATGCTGATGATAGTGCAGGAGGCGAAGTCCTCCCTGATGATCTTCTGGATCATCGCATCCGTCTGCGAGTCCACCGAGGCGGTCGCCTCGTCCATGAACAAGATCGGGCTGCGCTTCAACATCACCCGCCCCAGGCACAATAGCTGTCTCTGCCCCACGCTCCAGTTATCTCCGCTGTCAACCACTGCACAAAAAGGCCGCCGCAGCTGAGTACCGCTAAAAAAATACGTAGTTTTCTGAGGATGACCCCGCAACTTACCCATCGCATTGAGTTTCTCTGGTTTGCCCGCCACAATTTCCTTGAGCTGGCATCGTTCGAGGCTCTGAGAAATCAGGATGTAAAGAGCGTCAACAATTGAACGAAAAAATAAATGGAAATATCCGGATTTTTTTAAGGCGCACCTTCCATATCTCGTCATCGGAGTGGGCGTCCGTGGGGTCGATGTTGCTCCTCACCGTTCCTTCAAAGAGAACGGGCTCCTGAGGAATGATCCCGAATCTGGACCGGAGATCGTGAAGACCCAGAGTAGAAATATCGATTCCGTCGATGATGATCTTTCCCCCAGTGGGCTCTACCACGCGGAACAGCGCCTGGATCAGCGTCGATTTTCCGCTTCCGGTGCGGCCGACGACTCCGATCTTCTCTCCTCCGTTGATCCTGAGTGTGATTCCTTTCAGAATCATCGGGGTATTGAGACGATACCTCACCTACGTCAATTTTCAGTCGATTATTTTTCTTCTTCGAAATATCCGCACGGAACAGTGGTCGAAAATAGCAGATAATTTACCTTGAGATCTCGGACATCGATGTTTCCTCTGGTCGGCCAACTCGCAGAGGGGAGACAACCCTTTATCCTCCAGGCCGCTTCTGACGGGATGTTCGTGAACTGCTTAATCCTCTCCACAGACACCATTCTGTTCTCTGCTAAGCAGCTGATCCATATCGCGAAGTAAAGCACCGCGTTGAGAGAGAGCCCATAAGATAGAGACAGACCCACGTACTCTGCATTGCAAAAACCCACCGTAAAAAACTTATAACTCTAGAGAGAGAAATAGAAAGATCTGCGTCGACTTACCCGGTTTCACAATACTGCTCGGCAATATGACCATGAAAAGGGCGGAACAACAAAGGACGACACTCCCTATGAGCTCCAAGCGGAAGCCCAGCCACTCGTTAGATCCATTGTTGTGGAAATCCATCCTCAGGTTAGAGTCGACCCGGTTCAGATTTTCCATGGAGAACCTCTCTTCCATCCTGAAACAGCGGATCGTTGTCACGCCAGAGACACTTTCCGAGAAGTGATGAATCACTGGAGCCTTCGTTATCGAATCCAGACGGGTTAACTCGCGAGATGACGCCAGATAGTACCCCTGAAGAAAAGAATATTACTGCATAAAAAACTTCGAAGCTAAAGTTTCCAAAAGTGAGAATTGACATCAGGATCATACCCTCAGCCAGAAATTAAGCACTGCTAGAGGGGTAATTATTATGATCGTCGGCCAAGCGACCGAGCACGTAATCACCAGGATGCTGAACACGTTCATGAACAAAGCCAGGGTAATCGCCAAGAAGAACGGAAGAAAAAGGTCAACGTTGGTTTGATCCGACGACGCCTGAAAAAAATAACGATTTTATCTCAAAAACCCGCGCCCACGTCTTTTTAAGTGTCTCGGAGACCGTTCAGAAAGCTTACTCGGCTGAGAATCCTGCCAGAAGGCGTGGTATCGAAGAAGGACATGGGCGCGTGTAGAATGCTGTCGATGATCCGCCGGAAGAATATTTGCGCCGTATCGAGTCCCAGCACCGTGACGATAAACGTCCTTATCGCGATAAGGACGATAGCGACAACAGAAATGATTGAGTATACGCCTAAAAATACGAAGGGCTTAAAGGAGGCTGGATTCACGTCGGAGGTCTCGAAAGCTAGCCAGTAGTCCCCGGCGACAATTGAGAGTTGCCAAACCACCGAGGAAGAAAGCACCGCGAAGACTCCCCACCATCCCCAAGCTTCAGTGGCGTACGTCTTGTAAACGCGCCAGCCAACACGGCCGGTCTCCCTCTGTTCCTCCTCGATGAGCTTCGCTGTTCCTTTCCCCTTTTTCGGGATCTCAGTAGAATCGTTATCCGTTTCGGCGTGGTTCTGTTCATGCTGTTTATCTGATGGGTTGACCGTTGCGACATGGACTTCGCCTGCGGTGGCGGCGCTGTGCTCGACGAGCTCCATAGAGTTGTCGTGGGCTGCCACAAGGGCGCTGAAGTCCGTGCCGTCGTGGAGGAGCTGATTGTACTTCCCCGACTGGACAATCTCTCCGTCTCGCATGACCAAGATGAGGTCAGCGTTGTGAAGGAAGTCAACTTGGTGGGTGACAAGGACCACGGTTTTCCCTTTCAGCGCTCCTCTCACACATTCCTGCCCAGAATATTCCATTTTCAATAAAGATCACGAAAAAATTATCGAGATATTAATTCAATAATAAATAATATTCATGTCTGCTCGAATATAACTGGTCCCAAGAAGAGAACTTCGCCATTACTGCAAGTAATTTGCATCTCGAATGCGCCGTATTAAAATGGCACGTGAGCTTTGATGGTTTGCTTGTAGACACGATAACGCGAAGGATAGAGGCGAGAGAGATGAACTAACCCTGAAGATGAAAGAGCCGGTTTGAGCGTCGACGGCGCTGAAGACGTCGTCGAGGAGGTAGACGTCGGAGTCCTGGTAGACGGCGCGAGCTAGTTGGATGCGCTGCTTCTGCCCGCCGCTGAGGTTTATTCCTCGCTCCCCGATCTCCGTCTGATCCCCGAACTCCATCATTTCCATGTCTTTCTCCAAGCAGCATACGCGCAGCACCTCCCGATATCTCTCCGGCTCCATCGGCTCCCCGAACAGTATGTTTTCCTGTATCGTCCCGTTCTGTATCCACGACGTCTGCGCCACGTAAGCCGTCGTTCCACGTACCCGCACCTGAACGTAAGCCAGAAGTCAGAACATTTAATCACTGATCTATGTACAATGAAGTTAATGCAACGAGAGAGAGAGATGAGATGATAAAGACATATCGAACGGCTAGGGCGAGAGAGAGAGAGAGAGATGATAAAGACATATCGAACGGCTTAGGGCGTACCTTGCCGGATATTCTGTGCATTTCTCCGAGAAGGCAAGAAAGAAACGACGACTTTCCAGATCCGACGGTCCCAACGACAGCCGCAAGCGAGCCCGTCTTGATTCGAACATTTACGCCACGAAGGAACCCACCGGAGCCGTTTGTCGGTTCATCTTCCCAGCTGAAGGTTCCATTATTTACCTCTACTGCCACGTCATCCCCCCCTCCGCCGGGTAACTTGTCCACGGCGATCTCGTCTAGCTCGCGGCTAGTCATGTACGCATCGAGTCTCTCCAAGGAAATCAACGCTTGCGACGATTGTATCAGCGCCTGAGGGAACATCCGCAGCGGCTCCTGCAAGATCTTGAACATGGAAGTCGCCGTGAAGACCTTCCCCGCGTCCAGCTCCTCGCCGAGAAACAAGCAGGTGGCAAATGTTATAACAGAAATCAGCACCGGCCCGCTCCATAGAGCAACTATGTTTCCTCCGACGGAGTAGAAGAACTTGGTCAGCCAGGAGAATTCCGCATCTCGGTGCTTCAAGATCCTGCTGTTGAAATGGTCTTCCCAGGCTTGGAACTTGATCACGCGCATGTAACTGAGCATCTCATTCGTGGCCTTCATCCGCTTGTCGCGATTCATCATCAGGTTGAACTGGTATCTGTTGTTGCGCTGCGATCCCTTCACGACAAATACAAGGAGAAGACTGATGGCGATGGCCGTGGTAAACGTTGCGACTCCGAGTTGGAAGTAGAGAAGGACCACGGCGGCTCCCACCTGAAGCGGCATCAGCCAGAGGTAGTGCAGCTGGAGCATCATGTCGGAGAGCTGCTGCGCGTCAACGGCCATGTAGTTGACGATCTGCCCTACGCCGTGGGACTGGCGAGAGGAGCAGGAAAGTTTAAGTCCTTTGCGGTAGAGAGAGGTGATGAGGGTGGAACGGATGAGCATCCCAAGCTTCTGCGACTGGAAATTGTACTGGTGGGAGCAAACCACCTCCACCGATTTAGCGGCCAGGAGGATCCCGCAGAGATACAAACCCTCGAGAGGGGAGCGGCCGTTCTTGGAGCTGGCGAAGTCGACGAACCGGGTTATCAGTAGTGGGCCGACGTACATGACGCTGAGCCGGACTACGGAAAGGAAAGCAGTGAGAAGGAGGTTCGGCCAGAAGCACCGGAGGAGGGCGGTTCGAACCGGGTGGTTCGATCGGAGAGCCGGCCTCGGCCACTTGGACCGGAAAAGCTCGTACATTTGCTCCGCTCGGTGCTCCGGCGCGAGGGACGGCACGTCGGGGAGCTTGAGCGGCGACTTGTGTCCCTTCTTAAGTATGGGATCCATCCACAGGAAAGCTACTCGGGAGAAGAGCGATGCGGAGGCGTAACCGGTGACTTCCTCTTCTGTGGCCCCCGACTCGGGGGATACCTGCTCGACCAAAACTATACCTGTTTTTCCTGTGATTCCGCCGTAGAGGAGGAACGAGGAGACAAGGAAAGCTGCGAGGAAGAAGATATTTTCGGGGAAGAGAATTGGTTCGTCGGAGCCATAATCGGCTAAGCGGAGGATGGCGGATGCGGCGAGAAGCGAGGACGCGAGGAAGCTAGCGACCCAGTAGAGGCGCAGAGGGAGAGCATGAGTTCGCGCTCGAAAACGCTTCTCGTGAGCTATCAAGATGACGACTCCCAGGCTCGCCAAGGCCTTCGAAACGAGAAAGAGGGACTCCGCCGGGGTCCTAAGGGTGTAACCGACGACGGAGAGGCCGAAGAGAAAAGCGGAAGAGAGAGAAAGCAAGGAAGAAAGGATGAGAGACAGCTTGAACAGAAGGTTGGTGCAGATGGTTGCTGGCTTGTGCTCTACTATCAGCGGTTTATGAAGGTCGGGAGGATCACGATGTCCCCGGTGAACCTTCTGCCAGAGTCTTTTCACCGAGAACAATAAAAGGACCGAGAAGAAAAAGACGTCGATGGTGGAGGATAGGAAACGTTGCGGGCAAGGAGAGAGAAAGAAGAAGCGAAGCCATTCAGAGAGGGAGGTCGCCCCGGTGTTACAGATGGGGTATGCAAGCAGAGATTCAGGACCGAAGTTGGTAGCCCCAGGAAGCATCTCTCCTCCACAGCTGCCGCCCCCAGCGGCGGAGATACCTCTGTCCTGGCTTTATTGCAGGAAATTTTTTACGAAGCCTGAGGAACCAAGAATCATAAAGAGGGAGGACCGCAGCCGCTGGAAATTCCAAAGCCCCAAGAGGCTGATCTTGAAAGAATTTGAAGGAAACAAGGTAACTGTAAGTAAGTATTACGTGCCGGAAACCTGGAAAGGAGTTCGATAAGGGCCAGATCCAAGATGACGAGGTCCTTACCACCCAGTAAACGTGGACCCCTTGGGATCCACAAACTGGCCACACTCTGCGTCGCCGTGACCTCATTCATGACGTATCATCGACCGGTCGAGGAGAGCTGTCCGAGTCTTGAAGCCATCGACCGGTGGAGGATTGAAAGTCATCTACCGCTATCCCGCAGACCGACTTCGACCCGCAGGGGATATGGTCGTCGATAATCGACTGTAGAGAATACGAGAAGCTTTAGACACTGCCTCGCCTGACCTCTCTTTTGTTCTTCAGCCAAAAGACGCCTACCATTTTAGTAATAAATCTGCGGCTTGTATCGGCCATTAAAATTACACATGTCGTGTGTCTGTTGTCCTTCATTATTTTAATTGGGCCATGTGGTAGGGCCCGTATCTGTCTCGTATCTTACTCCTTCCCTTTGAAAAACTCAATTGACTTTGAACAAGTGACTTTGGGATTTGAGTGCAGTCTTCTTTCCTCGCAAGAAACCTTTCAGCCCTCTTCTCTTCTCTTAACCTATTGAAAATCGAGTTTGACTTTGAACAAGTGGCTTTAGTGTAGTTGTTTTCACAGATCTCTTCTTCTCTTTCAAGAAACCCTTTGGAATTGGTGTCTCCTTCTCTGCACTCCTCACCAAATTTCTCGACCCTCTCATCTCTCTCATTTCCATAGGGGATGGCACTGAAGCAGGGTGCTGGTTAGAGTCATGATTTCATGGTTAGCCCATACCTGTCTCTTATTTCCATGGAGGATGGCCTTGATTATAAGAAGGCCTCAAAACAATGACAATTCTGAGGGCGACCAAATGTGGAACTTGCTATCTCTTTGATCATCGAATTCCATGGCTGCCCTAATTGCTCGAGAGATTAAATTTTCACTCAAATTCCATGTTTGCCCTTATTGCATCGGGGTAAACCCGAGTAGGATGTATAGGCAGACATCTTAAACTACACTTTTGGAGATGACCTTGGCGTAAAGCTACATGGAGAATAGGATGTGTACTGCGAACTAGTGTAGTGAGAGGCTAAAGACTACATGGAGAATTGAGAATTGTAAACATCCTACTAAAGGCTAGGCCCTCAAGCATTTTCTTGGTAACCTTGGTTAAAAAATCTACTTGCCTTTGATACCATCCACAACATTTGGCATAGTAGTATGTGACATTACAGAGTCGTGCAATCCTTAAGTACGAACTATTGAGGTTCAACATTAATTTCTAAATCACTTAACATCGTGATTAATTTAAAAATTAATATAAAGATCAAATCTACTGAGATTTATCCTTGACTTTGATTATCTTTACATTTAAATATATTAGAAAATATAAAATGTTTCATTTCATTGGAGAATAGTATATTTAGAAATATATGTTGAAAACATTCGAATGGATCGCATCCCATAAAAATTGTATTTAAAATAGGTGAAATCGAGGACATAAGTTTGAAAGAGAAAAATAAAAAGATTATGAGAAAGAAAGTAATGAAAAATGAAATAACTTTTTAGTATAATGTTCCATAATGAAATCTAATTGAGTGTAGATCAAAGAAAAAATGGCATGGCTAAATTGAAAATCATTAAAAGTTGATCAAATTAATGGCTGAATTAAGGGCTTTTTATTTCTAAATCCCTCGATGAGAATGCAACAATGGGCTAGTTCTCCCAATTTCATCATTGAAATCTTGCTTTCTTTCTCTTAGTGGATACAAAATAGGGGTAGAACACAAAATGACCAAGATTTTCAATGAACTTTTGTCACAATTTTCAATCAAGGAAAAATTCCAAGAACATTTTTCCACAAGGAGAGAGTGTTTCATAATTAAGATTTCAAACAACCATTAGATTTCCTATTACATAGATCTCAGCAGCTGAGATGAGGCTACATTGCAAATTGTGGGAAGAGGAAACAAATGCTTTAACAATGTCCACTGGCTGTGATTTTTCTAGATTGTGTGTGGATATAGAGCTACCTCACCTTGTATTATGGTTGACTTGCTCTTCAATATTAGTGATTGAATAAGTGATACCAAATGACTTATATTGAATGTGTATCATCCATTTGTGTTGTGTTGCGTACCTTATGCAAATAAGTGACCAAGGTTTTTCATGAGTTTTTCACCCCCCAATATTCCAAAGAACAACCTTTTTTTCAAGGAGAGAGTGTTTCATAATTAAAATTATAAACACCTATTGGATCTCCTATTATAAATCAAAGTGTCTAATATGTGGCCACATTGTATACCACTTGAATAGAAAAGAACCTCTTTAGCAACATCCATTGATTGTGATTTCGCTACATTGTGAACAGAAATAGGGTAACCTTGTCTTCAACAGTTGTGATTGAATGAGTGATACCCAATGACTTAGATTGAATGTGTATCAAACACTTGTACCATGTCACATATTGTATGCAAATTAGTAAGGACAAAAAACCATGATGTTTAATGTATCATTACATATGTAGCCAATCACTTAAAAAATAAAAAAGACCAAAAAATATAGAATACAAATTATTAGATTATGGCCCAATTGGTTGGACCATTAGGTCCTAACTTCAATTTGAGACAAATCTCTTTTTTTTCATCTTCTTCGATATATAGAGAGACACATACTCTTTTGTTTTCATGTATCCATTATGTTTCACCATTTGACATGGTATCATACCCTTCGCTCTTTTTGTCTCCCCTAAGCTTGTTTTACAAGCCTTTTTCCATAATGCACTCCATTGAGACCATGCTTATCATTTTCAGCCCATCTTGTAGTCCTCATCCACTATTTCAGCCACCACACTACTCCTTTGTCACAAAATAGGAAACACTTTTGTGATGCACTATTTTAAGGATGAAGACGAGTTGCGTGGAGTCCTAAAGGACCAAGTAGCCACCAAATGAGATGAAGGTGAGAATGAGTGATGACTATATGGAGTAGGTAAAAACATACCTCCACTTCACAATGGTGAGAACCTTTTATGCCCATAGTATGACCTACCTTACTCACTGTCGCTGAGTACTTCCCACAGGTTTCAAGGAGATTGACCTAGAGAATGAAATCTGAAACTCCCCTAGGGCGGAATCATCAAGGAAGGTGGACTCAATATGTTAACACTTCGCATGCCTATCTTCAAACTGAAAAAGGTTAAGGGATATTTATGGAGAACCTAAGGGGCAATGCTAAGGGCCTAGCATTGAGTAAAGTGGGGGGGTGTTTGATAACTCTAAAATATAAGCCATATTCATGCATCATTTGTCATTTTTAAGTGCTGATAAAGGTTATAACAATAAGAATATCTATTTCTATATGACTGAATGTGGTGAAAATATGACTAAGTCCTATTATGTATCATTTTTAGATTTTGATTATATTATGAGACTAACCCCATTTGACTTCTTGAAAGTCAAATGATTATATTCTCATATTTTTATGAGTTATGTGGATTCAAGGACTTAAGCGAAGTTTAATGGGAGCATGGATACAAACTATTTAGAATGAGAATAAGAAAACATGTACTCCATCTTTTAAAGAGGTTGGTCAACCTTTTCTATCTTTTTAGGAGGTTAGTCAAACTTGTCCACCTTTTTAGGAGGATGGTCAAGAATTTCCACCTTTTTTGGAGGTTGGTCAAGCCATTCCACCTTTTTAACAAGTCAATCAAACCTTTCCATCTTTCTAGGAGGATGGTGAAGCCTTTCCACATTTCTAGGAGGATAGTCAAGCCTTTCCACCTTTTTAGGAGGTTGGTCAAACCTTGTTATATCTTTAGTGATATATATTATGTTATATGTCAATCACACTTCCATGTATCTTGCTTATATTCATTGAAATGAAATTTATTCATTGTCATACATGTGTAATGTTTACAATGAAGTCCATGAGAATATGCAGTGAGTAAGAGAATTATGATGAGATTATAATACAATGATCACTAGTCTTTTTAAACATATGTTCTAAACATTCCTATTTGTGGGATATTCGATAGGGACATCGAATTATCTGAAAATAATAGCAATATCTGATCTAACTCATATGATGACTATGGCTGATCCTGTAGCCATTGATGTGAAGACACAAAGGATAGATAACGGGTGCTATTTAGATAAAGATTTCACTCAATTGATCTATATGAATCTTTGAATAATAATTACACCTAACTGTCAATCATGTTGATTCATGTCATGGTTGTGTATGTGATCCTTTGACTTGAGACACCAAAGACATCTTATTTAATCATGTATTGATTGTGACTTACGAATCTCTAGCCAGGGAATCTCTTAAATGTCATAGATGATGGATATTATGTGGCCTATAAGCCAATCACACTTTCATGTATCTTTTTTATGTTCATTGAAATAAAATTTATTCATTATTATTCTTGTGTGATGTTTGCAATGAAGTCAATGAGCATGTGCAATGACTAAGTGAATTATGATGAGATCATAATATAGTGATCACTAGTCTTTAAACATATGTTCTAAACATTCCTGTTCGTGGGATATTCGAGAAGGACATCAAATTATCCGAAAAGAATAGCACTATCTAATCCATCTCATATGATGAGTATGACCGATCTTATAGCCATCGGTGTGGACACACTAAGGATAGATAGTAGGTGCTCTTTGGAGAAAGAGTTCACTGAATTGATCCGTATGAATCCCTGAATGGTATTATACCTAATTGTCAATCAGGTTGATTCAAGTCATGATTATGTATGTGGTCCTTTGACTTAAAACACCAAAGACATCTTGTGGATGGATGATCGTGTTTTGATTATGACTTACGAATCCCTAGCCACGGGATATCTAAAACGTCATATATTGGATACGACATGAAGTCCACGAAGATGATTGTGTGGTCAAGATGGGATCATCCACCCTCGGTATTTGAGGAGATTGACTCAAAAGAATGAGATGCGATGAAATCCTTGGCCAAGGTAGTAGAAATATCGAAGAAGGAGTTCTCGATGATTTCTACACGCATCAGTACTAACTTGAGTGACCGATTAGGGTTTGACAGTTGACCATACCCTAAGTCATTCATGAGTCTAATGTGGATGAAGGATTATACATATATGGTAATCAATGACGGGAAGGTTCCATAAGTGAGTTCTTACATACTCCATATCTCCTAGAGTACGTGGTGTAGCTTGGCACCCAACGGGCTGGCAACTCAACCTATCGATTGGGTTAAATTGATCCTTGATTAATTAATCTATATGTGGATGTGGATAATTAATTAAGGTTGACCAATAAGGCGTTATTTGGTCTATAGAGTTATTAACTAGTGATATATATGGACCTAGAGGGTCACACACATAAGGTTTATAGATGTTGGTGGATATAGACATAATTATGAGGGTTTTTATGAAAAAACCTCATTCCAAATGTCTATAAATAGGGGGAGAACGACCACAACTGAAGGTGCCCATGCAAGCCTTGTGGGAATTCTCTCCTTTCTTCTCTTTCTCTCTTGGTGAAGAGCTTTGAAGAGGAGATCCAACCATCCGGAGACCGTGTGGATACCGCTAGAGGCTAGACACTTGAATAGCTTCAAGAACTCCTTCAAGAAATCCCTGTAAGTATGTTTTCTCATTCATACTAGATGATACGATCATCTATTCTTGGTGGCTTGGTATTTTGAATGTCCGATTCAATATTTTCCGCTGCATTCGATGTTTTGATCAAAATTTTGGAAAGTTATCGACCTCAGATCCCAACAATAGATTGGATACAACATGAAGTCCTTGAAGATTATTGTGTGGTCAAAATGGGATCATCTGCCCTCAGTATTTGAAGAGATTGGCTCTAGG
Organism: Lemna minuta; assembly: GCA_024174645.1. NCBI lineage: Eukaryota > Viridiplantae > Streptophyta > Magnoliopsida > Alismatales > Araceae > Lemna > Lemna minuta. The sequence continues at coordinate 11,932,418 of CM044104.1, read as the reverse complement.
AATGAGATGCGATGAAATCTCTAGCCAAGGTAGTGGAAATATTAGAAAAGGAGTTCCCGATGATTTCTTACTTGCATCAATACTAACTTGAGTCACTGATTAGGGTTTGATAGTTAACCATACCTTACTCTTTCATGAGTCTCATGCAGATGAAAGATTATATGTACATGATAACTGATGTCATAAAGGTTCTATAAGAGAGTTCTTACATACATCATATCTCCTTGAGTATGTGGTCTAGCTTGGCACCCAACAAGCTAGCAACTCAACCTATCAATTTGGCTGAATTGATCCTAGATTAATTAATCTATATGTTGATGTGGATAATTAATTAAGATTGACCAATAAGGTGTTATTTGGTCTATAGAGTTATTAACTAGTGAGAAATATAGACCTAGAGGGTCACACACATAAGGTCTATGGATATTGAAAGATATAGACATAATTATGAGGATTTTTATGAAAAATTCACATACTATATGTCTCTAGATAGGGGAAAAAGACCACAACTCAAGGTGCCCATACAAGCCTTGTGAAAAAGACCACAACTCACTTGGCCTAAGACTGGCATAAAAAATGGGGTTTCCTTGAGGATTTAGATATGATTTTCTCTTGTAATCCTCTCCATAGATAGTGTAAACCTGACGGAATAAATTTTTGCAGTCATTGAAAACACAAAAATTTGTATCAAAATAAATACCAAACTCACCAATTTAAAGGTTTAACTATGAATTCACTAGTATAATGGTGATCAAGGGTCAAGTCCACAAAGAATTAAGGTATTTTTTTAGATGTATTCAAAATTTGATCAAATCAAATGATAAATTAGGGACATTAATAGTTTTGAAAAGACGAATTTAAGATGAATCCGCGGACTAAAAAAATCTTTCAATTCGGATCAGTATTTGCGGTGAAATCAAGAAGTAAAATTAAAAGAGAAAGCTCAATCACGAAGAGAGAAATTGACTAAAATTCATAAAATTAAACTAATCTATGCATCAAAATTAAAATATAATGTCATATGACAAAAGATTAGGAGGAAAATATGCAATCTAACTCGAAAATTGCGCTCAAAATGATCCAATTGATCTCTACATCAATGTTTTTCATTCTACGTTTCAAAAAAAAATTTGGAGTTCAAGCGGTGAATTCTTCCTATTCTCTTAACAAAATCCTGATTTTAAACACTCCTCAAATGTAGAAATGAGTCTAGATGAGCAATAAAGCAAGAGATTCAAAGATTGAAATGTCCAAATAGTTTGATTAAACAAAACATCCAAGAATGCTTTACACTGTCAAAGAGAGGGAGGTATAAATAGATAAAATTGGCCGTGCTCATTTGATCTACATCTTCATCTTCAATCAATGGCCCCGATGAAAAGCTTAGAGTCGAGTCAACGTCGTTGAATCATGTCCATTAGATTTAAGATGGAGCGTCAAGATTTCATTGTGTTATCGTGTGTATACAAATCTTCATGAAACACACCATTTTATCTTCCACGGATGCCCACGATGCCACTACGCATCGCTCAAAGGAGTCCATCGGGCACATTAAATTTGAACGATTATAACTCCCTTGATGGAAGTCCAAGATTCACTCTATTTTATAACACAAATCATTGCCCAATCAAAGTGCGCCGCGTAGCCCTTTGAGAAAGTGAAAATCAACGATTGCGATAAAATCCGCGAGTCGAACGTCTCACAAAGAAAAACTTCCAAAAATTCTTAAAAAAATTAAAAAATTGATAACTTTCAAAATAGAACTCCTTTATAAACTAATTTTTTTATCAAAAATTAAATAATCTATCATTCTAAGAAGTCAAATTTAATAAAAAAACAAGAAAATAATTTTTAATCTCAAAATGCACTCATGTTATTTGAAAGATACAACTTTTAAAAGTAAATGAATGCATAAAAAATGGTTTCTCTTATTATTTTGCATTCAAAACTCAATTAGTCTCAAATTTAAAGTAGGAATAATCTGCTCTAAAATATCACTTTTAATTATGCACGATCATCCCTAAAAATTGTTCAATTTGAGATTATAAAATTGCATAGAATGATAGATATGCACTCAAAGTATGATAGCATGCATATGAATTAAATGTTTTATGCCTAAATCTATATCAATAAACATGTAATTACAAGTATAAGTTGCATGTTATCAAAACCCTATTTATATTTATATATTATAGATTTGTTCTTTTTTCCTTAAACAATCTTTGATTTCTTGATTATCTGATTTCCCCATTTTTCACCATTCTCCCATCATCTTCTATTCTATCAATCTCATCTCTTCATTCCATCATTCTATTCTCAATTTATTTCTTACTATTTCTCAGATAATATAAATATATATCTATTTCTAATTTCATTCATACCATATCCCACTTCTTTGTCCTTCCATACTTCTCCAAAGATCTCTTTTACCGTGGTTTGGGTAGAAGAGAGAGCTGGAGATAGAGATAGAGATAGAGATAGAGATAGAGATAGAGATAGAGATAGAGATAGAGATAGAGATAGAGATAGAGATAGAGATAGAGAGAGAGAGAGAGAGAGAGAGAGAGAAATTTTTTTAAAGAGAGAGGGATACGAGGGCAGAGAGAGAAATTAGCAAAAATGGGAGAAAACTTTTGGAGGATAAAGAGATAAAATAAAATAGAATAAGATGGAAAGTGAAGTGAAAAATTGAAATTAGGAATAAGATTAGGATGAAGAGAATCACGAAGGGTAGAGGGAGATGAAGGAGAGGAACTAGATTTAAATCGTATAGTATAGTAAATTCAAAAGGTTTCATAATGAATATCTAGACAAAATATAACCTAAGCATTCATATGAGGAACATGGATAGGAGGATGAAGAGGACTAGCAGCCCAAAACCCTAATGAGCATGAGAGCCAAAGATAGAGAGAGCAAGAGAAATGAGGGAGGTTCAAGAGTTCTAGAGTCATTCACTAGAAGGCTGGTTCAAGTGCCCATCCTTTAATGATATCCACTCGTTTGCTAGACGATTGTATCTCCGATTCAATGCTCTTCACCAAGAGAGAAAGAAAAGAAATGAGAGAGTCGCCACAAAGCTTGCATAGATACCTTGATTTGTAGTAATTATCTCCATATTTATAGACAGTAGGTATGTCAACTTTTCACAAAAATCCCCAAAATCATGTCTATATCTACTAACATCCATAGACCTTATGTGTGTGACCTCTTGATCCATATAACTTCATTGAACTAATAAATGTTATCAGTCAACCTTATTAATTGTCTGCATCATCATATGTATTAATTTATCAATGATCAATTCAACCTTATCTACAAGTTTAGATGTCATCTGTTGTGTGCTAAGCTTTACCAGGTGCTTTAAGAGATATAGAATATATAGAACTCTTGTATAAAACATTTTTCTCATTAGTTAGCAGGTACGTATAATCTTTCATCAAAGTGAGAATCATGATTGACTTAGGATACAATCAATTGTCAAAACCTAATTAGTCACTCAAGTTAGTGTTGATACATGGTGAAAATCATTAAGAACACCTTTGATATTTCTACTATCTTGGTTGAATATTCAACTATATCTCATTCCTTGAGTCAACCTCCTCTTATACTAAGGGTGGACAATCTCATATTGACCATAAAATCAGCTTTATGGACTTCATGTTAGATCCTAGATATGGTTTTGGAGATCCCGTGGATAAGGACAAGATGTCTTTGGTGTCTTAGCTATCCACATACACAACTATGATATAAATCAACTTGATTGACCACTACGTATAATATCATTTAGGGATTCACATAGATCAATCCAATGAACTCTTTCTCCAAAGACCACTGATTATCTATCATTGGTGTCTCCACATTGATGGCTACAGGATCAGCCATACTCATCATAGGAGTTGGATTACATAGTACTATTCTTTCCGGATAATTCGATGTCCTTCTCGAAATCTCATGAATAGGAATGTCTAAAACATATGTTTAAATACTAGTGATCCTTATATTATGATATCATCATAATTTACTTCGTCATTACATATGCTCTTGGACTTCATTACAAATATCACACATGAATAACAATAAATAAATAAATTTCAATTAATATAAATAAGATACATGAAAGTGTGATTGGCTTATAGGACACATAATATCCATCAGTGATAGCCACAAGATCAATCATATTCCTCATGTTAGTTAAATAAATAGTAGTATTATTTGTAGATATTTCAAAATCCTTCATGAATATCAATAGATTGGAAATATTTAGAATGTGTACATAAAGACTAATGATCTTTAGTAGTTTAATCTCATCACAATTCACTAAGTCAATATACGTACTCATAGACTTGATTGTAAATATCACACAATAATACCAATAAATAAATTTTATTTTAATGAATCTAAGTGAGAGATGGAAACACGAGTTGGCTTATATGCCACATTGTATCCATAATAAACAACCCAATTTACATCAACTCAAATATTTTCGTCATTTTTTTTCCTCCAATGGATGTTTAATGTTCAAGTTTTCATGAACAATAAGCAAATAAATGATAATGTTGCACTCAATTATTAAGAAAAGCCTAGAAAAGTTCCCCTAAATTGTCAACATGATGAAAGAACAAATTCATATCATTTTATATCTTGATTTTAACATGGACCATATATTTATTTTAGTGAAATTAGATGGTGGTGGAATTGATCATAACAGATATTGATTATAACATTTATTGAATGTAACATTTTTTTTTTGCATGAAAAAAGTATGGACCACTAGATTTTACTTGATGTCTGTGAGACATTGGATTGTATAGTGTGGCAATGTTGTGAGGTGTTGCCCATACTGCTTGCCAATTAGGGAATGTGGAATGCCAATGATCGAGGTCAAGCATCATTTTTAAGTTGAAAATTTAAATTTTAAATGATGATGGAGGCTCATAATAATTTGATTTTTTTCCTCTTAAGTTTTGCCACATACCCATTGGTTTTAGAGAAATATAACAATCCATATGATGGCACTCCATATGGTGGCGATGTGTGCAACAAGTCACTACCCCCAACATTCGCCCCACGAAAAAAATAATCTAGAATTTAAAATACATATAGGTTGGGTAGAATATAAAAATTTTAAAGTCTTCTTAAGAGTAGCTAGATTCACATTACCTCCTTTTTAACTCCAAGTGTCTCATGCTTAACATTTTAGAGTAAATTGACAAGTTTGATAGCTTTTTATTTCTATAACTTGTTGGCCTTGCCCAATAGCTTATTTTAAACCCTTGCATAACTCTAAATAATCTAATAAAAATATGAAAAGAATTCTATAACCTTTGAAAATTAATATCTTAAAAAATTAAAATAATTTTATCTCAAATTTTCTCCATTGGAATAGAAATCAGATTATTTATCTTTTCATGCAATCTAGAATAAGATATTCGAAAATAAATGAAAAGTAGGATATGAAAAGCTACTATTGGTTGAATTTTTCTCATTTATTCTCCTTCTCTACTTTCTTTATGATTTACTTGACCCGGGTCTAGAAATCCATAAATTAAAAAAAGAACAAAGTTTAGTTTTTAGTAGAATTGGCCTCGAAAACTTTTCAATCCTAAGTGATGTATTTTGTCAGCCTCATGTCAATGGCATGCTATTCATGATAATAATACCAAAAATATGGTTCCAATTCTTATTTTTGTATGAGTTATACATTAAAATAAGTGAAGTATTCCTAATATGAGTCTATTAATTATATGTTAAGATAGACCTAGTGGATTAAAATTTTGATGTTAATTACATCAAAATTTTGAATAAAAATTCAAAAACAATGAAAGTCTAGGATCAATTTAATAGTTCAAAATCAGAGTTGAAAAGAAATTTCTATAGCTTCTCATCATCTTCTCCATTTTAACTCTATTTTACATCAATAAGATGCTCATCGTTTCTCTTTCTCTTGTTGTTATGATCATCTATGGCTAATGACTCGCCCCTAGGTTCATTCCCATAGATATGTGAGCTTAGTTGGATACACAGTTTGGACTCCCTTTTAAGTCATGATCCCTCACAACTAACTCAGCATATTGGACATCAAAATCATGATTATCGGTTTTCAGATCATTGATAATGATCACTAGACTGTCAATCAATGTAGGCTCATTATGACAAGAAATCATGATCGTCGGTATTACTAAGTCGTCTATAAGATAGATTAAGTCCTAGTCCTTGGACAATTGGGCGCCATCCGATGCATTGGATTATATCACGGTTCACTCTCTCTCTCTCTCTTTCGCTCTTCCAGGCTCTTCATTTCTCCGCGAGAGAGAGAGAGAGGGAGAGAGAGAGAGAGAGAGAGAGAGAGATATCCTTGTGTAGGGTTGTGCGATCATGATCGAGTCGCCGATCTGATCGTTGCTCATCAATCGATCGATCGATCGACGACCGGCGAAAACTTCATTTTGTGATCGATTGATGATCGAGTGATGAAATCGCCGTGATCGAGCTTTAATTCGCGTAAATTAAATTCGCCATTGATTGGACCACTCATTCGATCGAAATTAAATTAAATTCGCCACTCATTTACGAAATGATTTTCGTGTTTTCTGGAAGTTAACTAATTTGACTATCTCGTGTAATGGCTTCTCTCTCTCTCTCTCTCTCCTCCCTCCCCCTCTCCGTCTCTCTCTCTCTCTCTCTCTCGCTCTCTCTCTCTCTCCCCCCTCCCTCCCTCCCTCTCTCTCTCTCTCTCTCCCCCTCCCTCCCTCTCTCTCTCTCTCTCTCCCCTCCCTCCCTCCGTCTCTCTCTCTCTCTCCATCCCTCCCTCCCTCTCTCTCTCCATCCCTCATTCCCTCCGTCCCTCTCTCTCCATCCCTCCCTCCCTCTCTCTCTCTCTCACGATCAGGCGACGATCGATCGGCGCACGGACCCCTTTGGTTGATCTTTTGACGATCGATCTCGATCGATCATGATCGCGCAACCGTATCCTTAAAATAAGTGAAGTATACATTAAAATAAGTCATAATCCTTAAAATAATTTGACTATCTCGTGTAATGGCTTCTCTCTCTCTCCCCCCTCCCCCTCTCCCTCTCCCTCTCTCTCTCTCTCACGATCAGGCGACGATCGATCGGCGCACGGACCCCTTTGGTCGATCTTTTGACGATCGATCATGAACTGGCAGTGTGCGAGTGTGGGCCATGAAAGGCAAATGAGAGAGAAACAATGCTATCTCTCTCTCTCTCTCTCTGACTGATCGTTGACCTCGATCAATCGACGATCGATCGGCGCACAGACCATCTTGATCGATCGAGGCGGCGACCTTCTGCCGATGAAGCTGGACCAAAAAGCTCGTTTTCGGGTGTTTGAGGAGAAAAAGGAGTTAACAATGGGCGTTCTAACCAGTCGCGTGTTCGCTCTTTAGCCGCATCTTCTACCCAACTTTTTATCACATGAGCTTAAAGGAGGAGTAAAGCTCGAGAAACGACTCTCTACTCCCCGGATTTCAAATGGCATTTCAGCCTGTGAATCCGCGAGAAGATGCAGATCCTGAACCTTGGAAACTGGAGTTGGTCATTGAAAAGTGCTGCAGTAATGGATAATAAATAAAGGGATTCTTTGATTGAGATAAGCTAACTGGTTTGGGTAGGAGATCCCCAGACCAGCGTAGAGGTCCCGACAAATCTCTCCTAGAAATAGTTCACTCGGTTTTAGCAAATCAACCGCTGCCAGACTGAGCACGGCTGACACGTGCCTTCAGGACTTTCCGCGGTTTCGCTCGGTGGCAGCGGCCCTCCCTCTCAAAGGTGACACGGGTAGGTAGATTTTGTGGTTCTTACGACCGGAGAAATGCTATAATTGAATTGTGCAGAAGGCGGAGAAGGGCTAGTGAATCTTTATTCATCTGTGGAGTGCCGTTCTTTTTTTTAGGGGTAATACTCGGGAAACCCAATGTTTGGGTTTTGTCCTCTTTTCACCCCGACTCTTCTCTCGCGCAGAGCTGGCAGCGACGTGGATGCCACGGCAGCAGCTGACCGGACACGGAAGCCACGTCGCTGCCATGCAGGGCAAAACAAAAAATCGGCGCCACTCGCTGCCGCGGGTAGAGCTGGCTTTCGTTCAGCTGCCAGCTACGCCAGCCAGCAGAGGACTTCCCTCGCCGTCAGTAGAGAGGGATTGGAAATCACCCTTTCCCTCTCTCCTGGCGCGGCAGGAGACAGCGGAAATCACCGTCAATAGCAGACCTTTATGCTCATACACAACCAAGAAAACTCAGCACCCAGCATCCTCCCGAAACTGAATCTGACCCCAGAGATTCTCATCGGGGAGCAGATAGCAACGCTAGCCAGCAAGAGACTTCCCCACCGGAGGGCAAAGGAGGGGGATGGAGAGAGAAAGAGGACGATAAACTGTGAAATCGAGAGAATGAGAGAGTGAGAGGGAGGTTAGGACGGAGTTGCCCAGAGACGAGAGAGAGAGAGAGAGAGAAGCGGGTCACCATTAACGGTCTTCCCGTTGCAGTACGCTTCCCATTGAAATCTTCACCATAAATAGCATCTCATTAAAGGACAGTTACCAAAAGACTGGTGTAGAGGAGACGCATTTCGGTGAGAGATCCATCAAACCGTTTAAATTCTTTGCCTCCGATTTCTATATTCCAAAACCTCTCTTTCATCCCGCCGCCCATCAACCTGAAAACTTCAAGAACCTCAGCGATGGCGCGACAGTCAAAGCCGCTTTCGTTTTCTTCTTTCATCGTCGTCGGCGTTGCAGCTTTACTGCTATGTGTTCTTCTCAATACGGAGGGGATTTTCTGTAAAGGTGGCGGAGGAGGCGGAGGAGGCCGAGGAGGGAAACCTTTGCCAAGAGGTGTCGTAGTGCCAGCGACTCTGCCGCGAGGAGGAGGAGGAGGAAACCGGAAATCTGGTGCAAATGGTTTTCTTCATTCATCTGTCTCTAGTGGGTTTTTTCTTAGAATTTGCCTTCTAGGGATAGTATTCCTTCTCGGTTCTTGATCGCCAGAAGGGATCTTTGCTTCTTCTTTTGTCCAAAATAGATTGTTTTGCTTGGTATTGAGTGGATTCATACATGCATATATACATATATACATACATACATACATGCATGCATACATACATACGTAAATACATACATACATGCATGCATGCATACATACATTCATACAGATGCCAACATATATACATACGTACGGATACCAATATATGTATGTATATATTTATACAAATACGTACGTACCTACGTACATACATACATACAACTCTCGTCTTCCTTTCTTTCCATTGGCATTGCAACTTTTCTGCTATTTGCGCTTGTCAATACGGCGGAGATGCTGGCAAAAACAGGCGGAGGGCGTGGAGGGATATCTTCATCAACGATGTATCTTAGAGGAGGGGAACATGGGAGATGTGGAGCAAGCACTCGTCTCCTTCGTGCCGGAGCTTTCTGCAACCATCTTTCTCTTATGGCTCTCGTCTTTGTACTTGTCATCTGGGGTTAATGAACACGCTTTGTTCTTGATCGGCAGAGAGGGATAAAAAGGGATGAACAATGGGTTTGATCTTCTGGATTCATGTCTTTTGGAAAGCATTCATGCAGTGATTCAAACGTTCTATTTTATATATTCCATTTGGATTGTGTTCGTGAGAATTTCTCCGATCATCTTGACTAGGTTGACCCGCGTGGAGAAGGAATGAATCAGCCGTCGCATCCTTCTTGGGCGCCAGATGGGGGAGAGCCCTCTCTCTTTCTCTCTCCCGCCCCCCGCCAGGAGGGAAGACGGTGATTTCCGCTGTCTCCTGCCGCGCCAGGAGAGAGGGAAAGGGTGGATTTCCAATCCTCTCTACTGACGGCGAGGGAAGTCCTCTGCTGGCTGGCGTAGCTGGCAGCTCCTCGACGAGAATGAGGTCTTTTTCTCCCTAATTCGCCTCCAACATCGACTTCCTGAAATTTAATGAATTTTGAAAATTCCAGGCGAGATTCTTTTTCGAGCAGCTGATCTGCGGCGTTAGTTACTGCCACCACATGGTAAATGTATAAGATTGTAAAAGGAACATTGGAAAACTCGACGATCATAGTCTTGATCTTGATCGACGTCCTGCAGAAAATCTGCCATCGGGATCTGAAGCTCGAAAACACCCTCCTGGACGGCAATCCCGTTCCTCGTGTCAAGATCTGCGACTTCGGCTACTCCGAGGTACGATCCTTGTAGAATGCTAAAAAGAATACCTGCAGAATTTACCGAGATTTCGATACTCGTTGATTGCGACAGTCCTCTCTGCTACACTCGCGCCCAAAGTCGGCGGTAGGCACGCCCGCCTACATCGCACCGGAAGTTCTTTCTCGGGGAGAGTACGATGGCAAGGTATTTTGTTCCTTCTTATTTCCGGGACGAATATCGTTCCAACGGCTGGTTTTCTGGTTTTTCTATAATAGTCCAGTGGGGACTGAACGAAGGCCAGCTCTACCCGCGGCAGCCAGTGGCGCCGATTTTTTGTTTTGCCCTGTGCTGACATGGCAGCGACGTGGCTTCCGCGTCCGGTCAGCTGCTGCCGTGGCGTCCACGTCGCTACCAGCTCTGGGGTGGAGGCGGCTGTTTCGAAACATTGGGGTGAAAAGAGGACAAAACCCAAATATTGGGGGTTTCTAGACTATTACCCCTTTTTTTTTAATGTTCTCTCTCGTCCCGATGTAATTAAATATCCACGAGGATCGCGGTTCCTCATTCTCCAAATTACCTGTTAATTCCTGCGCCGCATTAACTGTAATTGTAATTCCCCTAATTTCACACCAACTCCGGTCTTTCCTCCTCAATAAAGTTCTGTCTCCGGTCTCTCCGTCCGTGCTGCCCTGCTTACTGGAGGAGAGATGCTCGCGCGGCCTTCGAGCTTCGGTTCTCTCTCATGGCCTGCGTCCCCGGTCTGTAAAAGCGAGCCGACCTCCCTCTCGGAATGGCCTCGCTTCTTGTTTCTCTCTCCTTGCCCGCAACGTGTCCTCTCCTCCACCATTGACGTCATCTTTCTTCTAGTTCTCTTATTCGTTTCGGTGCAAAGAATCCGCCGGAGGGTTCACCGGGGAAATCGCGATCCTCCCGACCTCCGCGAACCGCTGATAGAAGAGCACAAGTCAGCAACCATCAGCACCAGTCTTCTGTTCAAGCTGTCTCTTATCCTTCCTTCCGTGCTTTCTCTCTCTTCCGCTGTTTTTGTCGTCCTCTCCGCCGTTAGCTACCGTCTTTGGAACTCGGTGGACTTCATCTTTCTTGTTTCCAAGGCCTTTGCGAGCCTCGGGGTAGTCGTCTTGATAGCTAACGTGAAGCGCTTTCGACTGCGATCTCATTCTCTGTCTCTGCGCCTTTACTGGGTGGCTAGCTTCCTCGCCACCTCGCTTCTCGCTACATCCGCCGTCTTTCGCTTAACCAACCATGGCGCCGACGAAGCTGAGCTATTCACCGACGATATCTTCTCCCTCTCGGCTTTCCTCGTCTCCTTGCTCCTCCTCCCCGGTGGAATCACAGGGAAAACGGGAATTGCTTTGGTCAATAGCCCAGAGTCAAAGACCACACGAGACGAAGTTTCCGGTTACGCCTCCGCATCGCTCATCTCCCGAGCAACCTTCCTCTGGATGGATTCCCTGCTGAAGAAGGGACACAAAGCGCCGTTCAAGCTCCCCGACGTGCCGTCCCTCGCGCCGGAGCATCGAGCGGAGCAAATGTACGAGCTTTTCCAGTCCCACTGGCCGAGCCCGGCTGTCCGGTCGAATCACCCGGTTCGAACCGCGCTCCTACGATGCTTCTGGCCGAACCTCCTCCTCACCGCTTTCCTCTCCGTCGTCCGGCTCAGCGTCATGTACGTCGGCCCGCTACTGATAACCCGGTTCGTCGACTTCGCCACCAGCTCCAAGAACAACCGCTCTCTACTCGAGGGCTTGTACCTGTGCGGGATCCTCCTTGCGTCTAAGGCCGCGGAGGTGATTTGTTCCCACCAGTTCAACTTCCAGTCGCAGAAGCTGGGGATGCTCATCCGCTCCACCCTCATCACCTCGCTCTACCGCAAAGGGCTTAAACTTTCCTGCTCCTCTCGCCAGTACCACGGCGTAGGCCAGATCGTCAACTACATGGCCGTTGACGCGCAGCAGCTCTCCGATATGGTGCTTCAGCTGCATTACCTCTGGTTGATGCCGGTTCAAGTGGGCACCGCCATGGTTCTTCTCTACGTCCGCGTAGGGGTTGGAGCGTTAGCCGCGGCGCTCTACGTCGTCGTGCTACTCGTGTTCGTGGTGACGAGAACCCAGCGGCACAATGGATACCAGTTCAACTTGATGATGATGCGCGACAAACGGATGAAGGCCACGAACGAGATGTTTAGCTACATGCGCGTGATCAAGTTCCAAGCCTGGGAAGACCATTTCAACGATAGGATCTTGAAGCTTCGCGAGGGGGAATTCGCCTGGCTGACCAAGTTCTCTTACTCCGCCGGCGTGAACACTGTGGTGCTGTGGAGCGCGCCGGTGATGGTTTCCTTGATCACGTTCGGCACTTGTGTGCTCTCGGGGGTGGGGCTGAACGCCGGGAAGGTTTTCACGGCGACTGCGCTTTTCAAGATCTTGCAGGAGCCGCTGAGGAATTTCCCTCAGGCGCTGATACAGTCCTCGCAAGCGTTGATTTCCTTGGAGAGACTCGACGCGTACATGACTAGCCACGAGCTAGACGAGAGCGCCGTGGAGAAGTTACCCGGCGGAGGCGGGGATGACGTGGCAGTAGAGGTAAATAATGGAACCTTCAGCTGGGAAGATGAACCGACAAAAGGCCTCCGGCGATTTCCTTCGTGGCGTAAATGTTCGAATCAAGACGGGATCGCTTGCGGCTGTCGTTGGGACCGTCGGATCCGGAAAGTCGTCGTTTCTATCCTGCCTTCTCGGAGAAATGCACCGAATATCCGGGAAGGTACGCCCTTGCCGTTCGATATCTTTCTTTGTCACTCTCTGTGATTCACTGTTCTAACCTCTGAGTTATGAGCAGGTGCGGATACGCGGAACAACGGCTTACGTGGCGCAGACGGCGTGGATACAGAACGGGACGATACTGGAAAACATACTGTTCGGGGAGCCGATGGAGCCGGAGAGATATCGGGAGGTGCTGCGCGTATGCTGCTTGGAGAAAGACATGGAAATGATGGAGTTCGGAGATCAGACGGAGATCGGGGAGCGAGGAATAAACCTCAGCGGCGGGCAGAAGCAGCGCATCCAATTAGCTCGCGCCGTCTACCAAGACTCCGACGTCTACCTCCTCGACGACGTCTTCAGCGCCGTCGACGCTCAGACCGGCTCCTTCATTTTCAAGGTGAGACTGATCAAAATAAAATGCTATATTTTCGCGTCATCGTTTGTATCATGAAACAATAAATGCGCACAAGTGGATCTCAGTTATCGATCTCGCATCTCTGATGCTTCTGCCAAGAAAGTTCATGCATGCAATGGCGAAAAGCCAGCTCTGTATAGAAACTATTTCCATTCATTTATCTGCCATTCTGTAAGTTTAATTGAGATGAAAAATACATGACAGGAATGCGTGAGAGGCGCGCTCAAAGGCAAGACCGTGGTCCTTGTCACCCATCAAGTTGACTTCCTGCACAACGCTGACCTCATCCTGGTCATGCGAGACGGAGTGATTGTGCAGTCGGGCAAGTACGATCAACTACTCGACGCCGGCACGGACTTCAGCGCCCTCGTGGCAGCCCACGACAACTCCATGGAGCTCGTCGAGCACAGCGCCGCCACCGCAGGCGATGCCAACTCCGCGAAGCTCAACCCATCAGAGAAACCCCACGAACAGAACTACGACGAAACGGATAAAAACTCTACTGAAATGCAAAAGAAGGGAAAAGGAACAGCGAAGCTCGTCGAGGATGAACAGAGAGAGACCGGCCGTATCGGCTGGCACGTTTACAAGACCTACGCTACTGAAGCTTGGGGATGGTGGGGGCTGCTCGCTGTTGTTCTTGCCCCGTTATTATGGCAGCTCACCATTGTTGCTGGGGATTACTGGCTCGCCTTCGAGACCTCCGTCGAGAATGAAGCTTTCTTTAACCCCCCCTTATTTATACGCGTTTATGCAATCATTTCTGGCCTGTCGATCGTCCTCGTCGCGATAAGGACGTTGCTCGTCACGACGCTGGGGCTCGCTACGGCGCAAATCTTCTTCCGGCAGATCATCAACAGCATACTCCGAGCGCCCATGTCCTTCTTCGATACCACGCCGTCTGGGAGGATTCTCAGTCGAGTAAGTACTTATTTCCAAAACAGTTAGCAGCTCACCAAAGGTTTTGTTTTTCTGAGAGACAGTTCTTTGAAACTTCTTTCAGACGTCCTCAGATCAAACCACCATCGACCTTTTCCTTCCATTATTTGCGACCTTGGCGGTGACCATGTTCATCGGCGTGGCCTCCACCCTGGTGATAACATGCATGGTCGCTTGGCCGACGATTATCTTGATTATCCCACTAGCTGTGCTTAATTTCTGGTTGAGGGTATGATCCTGGTTTCGACTCAGTTTTATCAAAATTTCGAGAATATCATTCTATACATGGTTTCAGGGATACTTTCTGGCTTCATCGCGCGAGCTGACGAGGCTGGACTCCATCACGAAGGCTCCAGTGATTCATCACTTCTCGGAGAGTGTCTCTGGCGTGACAACGATTCGCTGTTTCAGGAAGGAAGAGAGGTTCTCCGTGGAAAATCTGAACAGGGTCGACTCTAACCTGAGGATGGATTTCCACAATAATGGATCTAACGAGTGGCTGGGCTTCCGCCTGGAGCTCATAGGTAGCGTCTTCCTTTGTTGTTCCGCCCTTTTCATGGTCATATTGCCGAGCAGTATTGTGAAGCCAGGTAAGTCGACGCAGATCTTTCTTTTTCTCTCGCTAAAGATTATGTCTTTGACGGTGGATTTTTGTGAGTGCAGAGTACGTCGGTCTGTCTCTATCATATGGGCTCTCTCTCAACGGGGCGCTTTTCTACGCGATATGGATCAGCTGCGTAGTGGAGAATAGAATGGTCTCTGTGGAGAGGATCAAGCAGTTCACGAACATCCCGTCAGAAGCGGCCTGGACGATAAAGGGTTGTCTCCCCTCTGCGAGTTGGCCGACCAGAGGAAACATCGATGTCCGAGATCTCATGGTAAATTATCTGCTATTTTCGACCACTGTTCCGTGCGGATATTGACTGAAAATCCACGTAGGTGCGGTATCGTCCCAACACCCCGATGGTTCTGAGAGGAATCTCGCTCAGGATCAACGGAGGAGAGAAGATCGGAGTCGTCGGGCGGACCGGAAGCGGAAAATCGACGCTGATCCAGGCGCTGTTCCGCGTGGTAGAGCCCACCGGGGGAAAGATCATCATCGACGGAATCGATATTTCTACTCTGGGCCTTCACGATCTCCGGTCCAGATTCGGGATCATTCCTCAGGAGCCCGTTCTCTTCGAAGGAACGGTGAGGAGCAACATCGACCCCACGGGCGCTCACACCGACGACGAGATATGGAAGGTGCGCCGGAAAAAGAAGCCGGAGATTTCTATTTATTTTTTAATTCAACTGTTGACGCTGGTTAGTTCCTGATTTCTCAGAGCCTCGAACGATGCCAGCTCAAGGAAATTGTGGCGGGCAAACCAGAGAAACTCGATGCGATGGGTAAGTTGCAGGGTTGTCCTCAGAAACCTGCGTATTTTTTTGGCTGTACTCAGCTGCGGCAGCCTTTTTGTGCAGTGGTTGACAGTGGAGATAACTGGAGCGTCGGGCAGAGACAGCTGTTCTGCCTGGGGCGGGTGATGCTGAAGCGCAGCCCGATCTTGTTCATGGACGAGGCGACCGCTTCGGTGGACTCGCAGACGGATGCTATGATCCAGAAGATCATCAGGGAGGACTTCGCCTCCTGCACTATCATCAGCATCGCCCACAGGATACCCACCGTCATGGACTGCGACCGCGTGCTGGTCGTAGATGCAGGTATAGGCATCTCCCCACCTCGAGATCTAGAGAGAGATGGAGAGTGATGACAGACTTGACATTTTTTTACTGGACTGCACAGGATTGGCGGCAGAGTTCGACAGGCCATCGAACTTGATAGAGCGCCCGTCGCTCTTCGGGGCCCTGGTTCAAGAGTATGCGAACCGGTCCACTGGTCTATAGCTTAATGGGCGCTTCGACTGACAGGAAAAATAAGAATGTTAAAGATTTGGACCGCGAAAAAGGCCACGGCCCAACACGCTCTCATAACCTGAGTCTGTTTTGATAGGGGGGACTTGGTGAAGACAAGGCTATAAGAACTTTAGTTTGCATGTATAATTCATTAGGATAATTAGTTATTCATCAAATAAATAAAGTAATACCTGAGTTCATCACTTGACTCTTCATCTCTTGGTTTCTTGGTTTCTTAGTTTCTTGGTTTCTTGGTTTCTTAGTTTCTTAGTTTCTTGGTTTCTTGGTTATGAACATGGGTTACTCAGGTCAACCAAGGCTTCCTATTTATAGGTTATGAGGAGATCTTAAGCCTCTAAATCATAATTAGTCAGCCCATCATTGACTAATTAATGATTTTGTTACTTCACATATATTTTTAAATGTCTTAATCCCTTCATTAACCTAATCGAAGCACTGATGAGTATAAAATGATAGCTGGTCCACAAAAATACATATTATGTCCTCTTAAATGATCTAATGCTCTGATGAACACTTAGTCTGACTTCAAAATTTTTCTTATGAAAAAAAATGTGAGTCAATTTTGTTGTAATTATTCATTTGATCGCATTTTTCCTTCATTGAGTTTTAAAAAAGGTAGCTTTTCATTTGCATGGAAATATTTGGGTGCCTTCTTTAGGAATTGGCGCAGAAAATCGTGCTTCGATACAAGGACTTGGCATGGACACTAGCCATTTGATCTCTATGATTGGCATTACAAGTTAGAGTTGTCTTTAGAAAACATTTTGACTAAAAAACGGATATCCAATTTCAATGTGCTTACCCATTTGATTAATATTATCTTAGCTTTACTAAGTTTGAAGAAAAGAGAGGTTTTACCATTGATGTCTTCAAATGTCCTTTTTGGAAGTTGTTCAACAAGTATGATTCCATGCATGGACTCGTCAGGACTTTTGTAATTTTATCTCTTCCTTTGAACATTTCCATTGTGATTTATCTATCAAAAGATTTGTCATTTATAAAAGGTTATTCAACTTCAATATGATTACTCAGCTGCTAAAATTTTCTCCTCCCTTGATGAGTGCTAGAAGGAATGAAAGATGTTCCCATTGATATATTTGATTAAATTTCTTTTACAATGAATACAACAAGTATGCTTCCAAGCTTGGATTTGGTGTGGGCGTCGCCATTTCATCTCTTACTTTGAAACATACAAGTTTTACCTTGGTTTTAGAAAAATTTTGGCAAAAATAATTCAGTTTAAATATCCTTATTCATTTGATTGAATTTTTCCTCCTTTAGTGTATGTTAGAATGAAATAAAGTTTTCTCAAATCTATGTATGTCGTGAAAACTCCAAAGAAGCTCTTGGATGATGTGGATAAAAGTTTGAAATCGTAATTGAGAGGTATCACATGCCCAATATGGGGGTACCATATGCCCTTCACATTGAAACTGAAAAAATAGTGGTACCATATCCCCAATATCCCCATTGAGGGGTATCACACAAAAACCCAAGTGATGTCTATAATGTTAGTTTAAGAAAGGCTTGATGATTTAAATATATTGTACCTAAGAATTAGGATTGATGGATATTATGTGGCCTATAAGCCAATCACACTTTCATGTATCTTGTTTATGTTCATTGAAATGAAATTTATTCATTGTCATTCTTCTGTGATGTTTGCAATGAAGTCCATGAGCATGTGCAATGACTAACTGAATTACGATGAAATCATAATACAGTGATCACTAGTCTTTAAACATATGTTCTAAACATTCCTTTTCGTGCGATATTCGAGAAGGGCATCGAATTATCCGAAAAGAATAACACTATCTAATCCAACTCATGTGATGAGTATTATTGATCATGTAGCTAACGGAACAATTTATGCGGTCGTTGAGAACACATAAACGTCGATCAAACAAAATTTATAATTCCAAACTCACAATAACAAGAATATTAAATCAAGTATAGTGTAAGGATTGGGTCGATCCAAAGAGAACACAGTTGACTTTGGTCGAAGGGTTGACTTAGTCAAACTTAGGTTTAATAGGGTATATTAAAACATGAAAGTGATATGTAATTAATATAAATTATAGAAATATATGAGAGAAGATATTTTAAGAATTTAAAAAATGATTTGACAAAGAAAAGCTAAAAGTCAAGGTCAACGCGTTGACTTTATGTAAAATCATAGAAAAAAAGAGAGTAAAATATTACTAAACTTATGTATTAAAAAACTAGAGAGAAAATAGAAATTTATGATATATAATTTATGATATTTCGAGAAGAATTGGATTTATTATGATTTATTGAAAATCAAAGATCAGAAAAATCCCGAAATGAACACTTCAGTTTAAACCATCAAATTGACTGACCAAATGATATCCAAATCAAGAAATTCATATATTAATATAAAGCTAACTATTAGAGGATTCCAAAAAGACAATTTTACCTTGTATTTTAAGAGTAATTGTCCCCGCAATTCATCGCCCAAATTCGAATTAAAATGAACAATCAATGGTCAAACACTAAATTGAAGGGTCAAATAGTGATGAAATTTTACGATTTACCTATCCACGGAAAGCTGATGAAACAAGAAATCCAATGAAACCAAAATCAAATAATTTGGACTTAACGTCAGGGAGAAACCTGTATTTCAAAATCAGCAAAAATCCGCACCCAAATTAGGGCGAAATGAAGAACAATTCGATTTCTAAAATGAAATTACCTATCTAAATCTAATCTAAACTACATAAATTGCAAGGGAAATGATCAAATCACACTACTAACCCGATTGTTGTGACAATTGAGCCTCAAAGTGACTTGATTGTGGAGAATTTATCCGGAACCTTCTTCGACGTATGTTCGGCGTTCAAGGGGAGATTTCGATCGCCTCTTGCAATGAAATTGTGATTAACTTGAGTCAATTGATGCGGAATTGAGTCTAAGACGCAAGAGAATCATGAAGAACTCAAGATATTCCTTTAAAATCACTTAATCTCTTAACGATTCAATCAAGAGTTGAGTTTACAAAGGGCTAGAATATCAATTTACAGAGAAATTCACGCGAAAAATGTGGCCCGTCCGATTCGCTGATGAGATTCTGGCCGTTCGATCACGCGAAATTGGTGGGATCGTAGCCCACGACGCGGATTTCACTCCGCTTGAT
Organism: Lemna minuta; assembly: GCA_024174645.1. Classification (NCBI taxonomy): domain Eukaryota; kingdom Viridiplantae; phylum Streptophyta; class Magnoliopsida; order Alismatales; family Araceae; genus Lemna; species Lemna minuta. The sequence continues at coordinate 11,913,050 of CM044104.1, read as the reverse complement.
CTCCGCCATCCGATCTGCATTGGATTATCTTGATGAAGCCACGTGTCACTCCATGAGTCGCTGAATGCGCGATTAATTCGTGGCCGTCCGATTTCACTAAAGCGATCAACGATTCGTAATTGCACACGTGCCTTGATGATGATCGGGTGGGCTAGAGTTCACCTGATTAACACGCCTGATTCGCGGTGATTTCATCTGACGCGCCCTACGACGCCACGTGTCCTGCAAATTAAGAAATAAAGGGAACATAGTCCCACATAGAGATAATTTAAGAACTTGACGGGTATAAAAGGTAAGACGCCCTTTAGGGGTGTGTCGCCCTATTGGGCCAAGTACGCCCCAATACACTAACCGGGGCCCACTAACCCGTGGGCCCATCATTTGCCAGCATGTTACTGTTCTCACCACGTAGGCATCCACGTGGGCTCGCTGGCTCCACCACGTGTCCGACCTGTGCCACGTCAGCTCCGCGGGTCCTGGGCGATAAAATCAACCCTTTTTGCTATTTTTTTAATGAAATAAATCTGAAAAAATACCTGAAAAATCAAAATAATATCCAGAAAATTTACTAAAATTAAGAAATACACATCTTTCTTTATATAACTCCTTTTTGACTCAAATTTTCTCCATTGGATCAAAAATTTCTTCATCTTTAATATCATGCCACCTAAAAATATAAATTCAAAGATGAAAATAGGGTGAATTCAAAATAAACTTAAATAATCCCTTAAGAATTCTATTTTATATCATCCCATCATTCTCATCTTGAAATTACTTCCTTTAATCATCTACTAAAGTCAAAGTAAATCAAGGAAAGTGATTAATTTCTATTTATTTAACCTTGCAAAAGATTAAGCATCAATAAGGCACATAATTAACCCTAAATAATGACTAAATTTGGACTCTAGTAAAATGGCATACCAATGGAGAAAATTCATCAAACTATGATAACATGCATCATAATTACATAAAATAAACATGAATATTAGTTAAATAAGATACTAATTTTAGTTAAATATGCATGTTATCAGTATTCATTGGTGTTGAGACACTAATGATAGATAGTGGGTGCTCTTTGGAGAAAGAGTTCACTGAATTAATCCGTATGAATCCCTAAATGGTATTATACCTAACTGTCAATCGGGTTGATTTATGTAATGGTTGTGTATGTGTTCCTTTGACTTGAGACACCAAAGACATCTTGTGGATGGATGATCATGTTTTGATTATGACTTACGAATCCCTAGCCATGAGATATCTAAAATTTCATATATTAGATACGACATGAAGTCCACGAAGATGATTGTGTGATGAAGATATGATCATCCGCCCTCGGTATTTGAGGAGATTGACTCAAGGAAAGAGATGCGATGAAATCCTTAGCCAAGGTAGTGGAAATATCGGAGAAGGAGTTCCCGATGATTTCTACATGCATTAGTACTAACTTGAGTGACCGATTAGGGTTTGATAGTTGATTGATAACATGCATGTTTAACTTAAATTCTTACCTTATTCAACTAATATTCATGCTCATTTTATGTAATTATGATGCATGTTATCATAGTTTTTATGAATTTTCTCCATTGGTATGCCATTCTACTAAAGTCCATGTTTATGCATTATTTAGGGTTAATTATGTGCTCTATGAATGTTTAATCTTTTACATGATTAAATCAAAACAAATTAATTACCTTACGTTGACTTTTGTAAATGATTACAAGATTTAATTTTAAGAAGAGAATGTTAGATGAATTAAAATAGAATTCATAAGAAATTATCTATATTTATTTTAAATTCATCTCTTATGATTCTTTTAATTTATATTTCTAGGTGCCATAATATTAAAGATGAAGAAATTTGTGATCCAATGGAGAAAATTTAAGTTTAAAAGGAGTTATATTTTCAAAGTTATTGATTTTTGAAGTTTTTAGACTTTTTTTTATTTCAATTTGATTTTTACTGATTTTTATTGATTTTATTTCTTAATTAAAATTGCAAAAAGGGGGTTAATTTTTGCAGGACCTGCGGAGCTGACGTGGCATGTGGGAGCTGCGCAGATGCAACGTGGCACACAAGGCCACATGACCGAGCCACGCAAGCCCACGCAAGAAGCCTGGGTGGCCCGAGTGGACGCGGACGCGTGGCAGGGGCCACGCGAGTCCACGCGGACGCCTGGGGGGAGCCATGTGGCGAGTGAGGGGCTGGCGTGTGAAGGGCCCACAGGTTAGTGGGCCCTGGTTATAGTATTGGGGCGGTAACGCATTTGCATTATGCCGCCCCACCTTATATACTCGCCAAGATCCCCGTTTTTCTTCGTGTGGGACTATGTCCCAATTAATCTGTTAAATGCAGGACACGTGGACGCTTCGCGCGCGTTGGATGCGAATCGCGTCACGTAAGGCACGTCGATCGAGTGGACCCTAGTCCACACGATCGCCATCAGGAGCACGTGCGCAAATGGGAGGCGTTGATTGCGTAAGTGAACATCGGATGGCCTTGATTAAATCGCGATTGTGGCGCATCATGGGGAAACATGTGGACGCATCTGGACTCACCTCGACGCTATGATGGCAATAGGACGGCGGAAATCAAATTCACGTGAGATCGTGGCTCACGATCACCGCGTGATCTTGGCCCACGATCATCGTGCGATCGTGGCCATCAATTAGCTTTCCCCGGATCAAATGGCCCGCATTTCTCGCAGGAATTTCTCTTTAAAAACCAATGTACTCCCTCTTTGTATCTTAACTTTTGATCGAATCAAGAAGCAATTAAGCGATTGTTGAGGAAGATCTTGAGTTCATCACGATTCCCCTGCATCTAGAATCAATCGCGATGCCACTGGAGCAGGATTCATTGTGATTAATCGTCGGATTCGATCGAATTCTCCCCTTGAACGCCGAACGTCCGTCGAGGAAGAAATCAAGCCAATACTCTTCAATCCGCGTGAATTGAAGCCAAATCTTCACGGCAATCGGGTTAGCAGTGAGAGTCGATCATTTATCTTGCGGTAATTTGTATTTAGATTAGATTTAGGAGGTTAATTTTGTGTTTCAAGTTGTTTTGTTCTTCAATTTCGCCCAAATTTAGTTTGAATTTTCACTGATTTTGAAATAAAGATATCTCTCTGATCTTAAGTCCAAATCACTTGATTCTAGTTTCATTGGATTCTTTGTTTCATCAGCTTTCCGTGGATAGCACATTCGTGAAATTCCATGATCATTTGGCCCCCTCATTTTAATGTTTGACCAACCACTATTCATTTTCAATCTGAATTTGGGCATTGACTTAAAATACAAATTAGAATTTGACAATTTTGGTCTTTTTGGAATCCTTTGGTTGTTATCTTTCTATTTATATATTAATTTCAGGATTTGGATATCATTTCGTTAGTCAATTTGAAGATTTACACTGAATTGTTCATTTCGAGATTTTTCTGATCTTTGGTTTTCAATAATTCATAATAAATCTAATTCTTTTAAAAAAAATCACGAATTTTATATCAATATATTACATTTTCTCTATAGTTTATGAATATATCATTTTCTTAATATTTTAATTTCTTTTTATTCTCTGATTTTCAGAAAGTCAATTATTAGTCAAAGTCAATGCTTTGACCTTGACTTTTGACATTTCTTCTAAAAATCGGGTTTCTAAAGTCTTAAAATATCTTATCTCATATATTTAGATCATTTATATTGAATATATATCATTATCACTTTTTTAAAACCCTAATTAAACCTAAGTTTGACCAAGTCAACTCTGCAATAAAAGTAAACCGTGATCTCTGTGGATCGACCCGATACTTACACTTTACTTGATTTTATATCTTTGTCATTGTGAGTTCGGAATTATAAATTTTGTTTGACCGACGTTTGTGTGTTTTAACGACCGCATAAAACACTTCGTCATTGACCATACCCTAAGTCATTCATGAGTCTTGTGCGGACAAAGGATTATACATATATGATAATTGATGATGGAAAGGTTCCATAAGTGAGTTCTTACATACTCTATATTTCCTAGATTAAGTGGTGTAGCTTGACAGCGAACAGGCTAGCAACTCAACCTATTGATTGGGTTAAATCGATCCTTGATTAATTAATCTATATGTGGGTGTAAATAATTAATTAAGGTTTACCAATAAGGTGTTATTTGGTCTATAGAGTTATTAACTAGTGAGATATATGAACCTAGAGGGTCATACACATAATGTCTATAGATGTTGGTGGATATAGACATAATTATGAAGGTTTTTATGGAAAAAACCTCATACCAAATGTCTATAAATAGGGGAGAACCGACCACAACTCAAGGTGCCCATGCAAGCCTTGTGTGAATTCTCTCTTTTATTCTCTTTCTCTCTTGGTGAAGAGCTTTGAAGAGGAGATCTAACCATCCAGAGACCATGTGGATACTGTTAGAGGCTAGACACTTACATAGCTTCAAGAACTCCTTTAAGGAAACCCTGTAAGTATGCTTTCTCATTCACATTAGATGATAAGATCATATGTTCTTTCTGGCTTGTTGTTTTGAATATCTGATTCAATGTTTTCCACTACATTCAATGTTTTGATCAAAATTTTGAAAATTTATCGATATCAAAACCTAACAAGGATAACATGCATATTGTACATATAATTCTTGAATGGTTTTGAAACATCAAGTGCATTATTCTTATACATGTTATAATGTTTTGATGAAAATTTCGCATTTTCCAAGTCATATTACTCATGAGCTCAGTTTTCCAAGTCATATTCTTATACATATTTGCATGAGTTTCATAGGTCAAAAATGAAGGATTATAAGGACAAATACAAGAAAAAGACAAACAATTTTTAATACAAATTTATCTTCTTTGTCTTATTTACATTTTAATTTCAAGTGATATATTAAAAAAGAACAAAAGAGGATCAAAATGGCAAAATTTTCATCCCAAAAGAAGTTATCTGTGAAAAGATATGACCATTTAAATTTAAGAATTTTAAAGATTTTTCCTCTCTTTTGCATTATACATTAATTTTTTGAATATATTATGAATTTTTATATTTTTTTATGATTTTTATGAGTTGAATATCATTAAAGTGGCTCTATTTGTGTGTGTTGATGTGGTATGCTGACATAGCAATGCGTACCCACGGTGCGACAAGGTGGTGCTATGCGTCACAATTAGCAGTTGTGTGGCACCATCAAGGTAAGTGTTTAATTTAGTATGATATTATGAGGAAAATCCTTACTATTAGTGATAATGGGCCGTCCTACATGAATTGGAATTTATTTATTTATTCAATTTGGGACTAAATGTCCTTCTTGTTAGCTGAGACACAACAAAATATGCATGCACCAATTGGCAGTGCCCATCCAAATTGTCTTATTTGGTGGATCAGGTTGAATGGATCTTCCCTCTCTCGATGCGATATTTGGCTTCACGTGGGGCATCAAATTGCGAACTATGCAACCAATGGTCCTCAATTTACATGCGCTTTCTCTCTCTTTGCAGTGAATAAAAAGCATCCATGTGGCTAGAAATGTTCAAAATTGAAATCATGATATCCCATAATCTTGATGGATTTTGGAGCTGAAATCTCATGGGTTGAATTGTCATTTCATGGCCGATTTAAAGAATGGAGCAAAAAACTAGGTTTTTTTAATGTTTCATTAGATGCTTCTAGCTGGAGGAAAGAGAGCGTTGATCAATCATATGCCATGTATTGAATGTCATTTTTAGTGAATTTCTTCTCTTTTCTATTCATTCCTTTTATTAGGTGCAAGTTGCCAAATTCCAGCCAGATGTGTAGGCTCTTGAAGGAGTGATCAATTAAAGAGCATCGATCGAGCGAGTCTTTGATTGTGAATCATTAGATTCTAATCTAACAATTTATTGTGGCCTTTTCCATCTGTCTGTCTTTCTATCTATACATCCATATTAGTGATAATAAATCATGATTTTCAAGGTCCGATCTAGAATTTTTGTTCTTTGGTAGGAGATCAGAGGTGCTTCATCACATCATTGTGTCATTTGTACTTGTTTATATCGGCATCAATCTTTTCCCCTTTCTTCAATAAAAAATACAAAAAAATATAAAATTTAGCCTCAATATTTTAACGTCCTATGGATTTGATATGAACTCATCACTTTTCCGAATTTTAAGATCAAGTTTAGAAGAGTTTAGTCTAATTTTTATACGTGATTTTTGTATTTTCAATGAACATGATTATACGCATATCAGATTATGACTCATGACGTCTATTATTTTGATGATATTTTCTATTGAACAAAAAGATGTGAGGGAGGTAGGATTTCAATTTTTGGGTACAATCGATGAATCAAGCAGTTAACATGAATATGGTCTTTTCATCTTGTTTAATTAATTTATTTTCTTATGTTAACTCATCTAACGGTCAGTTTGACCCATCTCATTTTTTCGAGCGCATAAAGAAAGGGGCCTCACAAATCTCTCACTCTATCACAAAAGAATATGATCAAGAGCTCTCTCCCCTAGTATGTTCTCTCACTTGCTTGTTCTCACTTGATGTCTCAAAGTGCTCTCATCGGTGCCTAGTTCATCCTCTCACTCTGAATTTGATGCACAACACCTGTTCCAACTGAAATAGAGTATGTGATGTAGAATTTTGAAGATTATTTCAGTTTAAAAAATTTGAATTAGGGTTCTATCCAAAGTTTTTGATTTGTGATGAACTTATGCTTCAACTTTCAAAGATTTAGATCACTTTGGGTTATTTTCAGAATATCATATCAGTTAGAGATTATTATTAATTTTCTTAATCAATTTTAGGGTATCTTAAGACCACTATGTCAGTCCAAAATTTGATTTCTTTCTAGTTAGTTTTCTAGGTATTTTTAGATTATTTTATAAACCATTTTTTATTTATTTTGGGTTAGTGATATCATGAAAATTAAACATGAAAATATATGATTATTAATACAAATTAAGGCATAAAAAATTCAATTCTAATGCATGTTATCATATTTTTTTAGCGTTTATCTATCATTCTATGAAAAAGTCATTACAATCTCAAAATATATTAAATTAGGGTTAATTATGATAAATTTATCTGAATATTTTAAAGATTAAATTATCCTCATCTTTACTTGAGATGACAATTAGTTTTTAACGCTAAATAATCAGAGAAATAATTTTATATACACTCATATATTTTTTTAAGTCTTAAAATCTTAAAGAAATGAGTGTATTTTTTAAATCAAAATTTATTCTCTTTTTATTTATTAAATTTGATTTAGAATGATATATAATTTAATTTCTCATCCAATGAAACAAATTTGGATTAATTTGGAGTTAATTTAAAAAGATATGAAATTTCTAATTTTTAGGGATTTTCCTAGATTTTTTCTAAATTTATTTTAATTTCAATCGATTTAATTTGAATTAAAATTCATTAAAATAATTTTTTATTTTGTGTGCTGATGTGGCAGCTGATGTGGCGCGAGCGGAAAAAGAACGCCATGTGGCGACATATGAGACCGTCACGTGCCACACACGTATTAGTATGAGTGCGTGTGAGTGCGTGTGTGTGTACGTGTGTTTCTGTGAATAACGAGAAAGCACCTTGTTAAGGATTTTCGCTAACTCTTCATTTAAATACAGATTACATACATGCCGAAATTTTATTTAAAAGTCATGAGAGACTATGTTCTCTTATTTTAAGTGTGGCAACACAAGGAGCGTTCGATTCGCGCATTAACGATGAATCGTCGATCGTCACTTAAACTAGGGAGGTATATGATGCATCTATACTCGTCGGCGAATCGTTTAAAAAATGATTAAATCTTAGTCATTCATCAAAAGAGTTATAACGAATGAGATTAAAATCGACGAAAACGCATCCGTAGTGTCAGATCAAGATTCCACGGATGGCGTTTCAGGTGTTACTTCTAAAGTGGGCGACGTGACGAAATCTCGATGGTCCGTATGCGATCCAACGGCCACGACTTAACCGTCACAATATGCACTCGTGCGTTTCATTGGAGCCGTTGATCGAAGATCAAATGCTTCATCTGACGGTTACGCCCAATTCTCCCTATAAATTGAGATGTTATTTGACATTGTAAATCATTATGGGATAATTCGAGTAATCGAACTGTTAAGACACAAAATCCCTTAAATTGCTTGCTTCCAATCACTTCTAGATCAATTTCTGCATCCATGGAGTGCTTGAAAGTGAGATTTTATTGAGAGAATAGGAAGAAATTGACTCTTGAACATCAACAATCATTTTTCAAATTGGATCAATTCAAGTGCAATCTTGTATTAGAGATTGAGTTTCATTCTTATCTTCCTTTTTATAGATTTAGCTTTAGCTTTGAATCATAATTTTAGTTAATTTTAATTTCAATTTTGGTTTTTCGCAATTTTCAAATTCAAATTTTTTTTATCTCATTCACTCAATGATTTCTCTTCAAATCTTGATCCAAATTATGTCATTTTTGATTCCATGGATTCTCCTTCAAGTCTTCTTTCCAAATATCAATTTCCCTAATTTCTCACCATATTTCATCATCCGATTTGATTGAATTTCAAAAGATATCTCAGAATTCCCTTATTTTTTTGTGGATTCGACCCTTATTCACCACTATACTTCTTAATTCGTGTTAATTTCATAAAATTGGTGAGTTTGATATTATTTTTTATTCGTGTCCATGTGTTTTCAATGACATCACAATATTGACTCGTCAGTTAGTTCTCATGATGTTTTCAGAATCATTCATCAAACATTTTTTAAAAAAAATTGATTAATTTCAAATGTCCTTCAGGTTTAATTTAAGATTTTTTTAAATAGATTAATTTCAGATATCCCATAGGTTAACATTAGAATTCCTAGAGGTCTTTTCAAAAGGACTAGTTTCACGTTTTTAAAGGATTAATTTATATTTCCTTTACTTGAATTTAAGGATTTCAAAAGGATTAATTTTAGAATTCTTGAAAGGATAAAATTCTATTTTTTAAAAGATTAATTTTAGGTTTCTTAGGTTGATTTTAATCATTAATGGATTAACTTCATATTTCTATTAGGTCTAAATGATGGAGTCTGATTCATATTTGAACTTGTTTCCCATTAGGCAAGATTATCTCTATGTTTGATTTTTGGAGATTTTGAAGTCAGGTTATAATATATTTAGGTCTAATTTTATATTATCTTATTGTAGAATTCTAATACCATCTTTGGGAAGATTATAAGAATTATTGGTGCGGACACCTTAACAACAAAAGAAGCATACAAGGAAGCACCAAGGCAATATAATTTAAGGAGAAATGCAAGGATTAGGAGTCATCCATATCAAGTAAGCAACATGTTGATCTTGATCAAGAAATTCAATAATCTATCATTAGAAGACTTGTGTATGTCAAAAGACTTTGAAGACATAAAGAGGCGCAAGCCCATGAAGATGGGGGTGCCACCCCTTAATCCTTTGAATCCTTAAAACACGTCCCTTGACTTGGCCAGACCCTACTCTTGACCTAAAACCTTTAATTTTGAGCCTGTGACATAGTCAAACCACTCTCCTATCTTACTAAGTAGTGGAAACATTAGAGAACCTATTATTCATAATTTTCTGCACGCTCCGTTATTAAAACATCTTGACCAATATGAGTTTGACAATTCATCATACTCTAAGTCATTTAGGAGTCTCGTTCAAAGGAGAGATGATAAAAAGCATTTTTCATGTATGAATTCATGAGTATTTAATGTTTTAAGATTTAATTCTCGTCATTCTAATGTATATTATCATGTTTTGAGAAAATTTCATGTTCATCATATCATATCACTCATAAGCTTAATTTGTATTTAATTATGAACAACTAGATGCATCATTGATGTTTGATCTTTTTCAAGATCTAAATTATGAATTAACCACAGTTGTGTGATTTTCGTGTTTTTAGGTCTTGACTAATGGATGATAGAGACGAAGACACCAAGACACCAAGAAGATGGAGTGAGATGATGAAAATTTATCATCTTTATCTCATTCAAAATTTTAGTTTCAAGTGTTATGTTGAAGAAGATGAATTAATGAGAATTAAAATGACAAAAAAATTCATCTAGTAAAGGAGTTTTATGTGAAAAGAATAAGCATTTGAATTTCAAGAATTTAGTTAGTTTTTTTTATTTTCTAAGGATTTTCTAGAATTAATTCATATCATGAAGATTTTTTTTCAATTTTGTTCATAGAAAATCATTTTTAATAGTTATGGCTGTCATGACATGTGACATGGCAAGGTGCACATGTGTCGTGATAAGACAATGTCACGTGACACACAATCAGCACTCGCATGTCGCTATGAAGGGAAGTAAGTAATGTTAGAGTGAAATTTTTAATCGCTGATTGCCATAAATGGGCTTAGATTTTAACGAAAGAATTATTTTATTATTTCTAATATGGAAACAATAGTTTTATTTCGCAAGATGTGCTAGGATAAGAGAGGTTTAACTTCATGGAAAGGGTCCATTAATCCAAATTAAGGCAAAAAACATTACATTCTAATTCATGTTATCATATTTTTTTAGTGTTTATCTATCATTCTATGAAAAGTAAGTTATAATATCAAAATGCACTAATTAAGTGATAATTATAATAAATTAAGACAAATATTTTTAGATTAGATTATTCCCATCTTTATTTGAGATTATAATTAGGCTTTAATGCTAAATAATAAGAGAAAATACTTTTTATACACTCCTTTATTTTTCTAAGTTTTAAATCCTAAAACAAATGAGTGTATTTTTTAAGTAAAAATTTATCATCTTGTTATTTATTAAATTTGACTATTTGAGAATGATAGATAATTTAATTTCTGATCCAAAAAAATAAATTTGGATTAATTTAGATTTGTATTTTTAAAAGTTATGAATTTTCTAAATTTTTAGAGATTTTTGTAGAATTTTTTTAAATTTTTTATGAATTTAATTTGTTTTATTTTGAATTAAAATGAATAGAAATTTGATTTTTATCGCGTGTTGACGTGGCAGCTGACATGGTGTGAACAAAATAGCGGCGCCACGTGGCCACTTATGAGAACGTCACGTGTCACACACGGGTACATGTGCGCGCGCATGTGTGATTAATGAGAAAGCACCCTTTTCAAGATTTTTGTTATCTCCTTAATTACAAATGACTTATTTACCCGTCGAATCACTTGATTTTTCATCATGTGCGACTATCTTTCTGTTTTTATATGTGCATGTGACATGTCGTCATTTGGAGCGTTCGATTCGCTCGTTAAATCAAAGCCGTCGATCTTCACTTAAGTTGGGGGGTCCGTAGCACGTAACAATTCGTCGATGAATAGTTTTAAAAAGGTTTAATTTCAGTCGTTCATCTAAGGATTTATAACGGCTGAGATTAAAACTGTTCGAACGCATCCAAAGCGTTAGATCAACATTGAACGGCGGGCATTTCATGCGTTTCTTTTTCACGCGCGACGTGGTGAAATATTAGCGGTTAATCTTTGACCCAACGGATGCAATTTAAGTGTAACAATTCACATATATGCATTTCATCAGAGACATTGATCAAAGATTAAATGTCAATCTGACGGTTATGCCCAAATCACCCTATAAATTGACCTGTTCTTCGATGATGTAAAACATTCTTGGATATTTTCGAGTACTCAAATTGTTTAAACACCACAATCCTTAAATCCCTTGCCTCCCTTCACTTTTAGATCAATTTCTGCATCTGAGGAGTGTTTGAAAGTGAGATTTCGTTGAGAGAATAGGGATAAATTGTTTCTTGAATGTCGACGATCCTCTTCAAATTTGCAGGATAAAAAGCCTTTGATCCGGCGAGCAATTGAATCAATTCGAGCATTATCTTGGGTTAGAATTTGTGTTTTTTGTCTTAATCTCTCTTCCTATACCATTATATTTTAATTTCAAATCGTAAATTAAGTTAATTTTGATTTTAATTTCTGTTTTTCGCTATCTTTTAGTTCAAAAATTGCTACCTGATTTGCTCGTCGATTTCTTCGCAAATCTTGATCCAAATTCTATGATTTTTGATTCGGTGGATTCGATTTGAGTTATCTTTATTAAAAATATTAAAATCCCTAATTTCTCACCTTAAGTCATCGTTCGATTTGATCGAATTTCAAATAGTTCTTCGAAAATACCCTAATTCTTCCTGGATTCAACCCTTATTGACCTCTATACTATCTAATTCGTGATTATTTCTCTAAATTGGTGAGTATGGTAATTGTTTTGACGCGAGTCCGCATGTATTCAACGACTACACAAATTAGCTTCTTCAATGTACCAATCATCATTTTAGTGAGTTTCTTCTCTTTTCTATTCATTTCTTATTATAGATGCAAGACAACTAGTCCGAGTGAGATATGTGAACTCTTGAAGGAGTGATCGATTAGAAAAAAATGCTAGAGTAAGTTTTTGATTGTGAATCTTTAGATTAGGATGATTCCTTTTTATCTAGGATCATAATTCATCTTTTCCATTCCTATATCTTTGTTTTCAACCCTCAATCACTATTTTACCACTTGATTGACAAATTTTAGTCTTTGATATAATTTGGAAGTGATTGATTAGAAAACTTTGTCACTTTGTCACGTATCAATGGATTCAGTTTGTCACTTTATCACACTTTGTCAATTGATCAAGTGATCTTTTTTATGCTCTCTTGGACCAAAAATAAAAACTTTAATATTTTATCCTTCCTCCATGTGGATTCAACTTTCACTTGACGCTGTTCTAAATTTTAAGATCAAATTCAAAGAGTTGACTACAATTTTTGATACGTGATTTTATGTTTTTAATGACCATGATTTTATGTTTATGAGAATAGTTATTATACAGTATATCATTCAAAGTCCATGAAGTAGCTTGAAACCCAATGATATAAAAACGTAATTTATCAATTAAGTTAAATGTATCCTTGATTAATTAATCTATTGACTATAATGAATTAATAAGGTTGACTAAATTTTTTTTTAACATTATGTAAACACATAAGGTTAATCAGTGTTATTAGATATAGACATCTTTATAAGGGTTTTTGTGAAAAATTTCAAAAATTACTAGTCTATATAAACGGGAGTGGGCATCCACCCCTTTGGATGCGCATATGAGCTTTCTCAAGCACCTACCTCTATCTTCTTTTACTTTCTTGTATTCTTTGCCTCACCCTGGTAATATAATGAGATTAGATGGTGGGGAGATCTTTAATAATCTCAAGAAGAATTGAAATATACGTACAAGGCAAGATCCAACTATCCTGAGATCATGTGAATATTGTTCGAGGCTCAACAATTGAATAACTTCAAAGAATTCCCCCTAAGAACCCTTGTAAGTATAAATTTTGATCTACATTCTCCTCGTGTACTTTGTTGCAAGACTCCATGCATGTAGATTTCATAACATTGTAGAATTCGCTATTTTGAAATCACGAATAGTAAATTTAATAACATTCTGATAAAGTAATGTCAATTTTCTAAGGAATATTCTAATACAATTGGATAAAAAATTTAAGATACTAAAATATAAATTCCCATGGTCCTGTTTCTCTTCTTGTGAGAATAGAATAACAAGTACCAACCAAATATTTATGTAGAAAAATGCAAATACAAATTGACATCTTGAGTTCTAATACTAAAAAAAATATGTTGCATTTTTACATTTATGAGGATTGTTTATATCAAAATGAGCAGCTTGATGCATCTAGAAAATAGCTCTTGTAGTTTTTTTTTTCAAGTTGCATGACATCTACATCTGAATTTTTTATCTCATCAAATGGTTGTGTTGGAGATAGTTTATCTATGGTTCATTGTCATTGCATCAATTTTTAGTTTCTATTAGATTACTCGAAGAAGATGAACACATGCAAGAGAATTGGGCATGTCTATGACCACCTTTACATGAAGAAGACATGATGGTTTATCCCACTTTGCAAAATTATTTGATCGGCATAACATTAGAGAGAAAAAAATACTTTTCCATTCCTCTTCTTTCTATCGTCTATTTTATTTTATTGAAAATTGAAAATGATAACATGAGATGCAAAAGATCACTTATCCCATGCTGAATCACTGATGACGAGCATAACAAGATACCTATCGATGATCACGGAACTGGGAACTGTAGAGATCATTGGCTGAGGCCAACGGCAGAGGCGTTGGCCGGAGCGGAGCCATGAGCGCGGGAAGAGAGGCGTCTCAGGCTCTCGACGAGGCGGCGAGTGCAGGAGAGGAGGCGAGCCATCACTCGTCATCAACCCAACAACGGAGGAAAGGTTAACCGCACACTCTGCGTAATGGGTCGACCACTAGATGACCATTCGAGTAGACCCAAGTTTCCCTCGACTCGCTCCTCGACTAGGCTAGAAGATCTGGTCGAAAGAGCTGACCAGCATTCAGGAAACCCAACCGGACTATCGCCTTCCTCTGTCGGCAATTCTCACACATCCTCTATAATGTGTCGATCACTGCGCGACCACTCGATTATCTCCAACTTTCCCTTGACCATCTCCTTGACCACTCTGGAAGGTGGGTCGACAAAGTTAACCAAACCGGACCCCCCACCCTCTGTTAGAGAGAGAGATAGAGAAAGAGAGAGAGAGAGAGAGAGAGAGAGAGATAGAGAGAGAGAGAGAGTCTCGAAACCAGGGCCTCAGTTTGATGAGTCAACGCGTTTAAATAAATAAAAAGTAAATGAAATACTCAAAATTCCGTCAAGATATTTGACATATGTATTTTGTATCCTTGAATCTTTGATATTTCTCTTAGCATCCATTTTAGTTATATTTTCAATGGTATTAAACATCTTAAAAAAATTAATTAAACAATTTTGACATATATCTTAAATATTATATTCTATTTATATTAGCCTTTGCATTTGAGTAATAGTTTTTTTTATCTCTAAATTTAGTATATAAGGAATTTTGGTATTTTCTGCGCGGACTGACGCTAACGCGTGATCGCAAACCCCGATCCTTATGAAAATCGAGGATTTCTCAGATCGTCCATTGATGGATCGATGACTAATCGTCGACTCGATCCTAATTTTTGACGAGGAGGCGTTTGAGTTACATCTCTTTGCCCGTTCTATAAAACCCTACTCAAAACCCTAACAGCGGGAGACGCAGTGCGAAAAAGAATGGGGCGGTCCAGGAGGAAGTACAAAAACTCGCGCCCAAAGGTCCGCTGTGGACTCCCGAAGAAGAATCCGGGAGTCTTCAAGCCTGCCTTCTCCATCCCTAAGGAGCTCCTCGCCGGCGGCGATGAAGCAGCAGAGAGAAAATGGGACGAGAAGGGCAGCGTCATTCAGAACTACCGCAGATTCGGGGTCGTCCCGAACCCGAATCTGCTCGGTGTTCGCTCCCGCACTCCGCAGGTTCTCCTGTGCGATTCTCTCCAATTGCCTTACCAGAACGGCGGAATTCAGATATCGGAGTTCGATCCCGTCGACGGCGGCAGCGATGTGGAAACGGACGGTGCGTGAAACGGAGAAGAGAGGTCTTCTCCCATTTGCTCTAATCAAGGGTTTTCGTCCTGTAGATCTGAGATCGGCTTTGGGGAAGAAGAGGAGAGACGGGAAGAGCGCGCCGTTGCAGCCGTTGACAACGATCCAGCGGGTGCACATTGGACGGCTGATAGCGAAGCACGGCGATAACTTTCAGGTACAATCATGGAGCCCCTCTTCCTGGCTGATTTTATTCCTGATCATCTTCAACTATTTCAATTGTCAATCTGCAGGCGATGAGCTCGGATTTGGAGCTGAACGCGATGCAGCACACAGTGGGGGAGCTGAAGAAACTCCACCGCAGATTCTACGCCACCACTGGGCAGCACCCATAACCATGATCTCTTGATGAAACCAGAGTCTATGATTTCCATTGAATCGGGTCCTGTTAATGAAAAACTATATCAGAGGAATGAGAGAGATTTGAGGTGAGAGGAATGGTTCAACGGGGAATCTTCTTGCGGCTGAGAATCTCCTGTTCTTTGAGCCTGTGCTGGAATCTGGCCAGTCGGGCTTGAAGGCCGACTAAGCCTGCGGCTTTGCGAGAGAGGACGAAGTTCAGTTGGGTCACGTAGTTGTCGATAGAGCTGCCCGGCTGGTCGACTTCGGCCAGCAACTTCATCTCCTGAAGAACCGATAAGATTTACATAATACAAAATCATCAAAATGATTTAAAGAAATGATTCAGAATTACGGGAGTCTCTCGAAATCGATCAACGATAAAATTTCCGCCCCTAACCATATAATCAGCAACCTTACAATTAACGAATGCGATGAAAAACATATACTTGTGAAAATGATCAAAAGGCCCCAAACACCTAAAATATTCAGAGTACGAATTTTTAAAATAAAAAATTCGTAGAACGACACGAATGTTCATAAGGCTTATATAAAAAAATTTAAGCAAAAGTATATTTTATACTTTTCAGAAAACAAATTTCTGATAGCCAAAATAATACTTGCATAACCTAGAACTTTACCTCGCGGACAATCTCCATCGTTTCCTCGATTTCCTTTCGGTGAGCCGCAATTAAAGCCTCCTCTTCCTGTACCAAAGTCAACGTCTCAAAAAGGGTTGACAAATGAAATACTTGATCCATGGCATGGCCTTTTTACCTCGAGAAGGGCGCTAATATCATCTTCAGTGAAGGAGGGTTCACCCTCAGACTGCTGCTGTTTCTGCACTGGCACAGGTTTCTCTTCCTTGGAGACTTTCCTTCGCGGTGGAGACACCCTGGACACCCTATCTTCATCCTGATTGTCGTACAAGCTTTGACCAGAAGTCAACTTAGTGGCAGGTTGACCAAAATTGGGCACACTTGGCTCCCTCCCGTTGACCTGCTCACTCTGCTCATAAACATCCAGTGAAGAGGAAGTCGCTTCCTTGATGGAGGCTGGAGGAAGAGCTTGATCCTTCTTAGGGTTTCCACTCTTCGACAGACTCTTAACCCTAAATCAACTAACGAAATTGGTATTCCAAAAAATAAACCCTAACCAGGATATTAACACGTTATCTAATTACCTGTCTGCATAGCGTAAAGTGTTGAGCGTGTGCTCACAAGAACCAGCATTTGGGGAAATGCAAGAGATCATGATAGTTCTTGAATTGCCCACAAAGGAATCTCGAAGAACTTCCGTCAGCTTACTGCCCCTGAAGGGAATGTGGATTTGGTCGTTGTCTAATGCCCTGATGCACTCTTTAAGAGCCAGCAGGCTCTTGTTTATCTCAGCCCCCTCGATACTGAAAATAGACAAAAATATCCAGAAAACTAAGTTTACGGCTCACTTCCATTTTTCAAGTCAGAAATGAAGGATTATTAATCAATAAGTCCCGTTTTTAACATTATTTTATAGAAAAATGACACTAAAGTGGGAAAACCAACTTTTGGATTGGAAATTAATGTAAAATGAAAGATAAACACTTACGAATCATGAGAAAAATCTCATTTTCCTGAAATATGAATTAACTGGGAAATATGAGATTAACACCCAAGAAAACACAAATCGAATTTTCGAACATCAGAAATTAACCAGGAACAGTAAAAAAGGATTACCAATGAAGAATCAAGAGAAAATCCTAATTTTAGAGTCCAGAAATCAATTACATAAAATATGATTAGAGATTAAGAAAATTCTCATCTGGGAAACTAGAAATTAATCCAGAAATAATTAGCTGAAATAGACCTATAAATAGAATTCAGTTGTCTTTTACTAAACGGATTATGCCCTCTTTTTCTGTTTTCTTGCTATACTCTCTATGTTAGCCGACAAGCCCCTCGGGACACAATCTGGTCTCAAAACTACAACAGAGAGATGAGAGAAATATCACAGTTTTAGAAATCAGAATTTATGCAGCAATACAACTAAGATTAATTCTAAACTATGATTATACAAGAAATAAGGATTAATGATTAAATATTTAGAAAAAATCCCATAAGAAAATAAGATTACAATGAATAATCAAGATAAAAGTTTTTATTGAAAAAAACATACCGAGTCTGGCGATCGTTGTCAGTGGTGTCAGCACCACGTTCACTTCCAGCTAGGTCGATGAAGGAGATTTTACCAATAATTTTGGAAGCTTTAGACTCATGGGCTTCTCCATGACGTCTGAAATTGTGATTATTATTACTAGTCTCTTTATGTTTCTTGATGACCAGCTGTAAGATAGCATGTGATCTTGATGATTCTTCGTTAGCTCCAGTGGATCCAGTGCTTCTTGCAGCATTTCCCTTCTCAATGAACTCTCTGACTATTTGCACATCTGACACTTCAAATTCTTGCAATCCAACAATGCAGACCTGTTGACGACCATCTTCTCTCATACACAGTTTCCTGCATGAAATTAAAAGGTTTAAAGATACACTTATAACTACAGAAATTATAATTGCATCTATGCTCTTCTCATGACTGTTTGCCATTATTGGGACTGTACCTTTGATACGTCACTATAGAGAGTAATGAGACGATAATATGGAGGCTCACTACTGGAGAAACTATGCATAGTCTAGCCATCAATAACGAGAAAATGCTCTATTTGCCCAAATTCAACCCCCTTCCATCTCTGTGGAAGGATCTCAAGCTTCTCTAGAGCAGTGTATATTTATTCTTAAATTAAATGTAAAATCTGTATGAAATATGCAAATGAAAATGTAAAGTCAAGCTTAACCCTAAATGTAGAAAGCTTAACCCACACACAGAGGAGAAATATTTAGAAGAACCCATTTAAATGTAGGCAAGATATTAATTCTAGTGTGTTAAATGCTTATGAGGTATTATGGATTGAGAGGCCATGGTAGATTAATCAATCAAAATCAGGATGTTGTGATCAACTAGTTGATCGAGCTTGAGTGGTCATCATCAACTGATTGGTGGAGATCAAGAGTTTGATTGATCCGTGCATCATCACTGGTGTTTTCTGATTGGTCACCAATCAATGAGGTAATTAATTTTAAAGATTATGAAAAATTCAATCTGGGTTGTTGGATCTGTCATACAATAAATCTAATAGCTGAGATTATGGTTTAGAGAGAGGAGATAGAAGACAGCACTTTGCAAATGTTTTACTGAGAGGTGAGAGAGGGATTTGATTATGTTTTTATACAGAGAGAGAGCTTGTCACCATCCCTACCACTTGATCTCTGGAGGTTTTACCGGTCACCTTTGGCCCATTAAGTAATGGGTTGATCAACTTGGCCAAGCAGCCACCAGATGGTCAAGAGTGATCAGGGGGTTCCAATGGTAATGATCGTCTGGATCAGATATGAATCACTTTGATCAAAGTTCAAATCATGTGCAAGTACTTGATGACAATTTTCAGACTCTTCAGGAAAGCTAAAAGAATCGACAGGCAGGAGTTGCACTCATGTGAAGAACCTGAGAAGGAGACTTTTTGATTAAAAGGGAGAGATGGATGTCCAGAGAGAGAGAGAGATGAGGGATAGGGGACAGGGGATAGGGATTAGTATGCAGAAAGGAAAGGGGGAGGGGGAGCTGTCGAGAGGAAAGAGATAAGGAAAAGTTCAGAGGATATATGTGAGATTAAGGTCTGGCAACAACTGGAGGGATACCAGCCGGGCGAAAGAAACCAAAGGGGCAAAGATTAAGAAGGCAGAGGATAGGTAGAAGAGAGTCTGGGAGGAGGGGAAGACGCTTCTATCCTTGGAAATCAGAAACGGAATTAATTCAAGAATCTGTTCCAACTAAACAAGAATTCAAGAATTTGGCCAAAGTGAGTCTGATCAACAACAGCCAGGACAAGAGGGGTGAGAGATGCAACTCCAGAGTCTCTTCCTCACTCTCCTCATTCCAGTGATCTTCCAAGATGCTCCCCCTCCTGGGACATTCCCACTTGTTTATAGGCTCATGGGTTATTTACAATCAACCCCCTCATTCTGTAGGGACTTGGGCTGTAACTCTCTGACTCCAGTGCCTCAATAAATAAGTCAGGATGGGGGTCAAACCATGAGAAAAAAATAGTTCCAAAACATTTCTTCTATCGCCCAAAAGACAAAGAGAGAGAGAGAGCTACTTATCCATAAGTTGGTCTTTGTATTATGATCTTCTTCCTAACACATTGATTGACCTGAACCCCAAGGCCTAGTACCTACTGACACATTACAGAGATCCAGTTGATCGTTTGATCACATGATGCCATAACTCCAGTACAAGAAGGTACATGGAACGGATATATTAAACTTTAGAAAGAAGGCAGGAATGAAGATGATGATAACTTCATTGAACATTGACAATCTGTACAAATGCAGCTGGGATAATTAAGCTTAATACTAGAGTGAGAGACTACTTAGTGCTAAATTACTAACCGCCTGTCACTAAGAAGATCAAAAAGCTTCCCACCATATATCTCGAAGTAGCTGAGCCATAGCCTAAACTTTTGATTACGGTATATCGGCAGGTGCAAAAGTTTAACAATGTCGTCACAAGCCCTTAGAGGCAATGGCTGCATGGTAAATGTTTTCCCGCTACCTGAAGACCACATACAGCCATATAAAATCAATCAAGAAAATAGAAGGAAATAGACTATGAAGGTTGATAGCTCTTAAATTTCACTTGGGATTAATAAAACTGTTGATGCAGATGATTGGCATTATGAAGATAACATCAAAAAAATTCTCCACTGAGTACAAACCTCGTTCTAACAGAAAAACTCCTTTTAAAGACAGCTAATGTTTTGTAACCAAAGGGGACAATGGCAGGAAGGAAATTTTCTTTTCCTGAATCCGTAAATGTTTAACGTCCCAAACTTCAGCCTTCATGCCTTTTTAATTATTATCAGGAGTTGGGATTAAAAGGTTAAGTTTGAGGGCCTGATCAAACATGCAAAGAAGAATCCCATGAAAGGACATATGGACGAGCCCTTGTCTGTTTGTGGGGAACATACGCCGTTGACAATCTTACAGTCAATTAAAAAGAGAGAGAGAAAGAGATGGGGAGGGGAGGGATGCCAAATTAGGGTTCTGTAAGGAGCAGTTTCCCTCTATCTTCCCTCTATCTCTATCTCCATCTCTATCTAAGTAACCATCATTGCAATAAAAAAATTGATTTGAGGGATCATGACCGAACAGCTCGAACAAGTTGATCTAGCAGACATTTTCCTAGTTGAGGGTCCAATGAACAGTCAAGTGTTCATGAAGAACACTCAAACTTGGATTCATAACTTATGTAACAGGGCATGCTCAAATAAGCGAGCGAAGACGAATGACATCTATAAGAACCTGTCTGTCCATAAGCAAAACAAGTAGCTTTTGTCTTCTGAAAGATAGTGGGAATAATGGGCTCCACAGTGACACGATACACCTGGTATAGCAAATTTTAGAGAGATTAACTGTAATTCAAACATTATTCTGAGAGAAAAAAGGGAAAAAAACCCGTACCTCATCATTGCTTACATTCTGATCAAGAACAGCATCAAAACAAAATTCATGTTTCTCCACATAAGCTGTAAGGTCTACCTATGGAACATAATAAGAATCCATCACACAAGAAAAGACATGGTTTAAAGAACTGCTGAGCCTTCGAAATGAAAGATAAATTAAACATGAGCACTGGGCATGACATAATTTTTGTGACTGAAATTTGACATACTTTTTAGTTCAACGTCTCAACTACAATGAGACAATGACTCATGTCTACTCACCCTTCTGCTATCATTCTTTACTTTCCATATCCTTCTTCAAATTTGGTTCACAAAGACTTGAGAAAATAAAGGACAGATAATTATCTTATCTTGTAGGGTCATCATGGGTTTCGGCGATCATTCTTTAATGTTCCAAAAAAAATTGTCGGATACAGACTGACCTTCAGCTTAGGCTCATGGACAGACAGACAGGAGTTATCATGCACAGATACAATATCATCCTCCTTTCGAGACATCTCCTTTCTGTTTAGAGGTCTCTTGCGGACCTGAAATGACATAATTTAATTTCAATTTTAAATGTACAAACTGATAAATTAAGAGAAAAAACCTTTTTTTTTAAATACTAGAGAAAAAACTGTTATAGTTGAAAAACATAACGATGTCTTGACATACCACAACTTTAATCTTTGCTATGTTGCTTTCCTTTGCACTGGGCTCTTTTTCAGCAGCTATGAATCTACTGCTGTTATCGGCATGTGTTTTTTGAGGCCAAGTGGAAGCTACATCAAAGTCACTGTCGAAGTTACCACTAGGTAAGAATGGAGATGACTCGAAAGGTTGCAATATGTCATGCTGCAAGGAAGACATAGTTAAGATGCCAATAAACAAGAGAATTATTCAGAAACCTTCAAGTTCTAAGTATTACATTTAAACAAAAATGAAAAAATATTGAGCCTCCAAAGGTCAAAAAACAAAAAGAATGTCCAGAAGTTGAAAAGAAGTCCTTGATGAGCTCTAATAGGAACCAACTATTGACAGGGTTTAGAAGTTATACAGTTAAATTGACGTGTTCTATCAAGTTTTATCCTAGACTAAACATGTGAATACTACTAGCATTCCACGAATGAACAAAAAGGTGAACAAAGGTTGGCTCATATGGCTTGTATCTAGTCAACTATCTTATATTCTGGGCCATTGGACATGTCTGTAAACAGATTTTATGGCCTTAATTATAATATTGAGAGAGGGAGGGAGGAAGACGCGGGAAAGGTTCAAAGATTTTTGCTATTGTCACTGTCTCCTCGCCATCAGTTACCAAGTTATTTATCCGGTCACTGCTGCTGCCAGTCCTTCCAACACTGCCAAGCTGCCATCACCACCAAGACTTTCCATAAAGAATCCAAGATCAGGCATTCAAGCATTTAGCGAATGGTCATCAGTACACTGCAAACACTTGAACTCGTAATCCTAGGTAGGAAAATATCTTCCAGGGAAATACTTGTTATGGAAGGCAGTGCCAGACAGTCTGATAAGTTGCTGATTTCTACCTTTGTCCCTCATCATTTTTTTTTTTTTTTGAAGAAGAGAAAGAAAGGGCCCACCAAATGGAACCCCCCCGTTGTCATTTCATTAATGACTGAGCACTACACGGTCAGAAGCAAAATGACTATGATAACTGTCATACAAAATGACTATGATAACTCTAATGTGCGATACTGCCTCTAATATCACACATCTATCAACAAAGCAGAGTACGCCAGGAGAATTCTCCTACGGTTTTGGGTGTTGCCCCCGGAGATCATCTATATCACATGTCAATAGTTTGACATGCCAGGGAAGAACTATGCGTTGGCAATCTTTCTAAAGAATTTGAGCATTAATAAGTTTTGCCATGCCATATTATATTTCCTTCACACTCGTAGAGTGGTATCAATTGTGCCTAATGACTTCAAGAACCTTTCATCAAAAGAACATGATTTGGGTTTAAAAAAGAAAGAAAACTGAGCTCTTTATAAGGAACAAGCCCATCTGCATGGTGGGGAATGGTTTGAGAGGTTTCTCAACCTCTTTATTAAAATTCATCAATAAACTTAATAAACCTCACGTTAAGGCTATATAATAGCATTTTTGATAATGACCAGCAGCAAAACAAGAACATAGTAGTCAGAAGCAAAATTAAGGTTTGCAACTTAACTAAGACAACGTACCTCAGAAATAAGTTCAGTATCATCCATTGCATTGAGATCCAAAAGTCCAGCCCCAAACTCCCCTCTAAGATCAGGTGAGTAGAAGCCATCAGTTCCACCGACTCCCCCAAAAGACTGTGTTTCTGAGCTAGTTTCTCCATTAAAATTCAAGTTCTTAAATATCTTAAATAGTCTCTGTTTCTCCTCAGAAGACTGCCCTCCATAGCCCTAAATAAAAACATAAACACGGTTAATAAAGTAATCATCCTTAATAGAAAACTAAAAATTTCATTATAGAGGCAAACAAGATTTAAAAAAAAAATTCATTCAAAACAAATGTTCAAAACCCTGATGTGCAGAGAAAGAGGTAGATAACAAGATGAATGAGATGACTAATCAGAAAAGCAAATGGAACAATAGATACAAGCTATCAGCCAATCACAATCCCTTTCAGCAAGGAAATCTCAAAATTTCATCAAAAAAATCTCAAAATTTACGACGATTAAACCATTCCTTTACAAAATACACTAGACTGGGAATATTACAGATGCAAGTAAAGACAATTACGACTTAACGAAGAATTCAAAAACAGTAGAAAACAGTGGAAATAATTCACAACTGCAAAACGTTTAACCCAGTTTCCAACAAAAAACCCAAGACTTGGAACATTCCAGATAGAATAGATGCGAGAAAATACTTTTCCCAAATAAGAATTCACTAATAAAAAACACTTGAAGAAATTCACACCAGCGTGTCTTTTAAACCACTTCCTTACAAAGTTCACTTGGTTTGGACCATTCCAGAGAGAGTAGATGCATTTACCACGCATTAAAATTGAAATTCGGTGAAAAAAAAGAGTAGAAAGAATTCCAACCTGCGAGACGTTTGGGACGGAGCGATTGTCGGCGGAAGGGATGGGAGAAGCGAGATGCTGGAGTCCAGCAGACTGGAGCCAGCGAGCCATCACGGCATCCCCGGAGTCCCCTGCACCGGCGACGTGGACGTCGTAGAGAGCAGCACCCCGGGGCAGCACTGCTCTGCTGCCCCTGGCCGCCCATGTGGCGCTGCGATCGACGTTGCGGCGCCAACTTCGCCTGAATCCGTTACAAACAACGTCAAAGCTCAGCGCTGAATCTGAAATCATCAAAGATCTAGAAATCGGCATACCTTACTTTCTGCCGCAACTCTTCTCACGGCTCCCGTAAAAGGCGACTACAGATCACGAGGAAAGGGAATCCCAAATCTCGTCAAAATCCGGGCGTGGAGTCCCGCTCTGTCTCCTTCGATTTTCCTCGTTGGATAGCTGAGGCGGACATTGACAGAGAGGTAGAGAGGTAGAGAGAGAGGGAAAAAAAAAGTATATATTTCTGTTAAAGTGTCTCGATTCTGATTTCTCATGTCTCAACATCAGCGTGAGGTGGCGCAGGGCTGGGAAGGCAGCCCTACCAGGCTGGCACGTGCGGGGTCGACTCCTCAGTTCGATTACAAAAGATTAGCACGTATGCACAACGAGGAAGAACGTATCCAACCATGTTGGCATCCTTTCCAACGTGGCACGTGCGAAACAGCACGTGCGCACGATCTTAGTATACTAATAGCTGGAGACTGAGGAGTGGGGGATTCAAGGGGTTGGAGAGAAGTTTCTAGAAATGGCGTCGGAAGCAGCGGAAGGGGACAGCGGGAAGCCGGCGGTGGTGGTGGCGATCGACGAGAGCGAGCACAGCTACTACGCGTTGGAGTGGGCGCTGGATCACTTCTTCTCTGGGTCCGCCGGTCAGTCCCCGCTCTTCTCGCTCGTGATCGTGCACGCGAAGCCCAGCCCCGCCTCCGTGATTGGCCTCGCCGGACCAGGTTCTTTCTTCTCCTGGTTTTCCCCTGTACCTTTGGACACTCTTCCTCTGAATTTCTGCGATCATTTTCACCTGGATTAGTCTTTCTATTTTCTCTCTCTTGTGGCTGTTAAATCGTGAAGGCGAGTTGTTTGTTATTTACAGGAGCAGCGGACGTGTGGCCGTTCGTGGAGTCAGATCTGAAAGAAGATCGCGGCAAGAGTGGTGGAAAAGGCGAAGCAGCTCTGCCATGCCAGATCGGTACGATGTTTTCAAATTTTTCTCTTATGGTTTACACGGCCAATTTGCAATTTCCTTGTTTTTGTTACGCTGCGTTTCGATCGCCTTCTTCTCTCTTTCATCTGTTGCATTGCCACGTCATGAACTCAGGATAACGATAAAATCGGATAAAATTCGACGATTGCTGTACTGTCACGCCCCCAAAACGTTTGATAATTACTGATATACCCTTTGATATCAATTGATTAGAATTTCCATTAACCATGTTACTCCTGATATACCCTTATAATTACTACAATAACCCTTAGATCTTTTACCCATAGTAATTACTAAAATACCCCTTGATCTCATAAGTTCTGAAAATTTCCCGTGCTCGCAGGTAACCGACGCGGTTGTACAAGTCGTCGAAGGAGATGCCAGAAATGTTCTCTGCGAGGCCGTGGACAAGCACAAGGCTATCATGCTCATCATGGGCAGCCACGGATACGGAGCTATCAAAAGGTTCTCCCTCCTCTCCTACCTCAACCATAATTTCTTCTGTGGTTATTTACCATGAAAGGCAATGATTCCACTGCAGGACCTTCCTGGGCAGCGTCAGCGACTACTGCGTCCACCACGCGCACTGCTCTGTCATGATAGTGAAGATGCCCAAGCACTGAATTCTGGTGTCCTCTGCAACCTTGTGCAGTGTGTAATAATAATTCAGAACGCAGCAAAACTCGAAACTTTTCTGCAGTAAAATCCTGTTCCTTTTATTCTATGGTACTCGGTTGTAGATACTTAGGACATAGAGATACATGGCATTCTTAGTCAGTGGCTTCAGCTCTCAGTCTCCCTGAGAGCGCAGGCCAGGTAAGTGAAGGTGGGTTCGCTGGAGCCTTCCTTGCAGTAAGTAAACACCGGGCTCGCGCTCTCATGCATGCTCTCGCCCACGAAGCTGTAAAAGTCAACTATCTCAGAGAAGGGGATAAAAGACGCCGGAGTACAGACACTTACATCTTTAAGTTGTCCTTGGATTCGAGGTACTTGATTGCTCCATCAAGGTTCTTCTTCAGTTTCACCTGCTTTTGCTCGTCTAACTTGGGGGATAAGATGCTGATATACTGTTCTACATAGGCTCTGAGCTGGCTCTTATTGATGGAAGCTTTTTCCTACAATGGAGAAAGAATGCAGTAAGAACGGCAGTTTTGAATTTCATTGGTTACCGATACAGGATTAGGGCTTACCTGAAGGAGGAAGGTATCCACGATGTCTATTACTTTAACGGCTTTATCCTCAAAGGTTTCGTCTTCATCGCTGCCCAGGACTGAGGGGTTAGCCGCTGTGTCGACTTCAATCGGCCCTTTAGTGATCCACTGGAGGGGTAAAAACTTAGAAACTTTGCTCAATGATTAAATTTTTTAGCAAGGAACTAACCTTTCCGTCCACTTCCCAGAGCATTCCATTTTCAATCTCTTTGTAGGGGAAACAGTCGGATAGAAGCTCGTCACCTGAGTGGAATCGATGTATGAATCAGAGTGATCCCGTGAGCACAAAGAAAAAGCAACGAGGATAGCAACAGGCGCTCTTCGCGGCGGGCACGAAGTCAGAGGAATCTCAGACAAACAAATGATCCAGGGCTCGACGCTCGAGAGAAGAAAAAGTAAAAATCTAAAGGCCTGTACAGAAATCAGACGCTGAAAAAGAGACGATGAGAGCGGAACGATGCAATAAGATAAAAGGAATGAAGCTCCAGGTTCAGGATTCGAAAGAATCAGCGCAAGAAACGACTCGAAAAGAATCAACGCCGCAAGGATCATACCAGTGAGCAGGTCTCTGTAAACAAGCATCTTGAATTTCTTCGGGTAGAAAAAAATGTAGACCGGATGATTTACGACTGTAGAAGACTGAGTGAGGGACAGATTTATAGAGGCGTAATCCTGGAGCTGGTTGCCACTTGCCACGAACAACTTCCGTGGCGCCATTCTGTTACGCGAGAAATCTGGTATCCCTCCCCGAGAAATTTCGAAATGACTTATTTCGCAATATACCAATTTAATTGTATTTATGTCACTCGCGACTTGGGGCTGGGCATCCGGCCCGGTCCGTTATAGGTTATCAATTCCAAATTGAGGAGGTTAATTTTTAAATACTGAATTAAAATAGGGGTTAAGAAGTAACAACCAGCCACGTGGCGCATCAACGGCTGGAGTAAGTGCATAACCAACAGAAGTCAAAGGCAATTCGAAAACCCGCTCACGTTCGGAGTCGTGTCCTTCCAGATATGCGAGACTCGGCTCAGACGGCTTCTGATTGGACGGGAGAGGTCGTGGGTAAAGGCGAAAATTCCGACGGACGAAAATCCGGAGATCATCTCATTAAATCCTTTGCTTCCCCTCGAATTCATCTAGCGCCAAACAAAGAGTAGCAGCTGGGGGAAGGTGATTGAATTTCGATGGTAATTTTTTCCGAGATTGGATGAATTCATGTGGTTTTTAATCGATTGTTGTTTGAAGGGATGCGTTCTGACGAAGAGCTTCCGGAGAAACAATGCTCAATCTGCTTGGAGACTGTAAGTGATGATGGTGGACGGTCAATGGCGAAGTTATGTTGCGGGCATCAATTCCATTTAGGTCTGTTCTTAGATCGCTTCAGTTTCACAGATCATTTTCTGGGTTCACTCGTTGCTCTCTTGAGTTTTCCCTACGAAGAGTTTTGCAGCCTCTTACTGATCTGTTTCCGTTTACTTGGATGTTTGATGTTTATGCGGTGAGGATGCTGAAAGTTGCAAAATTTCGGGTCGTCTTTCGGAAATATTTGATAAAGCTTCTGAGAGAACGCCCAATTTTTCTTTACCAAATTTTGCTTGAATCGTGTTTGTGACTGACGAGATTTTTTCTTGTCGAAAGCTGAAAGCTTTCTATTGGTACGTGCGTTTGCTTGCCTGATGATCAACGAGATATTACATTCATAGTTGAGAAATCACAGGTATCAGGACGATTAATCCCCTAATTTTATAGGGGATCGGCAATTGAGTGGTTGTGATCAACTCGATAATTAAGAACGAGCTATGATTGATTAGTCGATCACCTTAGGGGTTCGTAAGATCGGTGTCCGGGAGCAATTAAGATGTTGAAAATTTGAATTTGGGCCTTTAAGATTTATCTTTTGACTTCCAACGGCTCAGATTGAAAATATATTTCAACAATTCTACATTCTAGTGATAGGATAGCAAAAAACAAAGAGTTTAGAAAATTCCTAGACTAACGAGAGGAAGAGAGGGATATCTGCAGCTACCGTCGCTGTATTCCCCGAGCTTCTCTTCCAGTGTTTATTCTCCAGAGATGGAGATTTAGAGGTTAAATCAGCCCGTTTTTGGCCATCTGAATGATGGGTCGATCACTTAGATCAAGTACAGTAGGCTTTTCAGCAGCGATCACCAGTGGGGCAGTAACAGTCTGAATTCTCAAAGATTAACTTATACCATTTCAAATTAATTTATTCCATCCCAATTCCATTTTAGTGCCATATTTCTTCATTCCAGTTTCATCTGAATCTTCTCTTGTCATTGACATGAACACATCCTTCTTCCACATCTAAATGATTAAATATACGTTAAAGCATGCATTGACATCTTGTTTTCACTGTCTCTAAGATAACTGATCTCTGGAGATATTTACTTTCAGATTGCGTTGGCTCTGCATTCAATGCCAAGGGGGTGATGCAATGCCCAAATTGTAGAAAAATTGAGAAGGGCAATTGGCTCTATTCAAACGGTTCTTCTTCCCTCTGTGAAATCAACATGGAAGACGTACACGATCAGAATCTGGACGGCCATTCCGGTCAGATCCATCCGTGTCCTTACATTCTTAACTGGACCGGGCCAGATGCTCTTGTTGGGGCCGGAGCTTTTCCAAATCCTCTTGGGTAAGTGTTATATGCGACCTCGCTGATCTTAGTTACGTTATAATCTTATACATCTCTGGTCGATGCCCAGACTTCAAGGCTCTCTTCACACATGGCACTGGCGTCAGACCTCGAGATTTCCAGAGTATCACGTCTACCCATGGGAGAGAGACCACTTTTCTCCTTTCCCATTGGTGGCTTTAGACAGAGAGTCAGGGTGGTGGGGCCCATCTCATCGTCCTTTTCCGGCACCTTGGATGTATCCCTTCATCTGACCTCTTTCTCTCTCTCTCTCCCTCTTCTCATAAATTGATTCATCAACTCTATTTCTTGTCTAGACTTAACGTTTAAAGGTTATTACATGTTCTAGGAACGGAGTCTATCTGCAGAGCAGAAGGTGTTCAGGTGTTCTCCTAGGTTTTATTCATCGATGTAAGGGGGGAGGGGATTCCCCTGGAGGAAGGCTTGGATGAGAACGAGCGACCGCTGAGCCTGGAAGCTTGGGACCTCGTGCCCGGCTCCTCTTACCGTGGCTAGTGTGAGATCGCCTTTATAGGTGATAGAGTACCCTCCAACCTGCCAAAATATCAGAGGAAAATTAGGGTTAGGGCTTTCCAGAGGAAGCATGGGCAAGCGGAGAGGATTTCTATCAGAAGAAATTAGGATGTTGATTTTGCAGAAGAAGCATGGTTAGAACTCTGATGATTTCTTTTATAAGTCAATAAGGGTCAGAGTAAATTTTAGGTTAAGGATTTGCAGAAGCATAGTCGGCAGGTTTGGCACAATGATGAATTCTTGAGATGGAAATTTGGATTAGGGCCGAGCAGATAAGCATGGTAAGACGTGAGGATTTCTATAAGGAAACAAAAATGGGCTGTGTTCTTGAGGAAGAAACATGGTAAGAACAATGATGCTTTGTATCAGGAAAAAATCCGGGTCAGAAGAAAGTTCGGGTTAGGGTTTTGCGGAAGACTCTTGGTAAGAAGGATGAGGATTTCCATTATGAGAAACCAGGCTAGGATTGCAGAAGCCCGTTAAGAAGAATGATGATTTCTTATCGAGAAGAATTGGGCGACGGTTATGCAAAAGAAGCATGACAAGGAGAATGATGATTCTAACAGAAGTAGAGTATCGCGAAAAGTAAAGATTTCTATAAGAAGAAAAGCAGGAAGATGATTTTTCTAAAGAAACGTGAGAAGAAAAATTTTACCTCGTCGTCGGCGGACCAGGGTGACCATGGGTACTTCACCGGAAGCTCGAGCTGATTGATGGAGTACCGTGTGCTGGTTATCGGAACTCTGCCGTCGTTGTCTCCACTGAAAATAAGCCTCGAGGTCAGAGAGAGATATCAGTAGAGTGTAGAGAGATAGATAGAATAGATAGAGAGAGAGATTGAAAGAGAGAGAGAGATAGAGAGATAGAGAGAGAGACATGGATTTACCTGTAAACCCAGACTCGCCAACCAGTCGCCATGAACTCCTGCAGCAGAGGGAGAACGGTGGTTGTACTGTCCACCCATGCGGGCAAATCGCTGTATGCAGCATACAGATGGAAGAAAATTAGACACCTCTTCTTCTCACAATCTATTATAATGGATAGAAGACGAACTCTGTCCCCTCTCTCTCCTAGAATAAAAGTTAACAGCGATGCGGAGGTATATCTCTCTCATTACAGAGCAGAAGACCTCTCTCAGTCCCTCTCTCTGATCCTACCTGCAAGCGCGCCAGGGATAATCGAGCTTGGTAACATTTGCATGAAGCGCTTCCTGAACCGCCGGATCGTTCAGATAATACTGCACGTAGTAATCACTGCACGGGTCGAATTCCCGTACCTGCACAGCCCAAAACAATAAGACCAGCAACTCTAGAGAGAGAAATACCGAAAGAGATAGAAAGAGAGACTAACCGAGACCGTGTTGGGTACGCGAGTGAGATTAGCATCAAAGCACAATGGCCCGTAGACATTGTAAATATCCACGTCGTAGAACACGGTGGTCGCCTCAGCGATGGCTGCCTGACATGCACTGCTTCTTGTACCTCCTGGGAAGCTGAAATCGCAGAATCTCTTGATCGCCCTGTGATTCTGGTCCGAAGTGAAGGCGTGAGTCCAGAAGAAATCGTACATCCCTTTCTCGTCCGTCAGATCGTTGATCACCGCGTTTCCGATCGCGATTCCCTTGAGATTGATGAAATGGGAGCCTGACAGCTGGTTGAAGCGGTAGATCTGGTGGGCCAGCTGCGGAACGTAGTGCCCGGCGTAGCTCTCTCCGGCTATGTAAAATTCAGCGTTCTTATAGTCGCTGAACCTTGAGAACCAGTTGACGAGGAAGACATAAGAGTCTTCTGCTGTGCGGGAGTCGCCGTTTATTAGGTAGTCTGAGGTGGTGTTGGAGTAGGAGAAGCCGACGCCCGCTGGGCTCTCGAGGAAGAGCACGTTCGCCACTGTAAGTTTGAAATTAGGGTTTTCTTTCTCTCTCTAATCTCTAGGGTAAGGGAGGTTGGGGTTTGAATTGTGTTATTCTACCGTTGTTCCAGGCAAAGGGGTTGAGGTAGAGCGTCTTTCCGTCGCTCATTACTCGAAAGGGTCCGAGCTCCTCCATTGCTCCGTAGCCGATCGAAGAACATCCTGGCCCTGATTGAAAGAAACGTTTAAGCTTGGTGTTTAAGTTTGTTTGAAGAGAGGGGGAGAATGGGAGAGAGAGAGATGAATGGATGGGTGAAGGGATAGGTAGATAGTCACAGAGATAGATGGAGTTGTGATGTATACTAAGTTATATAGATACCTTTAGTTGCCGTATATGAAATAAAGGAGGATAGATAGATACATATATAAATTCATGGTGTATTATAAACATATCAGTATATATAGAGAGATAGATAGATTATGGGAATGTAACAAGAATAGATATATACAAATCTGTTGATGGACCTATCTATACATGTGGTAGATATGGAGAGAAGAAAAGATAAGCAGAGAGGCAGAGCAGAACGGCAAAAGAGATGAATGTGTGGATAGAGATAGATAGGCAGGTAGATAGACAGATAATAGATAGATCAGTAGATAGATAGATAGATAGATAGATAGATTGACAGATATATAGATAGAGAAAAGTTAGAGAGACTTTGGGACTGAATTGGTCAGCAGGAGAGAAAGATGACTAGATAGAGATAAATAGAGAGCAGAGAGAGCAAAATAGAGACTTGTGTGTGTGTGTTAGAGAGAGATAGAGAGAGAGAGAAGGAGCACCGCCGTTCAGCCATAAAAGAAGAGGCTTGGAAGCAGCATCAGGAGCTTCAACGAAGTAGTAGTAGAGAGCTCTTCCCGCCTGCTTGTCCACGGTGACGTACCCACCATACTGGCTGAAATTGACTCCATCGGGCTGCCCTGGGAGCCTCTCAATTCTATCCTTCTCTTTCATTCCCTCTTGCGGCGTCACTTTCGACGTCAAAACGTTCAAGTTTAAAAGCATCTCTGCAGTTTGCAGTCTAGGCAGCGCAGTCTTCCTCTTATCGAGAGCGTCGCCTTGCCTCATCATTTTCTTGGCCACTCTCGGTGCTGCGTGGGAGGCGCCAGCGGCGGCGATCGCTAGCAGGACAGTGAGAACTACCACAGGAGAAGAACCCATCTTTCCGTTCCCTTCTGCGGTTGAAAGTTGATCTTTATAAAGACGTGGGAGAGAGAGAGAGAGAAGTTTCCGCTCGTACTTATCGCCGGTTCTCCGGATCTCGAGAGACGCCTCCTCCGCTCGTAGGCTGACAATCAGGATCTGTAGACCGAGTTTCTAGCGCCAAAAAAGGGTTGCGATGCACATCATCACCCCTTTCTCTTCGTTCCATTAGAGCAGTTTTTCCGAGACGATTGTAGATAATATCGTTAGTGAATCGACATCTTTGATAGTTCGACCAAATAACGTGAAATTTTTATAGTTCATTAAAACGTAGCATACAGTTATTTGGGTAATCAGAGTAAGATTTCTTTTTCGAACTGGATAGCTGAAAAATGGTAAATTCTTATTAAAAAAATTCTATGGTAGGTTCAGTGGGAGTTTTTAGATGATGATGTGGCTGATCAAGGCTCCTCTACAACCCGTTGGACATGAATCTTAATCACTTTGGCTAAGTTTATCCTTTTATCAGTAATTCTTATGATTATGCTTTTCAAGAATATCATAATAGATGCACCACTCAAAGGTGTTATTGTTTTCAACTATAGGTGTCTGATGAACTAGATTTTAATGTTGATTTCATGTCTTTGAAAGGAATCTAACTTCTACAAAAATATTTGTAGTTTTCCTAACTTGTCTATGATGGATATTATGTGGCTTATAAGCCAATCATACTTCCATGTATCTCATTATGTTCATTGAAAGGAAATTTATTCATTGTCATTGTGGTGTGATGTTTGGAATGAAGTCTATAAGTATATGCAATGACTAATTGAATTATGATAATGTCATAATACTATAATCAATGGTCTTTAAACATATATTCTAAATATTCTTATTCGTGAGAGATTCAAGAAGGACATCGAATTTTTTAGCTACTCATGAGTTTGATGATTTATCTCTTAGTTTTATTGATATTATGAACTATGTTTAGGTTCAATCAAAATGGTTTGAGTAAGGTATTTATTCGTGATTGGAGGAACTGATAGCTACTTGCATTTTCCCTAGAACCTAGATACCATGAAGAATAAGCTTCACCAATTTTCATCGTTTACTTGTTATAATTAATTAGCTGCTTATTTGGTCAATGTCAATTGATTTTTGTTATTTCAATATTCACTTAAACTTAATTCCCTTGTTCTTATTTTATTTTATCTTTCCAACTTAATTTTTTAGTTCATTTAATAAATCTAATGATATTCTTCTTCTTGTTTTAATTTCAGGTACCATTTTAATTTCAGGTACCACACAAAAACCCAGCAATAGCTCTCTGTCTCCCTCCTTAACCCTAAACATGACTCACTCTCGAAGTTCTCTCCCTCTCCAAAAAATATTTGCATGGAGTTCTTTCTCCAACAAGGATCTTCAACAATCTCTCCTCCAATCAAGATTTCCCTCACTAGATCGGTTTTGTCACCCACTCTAGGAAGAGATTGCAATCTACGCTTACTCTCTCTCACACAATCAGGCATCTCTGATTCAGATAAGGTTCTTGGTGCGTTATTTTTTTTCTTTCCTTTTTATAAATCTGATTTGTGAGGTGTTGATTGTTTGGTTTAGAAATTCTTTAGTTCGCCACAGGTTTTTAGTCCGCGTCAGATTTTTCAAGGTTTCAGTCTACCATAGAGTATTATTTTTTCTTTCCGTTGTTACTATAAATTTATCTAGTTTCCAATCCACCACAGATTATTCTACTGCTCACTACAAATTCTGCGGGTTCTTAGTTCGCTATAGATCCTTTTAGTCTTAATTCACTACAAATTTTGTTCTTTGCCCTCGAGTTTGCCACAAATTTCTAAAGGTTCTTAGTTCATGATTCACTAAGCTCTCAGTTTGAAATCCTATATCCTTTTTCATTAGATTTCCCTTTTTAAGTAAAACAAAAAAATTAGTTTTGTTTATTTTCTTGGTCTAATCTCTTTTTTTCTAATATTTTGGTTTAAACTTTTGACTTTCTTATTTCTAATAATTTGGTTTTGAACTCTTTGATTTGGATTTTCTGTATTTATGTTTTCCTCAAAACAATAATATTCATTAATTCATCTTAAAATATGTGAGTGCATATCTATAATTTTTTATAGTTCTCTTTAATACTTCATATAGCCGCAGTAAAAACCTTTTTTGCTTATTAAAAAAATTTATATTTATCAAAGGACTATCTTTAATTTGTGCAAAATCTATTGTGTCTTCATTTACAATCCATTTTATATCATCTAAATTTGGTTAATTTTATCTAAAATCTTTTTAATATCTATTCAATGAGTCATTACAACATTGATAAGTCGTTTCAGGGTTAGTAAGACACTCAAGCAAATCTACATCAAGGTGGGATTAATATGTTATTTTCAAGGGATAGTCATTAGTTATTAGTTCATTCATCATATAGGCGCATTGGGATCATCACAAGCATATTTAGAAGATCATTCTAGGGGTAGCCAATGATTTTGCATGTGTATTATTATTACATTTAAAAGGGAAGATATTGAGTGTCGAAGTCAAAGGTAGAGGTCAAAGTCATAGTTAACATCAAAGTCAATGGCAAAGTCAAAGTCAAAGGCCTAATTAAAATCAATTCTTCAAGGAGTTATTTTAATTTTTTTCATTTTTGAACATTTTCCTTTATATAACTTACGCATTTTACATTTCCATTATTGGTTGTTAGCTTTCGTAGTTTGTTTAGTTTTAATATTCTTTTCATATCTATTTATCTTGTGAGTCTATTTTGTGAACTATAGAAAATTTGCATTACCCTCATATACTGTGTTGACTCAGGGTGAGTTGTACTTACCTGTGAGGGTAAGGGAGAGTTTCTTAGGGAATCAGGTGCTAGACAAGAGTAGTCTAGAAAGTTGACAAAAAAGTCAACTTGAGGCATATTTGCTCTCTACCTTTCAGGATCATGCAAAATTGGGGACAATCCACCAACTTGAAGCGTTTGTGGATTGGTGACAAGACTCAGAGACTTTAGAGAGGCAAGCCAGCTCGAAAGAGAGTAGGAAGCAGCGTGCGGAGCTCTGGGAGTCAGCCTAGAGGAGACAAGCCAAACGACGACATACTGAAGGATGACAGCGAAGTGAGTTCACTAACCGAGAGTGTGAGCGGGTCAAATCAAAAGCTCATATTTGAACTTTGATATGATTATCCCAGCTAGTTAGTAATTGTTATTAGGGGATTAATAAGGTGAGGAGTGATGTTAGGGAAACTGTCTCCTCCTGGGACTAGCGCGAGGGGTTTGGATATCCTATCCAATCCAAAAAAAATCTGGTGTAAGAGTGACGTGAGGATTAGAGTAGATAGTCAACGAATTCATAAATGAATTAGTAAAATAGAAATATTCAAAAGAAACTAATTCATCTCCATCCCCCTTTTAGTAAATTCATCATCCAATTAGGTTTTTCAAAATTATATGGAAAGAATATCTCTATTTGATTTGACTCATATGATTATTATGGCTAATCTTGTAGCCATTGGTGTGGAGACACTAAGGATAGATAGTAGGTGCTCTTTGGAGAAAGAGTTCACTGAATTGATCCATATAAATCCCTAAATAGTATTATACCTAACTATCAATCAGGTTGATTCATGTCACAGTTGTGTATGTGGTCCTTTAACTTGAGACACCGCAAACATCTTGTAGATGGATGATTGTGTTTTGATTGTGACTTACAAATCCCTAGCCATATGATCTCCAAAACATCATATATTGGATATGGCTTGAAGTCCTCAAAGATTGTATAGTCAATATGGGATCATCCACCCTTGATATTTTAGGATATTGACTCAAGGAATGAGATGCGATGAAATCCCTGGTCAAGGTAATGGAAATATCAGAAGAGTTCCCGATGATTTCCTACACGCATTAGTACTAATTTAAATGACTTATTTGGGTTTAATTGTTGACCATACCCAAGGTCATTCATGAGTCTCTTGCAGATGAAGGATTATACAAACAGATTAATCGATGATGGAAAGGTCCCATAAAGGAGTTCTTATATACTCCATAGTTCCTAGAGTATATGGTGTAGCTTGGTACCCGACGGGCTGGCAACTCAACTTATATATTGGTTTAAATCAATCCTTTGTTAATTAATACATAGTTTGATGTAGATAATTAATTAATATTGATCAATGAGGTGTTATTGGGGCTATAGAGTTATTAACTAATAAGATATATGGACATAGAGGGTAACCGACGGAACGTTTTCGTGCGTCGTTAAAACACAAAAACGTTGGTCAAAAAAAAATTATAAAACCGAACTCACAAAGATAAGATATAAAAATCAAGTATTGTGTAAGTATCGGGTCGATCCACAGAGAGCAAGGTTGACTTTAATCGTAGAGTTGACTTAGTCAAACTTAGGTTTAAAAGGGGTTTTAAATAAGTAAAAATAAGAAGTAATGAGTGGAAATGATATAAATAGACTAAATAAGAAGTTTTAAGAATTTAATTCTCGGGTTTGACAAAGAAAAGTCAAAAGTCAAAGTCAAAGCATTGACTTTGACCAATAGTAAGTGTACTGTAAAATCAGATAACCAAAAGGTGTCAGAAGATTGCGAAAATTATATATTTGGAAACTAGAGAGAAATTGGAATTTATTGATATATAAATTCATTACACTTACTATGAATTTTGGATAAGAAATGGATTTACTATGAATTATTGAAAATCAAATATCAGAAAATCCCCGAAATGAACACCTCAGAGGAAATCTTCAAATTGATTGGTCAAATGAAATCCAAATCCTGCAATTTATATGTCAATGGAAAGCTAAGAACGAGAGAAATCTAAAAAGACCAAAATTATCAAATTCTGATTTTTTAATTAAAAGTAATTGACCCCGAAAGTCAACATTTGACTTCTAATGAACGATGAATAGTCCTCGATCAAACATCAAATTGGAGGGCCAAATGAACTCAGAATTCGATGAATTTGCTATCCACGGAAAGCTAATGAAAATAGGAATCCAAAAAAACCAAAATCAAGTGATTTGGAATTATAATCAGAGAGATATCCTATTTTCAAAATCAGAAATTTTTCAGACTAAAAATTAGGAAAAATGAAGAACACTATGAACTAATTTGCAAAATTAAAGATGATATTTTTATAGTTGGTTTGATTAATAGATTGATATAAGAGGAAGGAAATGTCCTAAGATTAACACATAAACCCTAAGTATCGATCAATCCATCTAATCGTGACGCAGTCATCATTATTCTACCGGAGCTTGAATTAGCGCCCAAGCTTTGCCTCTATCACGGTAGAATAATGAGCTGAATAAGAAACTAGAACTCGCATAGTATCAACCTTGCCCCCTATCCTCAGTCCTCACGGGGCTAGGACCCTCGCCCTAGCCTTGAGCGGGATCTCAGTGACAAGGCCCTCTAACTTTCTCGAGGTCGATTCAACTGATGGTGATTAATTCTAAACACGATAAGAAGATAAAACCTGATCCACCGGTGCTCCCTTGGCCTTTCGACACGAAACACTCTTGCCATGGAACAAGTGATCACAAAAGAGGATACGAAGAAGCAACTCGGGTATCTAGATGCACTCGGTTCGTCACGCCGCACAATCCTAGATACCACGCGAACACACAAGAACATAAGAAGAACAAACAATAATTAAACATACCACGATAGTTGATCCCTAGCAGCCTTGATCCCAATGGCCAACCTCGAAAAGGAGGCTAACTAAAAGATAAATTTTACATTAGAGATGAGGCCTATTTATAGATAAGTTTGTGCGAAATTGGTGGATCGTGGCCCACGACGCGGATTTCACTCCGTGTGATTTCAGCCGTCGGATCGCGCGAAATTGATGGCTCGTGACGCGGATTTCACTCCGTGTAATTTCAGCCGTTAGATCGCGCGTAATCGGTGGGATCGTGACCCATGACGCGGATTCCACTCTGTGTGATTTCAGCCGTCCAATTGCACGATTTAATCCCGACCGTCCGATTGCGCGATTTAATCTTGACCGTCCGATTGCACGATTTAATCCCGACCGTCCGATATCGCTGTTCACGCCACGTAGGCACCACGTAGGTGATGAACTAAAACTCGGTTTGATTATATCGTTGTTGTGTGTTCTAATTCATGCAATACATTTATAATACCTCACTTAGGACAGTAGTAAGCAAGGGTCGATCCTCAGGGAATCTAGGTAATGAGGGTTGAGACGAAAGTAGAAGAAGGGATGAATTCCTATAATGGAGAATATAAGAAGTTAGAAGAGGAATTTTGTAGAGATAATAGATGTAATTGGTTAGATTATGTTTATGTAGTTCTAATTAGAGGAGAAGAGATGAGAATTAGAAGGGTAGAGATTGATGGAAGGTGAAGAAAGTGATGAATGAGAGAAAAGAGATGAATGAGATGGTTTGGGTATGATTTGTGGCAACAAATGCAATAACCTACGATTAAATTAGAAGAAAAGGTCCTACATTATCCATGAAAAAGGCTTACAAGATAATCCCTCCTCAGAATCTTCTCACAAACCCCGTGTTGGTGCCAATCCTAGGCCGGGTGGTGCTTGATTCGCTACGACGTCGATCTTCTATTGTTCTCCTTCTCCAGAACAAACTCGAGCATCCGATGATGCCTAGCTTGGGCCTAAGCTTCTCCCCCTTTCCTACTGGTGACCTGGTGTCAAGAGAGAGCCAAAAGACAAGAATTTCGGAATGGAAGGAGGAGTGCTTTTAGGAGTTAGGGTTTCCAACAATCTAACAGACGAGATCAATTCCCGGTGTTTCCAGGAGTCCAACGGAAAATCTGACCGTGCGGATGGAAAGAGCACGGCGAGGTTGATATCCCACCAAAAATTCAGCTCAATCGGACAGCTGGATCAAAAGATATCAGCCTTCCAAGTTGGAGCATTCCTGGCTGTCGATCTGATGGTCTGATCTTCTTAATACAGTCACTAACCGATGAGCCCATGCGATCGTGCCACGTCGATTGGAAGCTGACCGTCGGATGCTCGCCACATCACCTGCACAGGTTAGTGACTAAACGACAAAATAATAGGTAAGCAAGCGTTACTTCTTCGCACGAATAAGAGAGCGCCACGTCGCTCTCTTATTCGCGCTTCACGGTCAAAGAAGACGGCGCGCGTCTTCCGCCTCACCTGCGCAGGTAAGTTAGAAATTAAATTAGTATTTTAATTAGAGAAAACGACGAAATCACGGAAAGAAACGACAAAACAACGAATTCGACAATAAAATAAAATATAATTTAATGTAAGCTTTCATTCGACAAAACGACAAAATGGAATTCGGCAAAACGACAAAACAGCGAATTCCGTAACGATGAAATAAAATATAATTTAATCTAAACTTCGATTCGACAAAACGACAAAACGACAAAAGCGCAGATGGACAAAACGACAAAAAGAGAAGAAGAAGAAGAAGAAGAAGAAGAAGAAGAAGAGGACCTGCGGCGAATAACTCGCTGCAGATTCTCTTTGCGGCGAATGAGAGAGCGCCACGTCGCTCTCTCATTCCTCATTACCGTCAAAAATGACGGCTGCCATCCACGTCATCTGCAGGTTAGTAAACGACGAAATAAACTAAACAATCATAATAGCAATAAAATAATAGTAAACTGAGTTAAAACCGTAGCTTCCAGATTGCGACACGTGTCGCGATCTGGTAGTTTCTATCTCACTTACCTTGTAGTTCCGAGAATTGTAGATATGCCCCTGACGCTCATAAATAGGCAAGAAATAGTTAGATTAATTAAACATATGCACTAAAATTCATTTAAATCATTTCTAAAAATCTAAAATATATGTATTTTGCTTTCACAATTCATTTCCTTGTCAGTTTATAATCTGAGAGAGATGTTTAAATATTATAAAATCCTGGAAATACCATAAAAGCATAATGAAGCAAAATTAAGCAATTTAATCATAATAACACATAAATATATTCCTTTTAAGCCAAATGTTCATGAAAATTCAGAGTTAAAGGTCATAGATTTATGTGTTATCAGTAGGCATCCATGTGGGCTTGCGTGGCCCCGCCATGTGTCCGCATCGTGCCACGTCACCTCCGTGGGTCCCGCACGATTAACTAAATCCAGAAAAATCAAAATAAAATCCAGAAAATAGTATAAAATTAAGAAATTCATAAATTCATTTGTATAACTCCTTTTTAACTCAAATTTTCTCCATTGGATCACAAATTCCTTCCTTTTTAATATCATGTCATCTAAAATATACTTTCAAAGAATAAATTAAGATGAATTAAAAATCACTTACTCATTTCTTAAGCAATCTTCTTAATCACATTTTCATCTTGAAATTATCTTTCAAAACATGCACTAAAGTCAAAGTAATTTAAGAAAATAGATCAACTTCTATTAATTTTAACTTTGCAAAAGATTAATCATCAATCAAGCATAAAATTATCACTAATTTATGCATAAATATCGACTTTAGTGAAATGACATACCAATGGAGAAAATTCCTAAAAAGTATGATAACATGCATCATATTCACATAAAATAAGCATGAATATGAGTTAATTAGGATAAGAAATTAAGTTATAAATGCATGTTATCAGTAACACACATAAGGTCTATGAATGTTGGTAGATATAGACATAATTCATATACCAAATGTTTATACATAATGAGAAAATGACCACAAATCTAAGTTGTTAGGTTCTAAGGTCGATAAAATTTCTAAATTTTTTATTAAAACATCGAATGCAATAGAATACATTGAATCGAATATTCAAAGCATTGAGGCACCAAGAATAAATGATCCTATCGTCTAGTATATCTATGAGAAAACATACTTACAGGGTTTCCTTGAAGGAGTTCATGAAACTATTCAAGTGTCTAGCCTCTCGCAGTATCCACGCGATCTCCAGATGATTGGATCTCCTCTTCAAAGCTCTTCGCCAAGAGAGAAAGAGAAGAAATGAGAGAATTCTCACAAGGCTTGGATGGGCACTTTTAATTGTGATCGTTCTCCTCTTATTTATAGACATTTGGTATGAGTTTTTCTAATAAAAGCCCTCATAATTATGTATAAATACACCAACATCTATAAACCTGATGTATGTGACCCTCTAAGTACATATATCTCACTACTTAATAACTCTATAGACCAAATAACACCTTATTGGTCAACCTTAACTAATTATCCACATCAATATAAAGATTATTTAATCAAGGATCGATTTAACCCAATCAATAAGTTGAGTTGCCAGCCTATTGGGTGCTAAGCTACACCACCATGTATGGAACCTCACTTATGGAATGTTTTTGTCATCGATTACCGTGTATGTATAATCCTTCATCTGCAAGAGACTTATGAATGACTTAGGGTATGGTCAACTGTTAAAACCTAATCGGTCACTCAAGTTACTACTGATGCGTGTAGGAAATCATCGGGAACTCTTACAATATTTCTACTACCTTGGCCAAGGATTTCATCACATCTCATTCCTTGAGTCAATCTCCTCAAATACCGAGGGCAGATGATCACATCTTGATCATACAATCATCTTCGTGGACTTCTTGTCATATCTATATATGATGTTTTATATATTCCATGGCTAAGGATTCGTAAGTCATAATCAAAACATGATCATCCATCCACAAGATGTCTTTGGTGTCTCAAGTCAAAGGACCACATACATAATCATGACATACATACATAGTCAAATAATCAACCTAATTGACAGTTAGGTATAATTACCATTAAGGGATTCATATGGATCAATTCAGTGAACTTTGTCCAAAGAGCACCCACTATCTATCCTTAGTGTCTCTACACCGATATCTATAAGATCAGCCATACTCATCATATAAGCCGGATCAGATAGTGTTATTCTTTTCGGATAATTCAATGTCCTTCTTGAATATCTAATGAATAGGAATATTTAGAACATATGTTTAAAGACTAGTGATAATTGTATTGTGATCTCATCATAAGGGATGGTGAGAAGAGATATATTTTACTGGGTTGGAGATACCATTGCTTATGTCATGGACTTTATTGCAAACATCACATAAATGACAAGGAATATATTCCATTTCAATAAACATAAAAAAGATACATGAAAGTGTGATTAGCTCATAGACCACATAATATCGATCATAGGTGCTCATACAAGCCTTGTCTAAATTCTCTCATTTATTCTCTTTCTCTCTTGGTGAAGAACTTTGAAGATGAGATCCAACCATCCAAAGATCGTGTGGATACCACTAGAGGAAACCCTTTCTTATTTTTCTAGACACTTGAATAGCTTCAAGAAATTCTTCAAGGAAACCAATCAAGCATGTTTTCTCATACAAAAATTATCTATTCTTGGTGCTGATGGATATTATGTGGACTATAAGCCAATCACACTTTCATGTTTCTTATTCATTGAAATGAAATTTATTCATTGTCATTCTTGTGTGTGATAACATGCTAAATTAACATGATAAAATATGATTTTTGATGCATATTAAGACATAAAAGATTTATTTTTCATGCATGTTATCATACTTATATGTATTTTTCTATTATTCTATGAAAAAGTCATTATAATCTTAAAATACTTTAATTTAGGGTTATTTCGACAAATTAGAGCTTAATAAATTGATAACCCATCTTTTTCTTGAGATTATAAGTATTTTTAAAGTTAAAATAAGAAGAGAAATCATTTTTATAAACATTTATTTCATTTTCTAAAGTTTAAAATCTTAATAAATGAATGTATTTTTGAGATAATAACTTTAACTCTTATTATTTATTAAATTTGACTTTTTTAGAATAATAGATAATTAAATTTCGGATCAAATGAAAGAAATTTGGATTAATTTGGAGTTATATATGAAAATTTATGAATTTCCTATTTTTAGGGATTTTTCTAGATTTTTTGTGAATTTATTTTCTATTTAAATTGATTAAAATGAATTTTAAAAAATGCAAAAAAGCGTTTTATAACCGCGCGGGGCCACGTGGATGCGACGTGGCACTCCGGGCCACGTGGCAGCACCACGCGGGCCCACACGACATATATACATATCTATTTATTATTATTACATGTTATAAAGGGGTCTTCAGCCTTGCCTATATGGGAAGGGTTATCGATTCCTATTAATCGTCGGGTCTTATAAACCCGACGAAACGCCTTATTTAATTCCGTGTGGGACTAAGTTCCACACAGTTTTATGAATGCAGGTGACGTGGACTCATACGGAGCGTCGGATCAGGCGGGGCGCGGAATGAGGCGCGTCGATCGCATGCGCCGTGGACCACCGATCAATCAAAACGCACGTCACGTTTTAAAAGCGTTATAACGGCCGAGATGCTTCGGCGCGGATCGCATCTCAGCCCTCCGATCGCGATCCAAGGGGCGACATCCGATGCGTTTTATAACTATCATCTACGCGGGATCATCCAGGCCGTTCATCGGGATCGGACGGCCACGACTTAAGCGAAATGGTCCACAGTGGACCGTTACATCGTAACCGTCGATCGTTTCGATCAGACGGTTACGCCCAAATTTTGTATAAATAGAGTGTTCTTCCGATGTTCTAAGCATCCGAGTTGAAATTTCAATCCAATTGAACTATCTAGA
Source organism: Lemna minuta (assembly GCA_024174645.1). Lineage (NCBI taxonomy): Eukaryota > Viridiplantae > Streptophyta > Magnoliopsida > Alismatales > Araceae > Lemna > Lemna minuta. Next base: position 11,868,279 of record CM044104.1, on the reverse strand, counting down.
CACCCTCTCTCTCGTTTCTCTCGATTCCAACGTGTTCTACACTCATTTCCGCACTCACGGAGCATTTGAAGTCGAGATTTGGTGGAGAATTGAGTGAGAAATCGCAGCTTGAAGCTCGTCGAGGCGTTCTTGATGTTCTTCACGATTAATCGGCTTAATCGCGGAGATTTGATCGCAAAAGGGGATTAGTGGAAGCGGTTTTTCATGATTTCTTCTCCTATAATGTTTAATTGCTGTTTGGATTAGGATTTAAAAGTTAATTTCATCGAATTTTAGCTCAAATCGCGATTTTTCACGCCGAAAATTTTCTCTTCACTTCAAATTTCGATTTCTCCGCGAAATCAAATCCAAATTCAATGATTCTTGATTCCGTGGAATCGATTTGAAGTCTTCTTTCTTAAAATACCATTTTCCCTAATTTCTATCATCAATTTCTCATCCGATTTGATCAAATTTAAAGATTACGTCAAGAAATTCCTTAATTCCCTGTGGATTCAACCCTTATTTACCATTATACCCCTTAATTCGAGTTAATTTCCTAAAATTGGTAAGTCTGGAATAATTTTTGACGCGATACCGCGTGAAATCGACGACCTCGCGGTCTCGTCTCATCAGTGTGATGTTCGTAATGAAGTCCATGAGCATGTGCAATGACTAAGTGAATTATGATGAGATCATAATATAGTGATCACTAGTCTTTGAATATGTTCTAAACATTCCTATTCGTGGGATATTCAAGAAGGACATCGAATTATCCAGAAAGAATAGCACTATCTAATCCAACTCATATGATGAGTATGGCTGATCCTATAGCCATCGGTGTGGAGATACTAAGGATAGATAGTGGGTGCTCTTTGGAGAAAGAGTTCACTGAATTGATCCATCTGTATCCCTGAATGGTAATATACCTAACTGTCAATCAGGTTGATTCATGTCATGATTGTGTATGTGGTCCTTTGACTTGAGACACCAAAGACATCTTGTGGATGGATGATCATGTTTTAATTATGACTTACGAATCCCTAGTCACGGGATATCTAAAATGTCATATATTAGATACGACATGAAGTCCACGAAGATGATTGTGTGATCAAGATGAGATCATCCACCCTCGGTATATGAGGAGATCGAATCAAGGAATGAGATGTGGTTAAATCCTTGGCCAAGGTAGTGGAAATATTAGAGAATTTGTTCTCAATGATTTCCTACTCGCATTAGTACTAAATTGAGTGACCGATTAGGGTTTGACAATTAACCATACCCTAAGTCATTCATGAGTCTTGTGTGGATGAAGGATTATATGTACACGGTAAGCAATGACGACAGGGTTCCATGAAAGAGTTCTAATATACTCCATATCTCCTAGAGCACGTGGTGTAGCTTGGCACCCATCGGGCTGAAGACTCAACTTGTCGATTGGGTTAAATCGATCCTTAGTCAATTAATCTATATGTTGATATAGTTAATTAATAAGGAGGACCAATAAGTGTCATTGGGTTGATAGAGTCATTAACTGGCGAGATATATGGACCTAGAGGGTCACACACATAAGGTCAATGGACGTCGGTGGATATAGACATAATAATAAGGGTTTTTGTGAAAATTTCACATTCCCAAAGTCTATAAATAGGGAGAGAACGACCATAATAGAGGTGCCCATGCAAGCCTAGTGGAACTTCTCCTCCTTCTTCTCTTCCTCTCGTGGTGACGAGTGTTCAAGAGGAGATCCGATCGTCTGGAGACTGTGTGGATACTGCTAGAGGTCGGACGCTTGAACGGTTGAAGAACTCTTTCAAATGATCCATGTAAGTATGAATTTTATTCTATACTAGATGGTAGGATCACCTAGAATAGATGATGAGATCATATATTTGTGGTGCTTCAACTCGGTTGAATATTTTGATTCAACACCTTCCGCTGCAATCATTATTTTGGATGAAGACTTAGAGAGCTTTTCGAGCCTCAGATCCCAGCAGGTGCCTCAATGTTTTGAATATTCGATTCAATGTATTCCGTTGCATTCGATATTTTGATTGAAAAAATTTCTTGCGGCTTATCGACCTCAAAACCCTATAGTCTAATTATAGGATAGGGTCAAATCCAAAAATATTTTAATTTTTTAATATTCTAAGATGAGAAGGGAAGAATATGGCAAATGGGAAGTTTGGAATTAATAGATAATCTACGATAGTATTGTTATATGAATAAGTGGATCAATTCAGAAACAAATATTTAATAATATAAGATAAGAGGCTAGATTTAGAGGTGACTGAGTGACGAAACATTTTATGCGGTCGTTAAAATATACAAACGTCGGTAAAAAAAATTATAATTTCGAACTCACAATAATAAAGATATAAATTCAAGTATAGTGTAAAGATCGCGTCGATCCACAAAGAACACGGTTGACGTTGATCAAAGGGTTGACTTGGTCACACATAGGTTTAAATAGATATTTTAAGAAATAAAAATGATATATAATAAATTGAAATGATAGAAATATATGAGAGAAGATATTTTAAGAATTTAGGAAATGATTTGACAAAGAAAAGTCAAGGTCAAAGTGTTGACTTTGGCCACCGTTGATTTTAAGAAAAATTAGAAAATAAAAAGAGAGTAAATATTACAAAAATTATATATTCAAAAACTAGAGAGAAAATGGAAATTTTGTATATATAATTAGTGGTTTTTCGAGAAGAATTGGATTTATTATGATTTATTGAAAATTAAAGATAAAAAAATCTGAAATAAACACTTCGATTTAAATAATCAAATTGAATAAAAAATGAAGGTAAAATATTATAAAAATTCTATATTCAAAAACTAGAGAGAAAATGGAAATTTTTAGTATATAATCCATGATTTTTTGAGAAAATTTGGATTTACTATGATTTATTGAAAATCAAAGATTAGAAAAATCTCGAAATAAACACTTCGGTTTAAATCATCAAATTGATTGACTAAATGATATCTAAATAAAGCGATTTATATATGAATGGAAATCTAACAACCAGAGAATTTCAAAAAGACCAAAATCGTTAAATTTCACTTTGGATTTTAAGAGTAATTGCCCCCGCAATTCAACGTCCAAATTTGGATTGAAAATGAATAGTTGATGGTGAAACGTTAAATTGAAGGGTCGAACGGTGATGAAATTTTATGATTTACCTATCCACGAAAATCTGATGAAATAAGGAATCTAATGAAACTAAAATCAAACAATTTGGACTTAATATTAGGGAGAAATCTGTATTTCAAAATTAGCAAAATTCCGCGTCGAAATTTGATTTGGGCGAAATGAAGAACAATTTGATTTCTAGAATGAAATTACCTATCTAAATCTAATCTAAACTACATAAATTTCAAGGGAAATGATTTAATGACACTACTAACCCAATTTACGTGAAGATTGAGCTTCAAAGTATCTTGATTACAGAGAATTTCTCCGGAACCTTCTTCGACTTACGTTCGGCATTTAAGGGGAGATTTTGATCAATTTCTTGCAATAATTCATGATTAACTTGCTTCAATGGATGGGGAATTGAGTCTATGAAGCTAGAGAATCACAAAGAACTTAAGATCTTCCTTCAAAATTGCTTAATTTCTTCACGATTCTACCAAAAGTTAGGTTTACAAACGAAGAACATGGGTTTTTATAGAAAATTTCATCACGAAAATCGCGAAGTGTTCGATTCGCTGAAGGATGATTCAACTGCTGAGATTGGGCAATTTAAGTGGGCCACAATCCCACAATTTTCTCCCCAAGATTTTCTACCTTTTTAAAAGGAATTAAATCTAGAAAATCTGGAAAATGCCTAAAAAATCAAAATAAAATCCAGAAAATTCCAGAAAATTCATAAATTCATATCTTTCTTTATATAACTCATTTTTGACTCAAATTTTCTCCATTGGATCAAAAACTTCTTCATCTTTAATATAATTTCACCTAAAAATATAAATTCTAACAAGAAAAACAGGGTAAATTCAAAATAATCTTAAATAATTCCTTAAAAATTCAACTTTATATCATTACATCACTCTCTTCTTTAAGTTAATTCTTTTAGTTATCAACTAAAGTCAAAATAACTCAAGGAAAGTGGTTAATTTCCAATTATTTAACCTTTCAAAATATAAAACATTAATAAAACACATAATTAATCCTAAATAATGTAAAAATATGGACTTTAGTAAAATGGCATACCAATAGAGAAAATTCATAAAACTATGATAACATGCATCATAATTACATAAAATAAGCATGAATATTAGTTAAATAAGATGAGAATTTAAGTTATATATGTATGTTATCAATGAGTTTATATTGTGATAAGTGGCATACTCTACTCAACTAGAATATTAATATATTCCTATTATATATCGATTGAATTTGAGTAAGAAAGATAACTTATTGCAATCTGAGGTCAATACGTCTTACAAATTTTGATCAAAATATTAAATGCAGTAGAATACATTGAATCAAATGTTAAAAATAGTGAGGCACCCAGAACATATAATCCTATCATCTATTATGTATGAGAAAACATACTTATGAGATTTCCTTGAGGGAATTCTTGAAGGTATTCAAATATCAAGCCTCTAGAGAATGATTGGATCTCCTCTTCAAAGCTCTTCACCAAGCGAGAAAGAGAATAAAGGAGAGAATTCCCATAAGGCTTGCATGGGCACCTAGAATTGTGGTAATTCTCTCCCTATTTATAGACATTTGGTATATAGATTTTTCATAAAACCCCTCATAATTATGTCTATATCACCAACATCCATAAACCTTATGTGTGTGACCCTATAAGTCTATATTTCTCACTAGTTAACAACTATATAGGCCCAATAACCTTATTGGTCAATCTTAAATAATTATCTACATCAACATATAGATTAATTAACAAAGGATTGATTTAACCCAATCGATAGGTTGAGTTGTCAGCCCATTGGGTGTCACACAACAAAACATACTCTAAGAGCTATAGAGTATATAAGAACCCCCTTAAGAAACTTTTAAATCAGCCGTTATCATGTTTGTACAATTCTGCATCTACACTAATAACATGATTATTAATATGAATTAAGGAATACAACATTCCATTCGTATGCATGTTATCATATTTTGATTGTATACCTATCATTCTATACAATTTAAAGTTATAATCTCAAAATCCCTTATTTTAGGGATAATCATACATAATTAAAGAATAAATTTAAGAGTATATTATTCACATCTTTATTTGAGATTCTAATTAAGTTTTAATTTCAAATAATGAGAGAAAATATTTTTATATACACTCTTTTATTTTCCTAGTTTTATTTTCTAAAGTATTTTTCAAATAAAAATTTATTCTCTTGTCATTTTTTAAATTGAACATTTAAAAATGATAGATAATTTAATTTTTGATCAAACAAAAAATAGATTACAAAGGAGTTATAGTCTAGAAGTAAAAAAATTTCTAAGTTTTAATTCTGCATCTAAAAAAATTTTGAATTTTTTTAAATTTTTTTAGATTTATTTTGAATATATTTATATTGAAATATTTTTTATTTATCGTGTTGACGTGGCAAATGATGTGACGGAATGCTTGCGTAGCAGCATATGCACGCGTCATGTGGTGCACACGTGTGTGTGTATATGTGCGTATAATAATGGGTTAATTATCCTTTTTAAGGATGTAAGCTAACACATTATTGTGCTCCACTATATAAACATGAACAAACACTGACATTTTTTCGATGTGGGTCTATGTTTTTGTTTTCTTTTATATAGGTGATGGGGCGCATTTAAAAGCATTCGATCAATGCAAAAGGAAATGATTTAATCTTAGCCCTCAATTTTAGCTTACTCAAAGGTGTACGAGCACTCTGATTGGGGGACGATTTATGTTTTGAAAACATTTTAATCTTAGTTGTTCATCTAAGTAGTTAGAACTGCTAAGATTAAATGCGCTTGAAGGACTTTCATAGACACGTGGTATTATTTTAAGCGTTTGATGAGAATCAAATGGTAATTATTACGTGACGATTTTTCTTTATGCAATGACGTGGTGTAATCTAGAAACTCAATCAAGGATCCAACGGCCAAGACTTAACGATGGAAATTTTTCTCCAAAGGATTAGACACGGTCGTTGATCGAAGATGAAGAGAAGATTGAATGGCCACACCCAATTTCAACTCTATTTGTACTCTCTCTCTCTTCGACGAAAAATGTATTCCTAGACAACTCATTCCTTGAAATCTCTTAATTTTTTCCTCTTCTAGACTCATTTCTGCATCCAGGGGATGTTTGAAATAAAGATTGTGTCGAAACAAGAGGGAGACTTCACTTGTTGAACTCCACTTTTTTTTCAAAAATGTATAATGAAAAGCCTTTGATCTGGCAATCAATTAGATCATTTCGAGCACAATTTTGGGTTACATTATGTGTTTTCCTCCTAATCTTTTATCATTTATTATTATATTTTAATTTTAAAGCTTAGATTAGATTATTCTTTATAAATTTTATCAAATTTTTTCTCTTTGCAATCAATTTTTCTACCTAGATTTCACTCCTTTATTTCTTCGTGAATACTGATCCAAACCGAGTGATTTTTTTATTTTGTGAATTTTTCTTGGAGTCTTCTTTCCACATTTATTAAAATTCCACACACCTCACTTCGTCTCCAATTTAATTGAATTTGAAAAAAAGTTTGAAAATTCCCTATTTCTCTGTGGATTCAACCCTCATTCACCATTATACTAATATATTCTTTTATATATACAATTTAATCTCAGCCCCTCATTTTCATTGAAGTGATGGGGTTACGTGGAAACATCTAAGTGGATGAAGATTCGTTTCATTTAATGGATCAATCATAGTTGTTCATATGAGGAGTTATAACGGTCAAGATTTAAAGCGCCACCTCAAAATCTGAAACATCGATTAATGATCGAACTGACAATATCTCATGACGCTCTATCTTCACGCGATCACGTGGCCCGATCTTGATGCTCTGATGAACATCCAATGGTCGCAACTTAACAATAAAAATTCACCTCTTTGGATTCCAAAGTGATCGTTGATCTCATCAAGGAGACGATTCGATGGTCACACCCAATTTCAAAATATTATATATTCTCTCTCTTCGACGGGAAATGTATTCTTTGATGTTTCAAGCCATCGAACTGTTTAGACATCTCAATCCTTGAATCTCTTGATTTCTTCATCTGCTAAACTCATTTCCACGTCCAATGAGTGTTTGAAATGAAGATTTTGTCAAAAGAATAGGGAGAATCGCCTCTTGAATGCCGAATTTTGTCTTCAAAATTACATAATAAAAAGCCCTTAATCCAGCGATCAACTGGATCAATTCGAGCTTGACTTTGGGGTTAGATTATGCTTTATTATCATATATTTCACCCTATATCATTATCTTTCAATTAAAAATTTTAGATTAGGTTAATTTTAGATTTAATTTTAGTTTTTCTCTCTCCTCGCAATCGATTTTCTATCTAATTTTTGCTCTTTGATTTCTTTGTGAATCTTGATCCAAATCGAGTGATTTTTTATACCATGGATTCTTCTTTGAGTTATCTTTCTAAATTTATCAAATTCCCTCAATTTCTCACCTCAATTCATTGTCTGATTTGATCAAATTTTAAAGAACACCTCAAAATACCTTAATTCTCCATGGATTCGACCCTTATTCACCACTTTAATTTTTAATTTGTGATTATAACTTTAATTTGGTGAGTTTGAAACTTGTTTTGACACTTATTCATGTGTTTTCAACGACCGCGTGGATTCGTCTTGTCAAATGGCGCCGTTGTCAGGGACAAAATAGCGGACAAAATGGAGTTGAGAAATAGTCTTACTGCAAGCTCCTCATGGTAGCACTATTGCATGGCCATGTCCAAGGTAAAAGGTTAGTAGACCTCAAGCTGGGTGAGAAAGCCACAAAGCAAAGAATTAATGCCCTCAATAGCTCCCTTTGAGCCCGTCAGCTTGAGAATTTTCTCAAATGTATCAACAATGACAGAAATATTTTTCAATGACAGCATACGTGAAACCCCATTCATCCCAAATTTTGAACCTACCAAGGTAATGCCGAGAAGAGAAAGCCTGAGAAGGTAATTCTGGAGAAGAGCAATGCTTCCAAGGTAATGTCGGAGAAGAGTAAGCAAGCGAGTGGATGAGACTTGAGAACGCCCAAGACAAGACTAGAGGTGCATTGTAAGCAATGCATAGGACAGGGGTCCAAGATCGAGGGCTAGGCAAGGCCATAGGGATGGGCCTAGGCTAAGTGATGCTTGGGCGGCTCCCTTGGACAAGGTGGCAGCATGGACATGGCCTATGGGTAAGGCATGGGTTTCTTAGACCATCATTTTAAGCACAAGGTACCTTAAGTGGTTCTTGGGTGGCAATTAAGCGTAGGGTAGCTAATAACATGAAATTTATATTAGTAATTATATGATTATTAATACAAATTAAGGCATAAAACATTTCATTCTTATGCACGTTATCATATTTTGAGTGCATATCTATCATTCTAAGAAATTTAAAATTATAATCTCAAAATGCATGATTTTAGGGATAATCGTATATAATTAAATAATATATTTTAGAGTAGATTGTTCACATCTTTATTTGAGATTATAATTAAGTTTTAAGGGTATAAGTTAACTGGTATATGCGCCTCTATTTTTATACACGATTTTTGCCATCATTTTTTCCATGTGGGACTATCATTTTCTTTCTTCTATTGCAGGCGATGTGACAAAATAACGAGTGTCACATTTTCAAGATTAATCGCAACCATTGATGATCACTTAAGTTATGAACTATTTGCTTGTTATATCATGACTCCTTCCCCAAAATGTCGCAAAATTTCCTCTTTGATTTATGAACTATTTGCTTGTTTTTAGCCAAGCAGTTGCTATTCTTTAGGCTCTTTGATTTATGGGCAATAATTGGGTGTTTCTTCATCATTGAGGACATAATTTTATGGCTTACAACTCGTATTGGGCCATACTGGTGCTGAGATTGATGCTTGCCTTTGTAGGATTGACAACAAACTTATTCTTCATCGTCATTTCATGCTCCTTGATTTAAGCTCTTTCATTTGTTTAATCTGGTTTTATTGATGCAAGATGTCATGATAGTTAAGCCCAAGTTACTAATTTTTTGGAGACAATCACTCACTGAGGTTAAATCCTACCAATTAATCCTTCAATTTTGATTTTTTTGGTGGAATCCAAAGAGCCACGACCATTGGATTTAGTTCAAGTCAAATCCAAAGTTTTTAATGACAACAAGTATTCACGTGTATTACCACATGTCGTATCCTTTAGTTTCATAGTGTTGATTGATGGTTTCTCTAGCTTGAACATATCAAATTGTCATGATTTCTCTCACTTAAGTGTTTTAGTCCTACATGGATAAATGATAACGTGTCATGGACGCATTCATTTTCATCATTATAAATAGGTTTTAACACATAATTCTTAGTCATATAATGCACTTTATCATCTTTTTATGATGTTTTTGCATTCATCATTGCATTCCACTCATATACTCAACTTGCGTCTATTTAGTGCTAATTTAGTAAACAAATAGATATGTCCTATCATGCACCATTCTTTTCAATTACTTATACTATGAGACTAACCCCATTTGACTCTTTTAAAGTCAAGTAGTTGAATTCTCATATTTTATATGAGTTATGTGGATGTAGGGACATAGGTATGCAAGTAGGAAAGCATGGATATGGATGACGATAAGAGGAAAGAGGAAACAACTCTCTACTAAATTTGAACACCAAGACAGCCATATTTTTTTATGAAATGCGGTAAATGAGATTTGGATTTGGTAAAGGTATCATCATAAGATTTCTAGGTTAATCCAAAAATTGATTTAGAGTGAATATTGGGCCAATCTCCTTATTTTTTTAAGGAGGTTGGACCAAGCTTAACTTTTATTAAATGAGACCTTATTTTTTTCTCATGATTTTAGATATTTTTGGGATAAAAAAAGATAGAGTATTAAATTCTTGATCCAATGGAGAAAAATTTCATGAAAAAAAGGGAGTTGTATTTTGTGAGATATTCAATTTCTAAGTTTAGGGATTTTTTTCTGGAATTTTTTTCTGGAATTTTTTTCTGAATTTTTTTAGGGACTTTTTTTCAGATTTTGAGCATATTTACGAAAAATGCCACTCCGATTTTTTTAAAGTGAAAATTTACAAAAATGCCCTCCGATTTTCGAAGTCAGAAATTTACAAAAATGCCACTCCGATTTTTAAAGTAAAAAATTACAGAAATACCCCTCTCATTTACTGGAATTTTCGAAGTCAGTAATTTACAGAAATGCCACTCTACACTATTTCAATCAAAGACTATGATTTCTCTGAATTAAAATCATGATATCTCATGATCTAGATGGAGTTTTGAGCTGAAATTTTATTTCTAGATTCATCTTTTAACCCTCTATCCATCCATACCCTTGGATCAAACAATCAAGCTTGAAAAAAAATGATTTTAATAATTGGACTCTTTTACCCCTCTTTACACTCAAACCCTAAGAACTCACTATAAAAGCCTCCATTTTCTCTCTCCTTGCGTTTTTTGGCTCTCTCTTAGCATCAGGCTACCAGAAGGAAAGGGAGAGGAGGTCAAGGCCCAAGGAGGAGCATTGTTTGATGCTCAACCTTGTAGTGGAGAAGGGAGCAAGCAAAGATCGTGATCGGAGCGGATCGAGCATCACCCGGCCTAGGACGGGCACACCGACGGGGTTTGTGCGACGATCTGGATTGAGTTCTTGCTTGTGTTCATCGTCTCCATAAACAGTAAAGTTGTATTTTCCTTTTATTTTTTTCTTTTCTTATTTTCTTTTTAATGTAGTGGCTTTGACATCATCGATACTTGCAACTCTCTCTCCCTATCGCTTCACATCGATTCGTCGATCCATCGCTGCCGCCAACCACTCTTCTCACCTTCTCATCATCTCATCCCAATTTCATTTCTTTCTACATTGTTTTTCCATTGGAATTCATATTTTTCTCCTAATTAAAAAAAAGAAACTTAAAAACTATCACTCATATTCATCTCTACATGCCGCATTTACATTTGCACTTATTTCCAAGCTCTCACTTCTTCCACGTTCTCTCACCTTTCATTTAAATATCTAATCTCATTGCCTCAGCTCCTTGTGGATTCGACCCTTGCTTACACTATACTAAGTAAGGAAATATAAATTTTATTGCATGAAATCGATACAAAACAACGACGGAAAACACGCGTAATCGAGTTCATCAATAAATGAGAACTAAATCAAGTTAAAAATTTTTGAAAGTGGTCTTGATAGCCAAAATAATCCTCTTGGGCTAGGTATGACTTTCATAAATTTCGTGGGCCATTCAAGCTTCTTGCGACATACTAAAAAAATACTTGTGAACCTCAAATGAAGATTAGCCTTAAAAGGAAGAATTTAAAGGATTTGAATAAGCTATACTAGATTAGCAAAAAATAGCACTAATGGGCCCTCATTTGCTCAAGGGAATGAAAGCTTACTCAAAAGAGTTTCCTTGAATAATCCCACATGGAAAAATCAAAGATGTGAGATCCTCTAATTTGATGGTGAAATACTTGGGGGGAAGGGGGGATGGAGGAGGAGGGGGGTTGAATTATTTTCTTTTGTATATTTATTTTTTTATAATATTTTGATGAATTCATTGATTATTCGCTCTAATGGTTATGTTGCTCGTACACCAAATGATTTTTTTATACTAGACTAGGTTTCCTAACCTCCTACGCCAGTCCCAGGAGGAGACAATCTTGTTGGAGTTTCTTCTCATCTTGTTAGTCCCCTATTAGTGACTACTAGCTAGCCGAGTTAGTGAGGCCAAAGTTCGAACACAAGCTTTTGATATGACCCGCTCACGCTCTTAATTAGTAACCTCATTTTGCTGCTATCCTTTGGTATGTCATCCTCCTATCATCTCCTACGAACCGACTCCCAAAGCTCTACATGTTGCTCTCTACTCCCCTTCGGGCCGACCTACCTCTTTGAAGTCCTCCAACCTCGTCACTGATCCATGCACGCTTCCAAGTGGGTTGCTTGTCATCAATCTTGTGTGATACTGCAAGGTAAAGAACAAGTACGCCTCAAGTTGACTTTCCAATCAACTCCCTAGAATCGTCCCATCTCACACCAATTCCCCTAAGAATCTCCCTCTTACCTTCTTGAGTAAATACAACTCTCTCGAAGTCAACCTAGTGTATAGAGGTGTTTCAAGCTATCCGTAATCCCTAAGATAAAATCACACAAAATATAGAAATAAACAATGAATTCAATCTAAGTAAATGAGAAACAAATAGTAACAAGTTATGTGAATCTAAAGGAAACTAAAAATTAATAAAATGAAAAACTCTTAGATGGGTTGAGTTTTGACTTGATGCTTTCGACTTTGACTTTCTCCAAATTGTTTTGACTTTAAGCGAGTCTGACCTTGAAATGATTGGTGAGTATTAAGTGAATCTTAAATGATCCTATACTATCCTATATGATAAACCTGAGAATATCTATATCACGATGAATAGTCATCCTTCATCTAATGACTTGAAAAATATTTCTTCTCAATCATTAAAGCTAATTTGAAGAATAAGAATGAGATAATGTAAAGCTCAACTAAAATTTCATATTTACAATTTTGACTCAAAATATTTAAATGAGACAAGTTCAAGATTTTTGATATAATAAAAGGAAATATGAGAATTAGACCAAGAAAAAAATCAGATTTGAAAGTGGATAAAAGTAATATTCAATATTTTTAGAATGCCTAAAAATAAAGAAGTAATCCTAAAATCTGTCGAAAAAATAATTTTATTCAGTCCTAAAATATCAAAGGGGAAAAATTAAAATTAGACCTAATCTAATAATAAATAAAGTGGATTATGAAATCAGTATTGTAGGGTTTATAAACTAAAAAGCAAAGTTAGAAATAAAAGTGTGATTTTAATCAAAAGTAAGATATGTAATTGGATTAATGATATGATCTAAATTATATCCAGATACAATCAGAAATAAAATTAGTGATGTCAAATCCAACTATTCCAGAAAATCAAAACTTAACAATAATTAAAAATCTGAAAATTGAAATCACAAGAAATAGAGACAAATAATTAGAATTAAAAGGAATGAAACAAAAAACTGGGAGAAATAAAACAAAAAAATAAAGAAAAATGAGACAAAACAAAAATAAAAAAGGAAAGAGAAGAACATAGAATTAAAATAAATTTCAAGAAAGGAAAAGAAGATACAAAATAAAGACTTTAAATCAGATAGGTTTGAATGAGAGTGAAATGGGAAGTTTTAAAAAAATTCAGACAAGAAAAGGTTTGAATTAGAATGAAATCAAAGAAAGAAAAAAAACAACTTCATATAGGAAGGAGTTAACCTCCGAAATACAAAATATGTATACATTTCAGTTACCTAATCGATAATGAAAGAAAAAAAGAAAAATAAACAAAACACTAGAGTTCACTAGTGAAGGATGGTTACACGTGGATTCAAATGAGAAGAAATTGTTTTCTTTGGTGAATGGATTGTGATCGTTGAGAGAGAGATTGATTGATCTTTGTCAGGGAAGCGAGCAAGAAGGCATCAATTGCTTGAGCTTGAGTTTCCAATGGGATTGTCATTAGAGAGAGAGAGAGAGAGATTCACAAATTCCACCAAAGAAATAGTCGAGAGCCTCATTCAATAGGGGGCGAGTGTGTCGTGCATCCCGGGGTGTTAGGGTTTTTTTAAGGTACCTAAAAACAAAAAAACAACAATAAGATATTATTCAATAAAATCTAGAAATTAAATAAAGATACATAAAGAAAATAATAGTGAAAATAAAATAAAAAAATTGACAAGTTTTATAAAATTAGACCCAACATTGATATTCTATAATGATGGTAAATAAATACAAAAATAGATAGAAATATAAATGCTTACGAAGGTGAAAATTAATATCTATGCATATTACCTATATCCATATTTATTACCATTTATGACACTGGATGAGAGAATGATGATGATATTCAAGAGCCAAAATATGATATTAGAAACTGAATAATATAAGGCCTATTATTAGCGATATCCGTGTTTTGATGTAGATGTGGGTCAATCGCTGGCGCCATCATTACCTAATCCTACAAAGACATACTTGTCTTGCATCATTCTGCCTTAATATCAATCAATTTCTCAAATTAATTAATCTACTATTACATAAACATTGATTAAACATTAATTAATCTACCATTTATAAATTATTAAACTTATATTGAACTAACAAGATAGTGAATGCATGAATAAGGCGTTCATAATTATTGTTTTTAAACCCATTTTCTCTACTTGGAAAAGCTATAGCTTTACTAGGAAAAGGAGGAGGATCTTTCCCCTTTGTCAAGATTATTTGTAAATGGCTCAGAAGATTTGGGCTTGTGTAGTTTGTTTGTTTCCTTAGCTTCATAATTTCCCCCTCTCAACTCTTCTCCACAATTTCTTGCAAATCATAACAACTTGAATATAGGATTAGAAATTTTCCTATGTGCTTTTGAGTGCAATCAAGTGGGTTTAGTGTTCAAAATTGTAGGAAATTAGATAATCAATAATGGAATGAGTATCCATTTAAGTCTATAGGCATTAAGTCATATTATAATTAGCATAAATGCTTGTCAAAAAATAGTCATTAAATCCCCCTCCCCCCAATCTTTATTCATTTCTAGTTCCTTATCAATGTCCCTAAGATATTTCTTAATGTTTGCCTTTCACATTTACTTTGAAAAAATAAGAAGGTGAAGTTCGTAGAGTATCAATCACACCTTAGAGTATGATTTTGTCCCATAGTAGTTGAGATAATATCTTATTAGTCAACCTCTTTGATGTTTTTCTGGAAAGACCTCATGGTGGGGAAGTCTTTACGTATTATTAGGTATGATTTTTAGGAATGAAAAAGATTTTCACCCATCAACGTAGAAGTAATTCTTTACCCTCTCCATGTAAACATGCTTCATTCATTTAGTGGGTGGTTACTTGGTGCCTAGGGACCCTTTTGAATCTTTACTTAGGGAGAGAGAGTGGAGAATCCTATCTAAATTATGGGTGAAAAAACTATTTATGGAGGGAAATGTGGTATAAAATTCAAGGATCAATAGGTACATGAGTGATTGGTTCGACATTTAGAGATCAAGGATTGAATGGTGTCTGCAATGAATGGCTAATTACCACTCAAGATAGTTGTGATCTCAAATAGAACAATTGGAAGAGAAGTATGGATAATAGTTGAAGGGTGCGTCATTAGAAACATATGAGATGACTTAGAAAAGAAAGTTCCCCAAAACATAGTAAACACCAATTTCTTTTCCACTTCACTTTTTCCTCTTTTGTAAATGGCTATTTTTTAGGGGATTTAAGGTTAGCATAAGTATTTCTGACATACCTCAACCCCTCTTTAGTATATTACAAGTAATTCAATGTTTGAGCCCTCTTAATCTTCCCTTCTTTAGTGATGACCTCTTTTCTCCTAACCTTTACCCTTGATAAAGCTACCTACTATTTTTACTTGTTACATCCTCATTACTCAAGTCCTTCCCATTTATAAGCAAAGTATTTGTCTATGCCTTGTCCCTGTGAGGATAAATTTGAATTTCATAGTTGACAAACATGATGGAAATTTCAATTTTGAGCTTTTCTGTGGTTCATAATGAACACAGATATTCTCTTTCTACTCTTTTAAAATGCTCCATTTTTTTCTATTATATGGAGTAAGTATGACTTTGGTGTTTCACTTCATGGAGCTTTATTATTTTTCAGATATATAAGGTTATAAAACATTAATTTTTGTCACAAAAACAGTGACTGATGGAAAGCTCTAAAGGATGGAAATGTACTTCAATAATTTTTTTATATTAAGCAGCATTATTGTCAAGGAAAAGGACATTGAGACATGTCTATTACATAATTCAATGGGTTTATTCATATTATTTGCACCATGATTCCCCTTTATTCTAACCACATAGCTCACAAATTAAAGCTCATTTTATTGTCAAGCTATAGAGGCAATATTTTATTTGGGATAAGGTTTATAATAAATATGTGTGCATCATGATTTTTTATGAAAACATTTTAAATATTTTGTGTAAAATTAGATATCAGATTCCCAACCGCCTATTTACTTTCATGTATGATTTAAATGAAGTTGGTGCTTTCACGAGACGAGACCGCGAGGTCGTCAATTTCACGCGGTATCGCATCAAAAATAATTCCAAACTTACCAATTTTAGGAAATTCACTCGAATTGAGGGGTATAATGGTAAATATGGGTCGAATCCACAGGGAATTAAGGAATTTCTTGATGTAATCTTCAAATTTAATCAAATCGGACGAGAAATTGATGGTAGAAATTGGGGAAAATGGTATTTTAAGAAAGAAGACTTCAAATCAATTCCACAGAATCAAGAATCATTGAATTTGGACTTGATTTCGCGGAGAAATCGAAATTCGAAGTGGAGAGAAAATTTCGGACGAAAAATTAGCGATTTTAGATGAAATTTGATGAAATTTACTTCTAAATCCTAATCTAAACTAAAATTAAACATAATAGAAAGAGAAATCATGAAAAACCGCTTCCACTAAACCCGTTTTGCGATCAAATCGTCGTGATTAAACCGATTAATCGCGAAGAACATCAAGAACGCCTCGACGAGCTTCAAGCTGCGATTTCTCCCTCAATTCTCCACCAAATCTCGATTTCTAATGCTCCGTGAGTGCGGAATTGAGTGTGGAACACGTTGAGATCGAGAAAAGCGAGAAGAATGGTGTCTAGACAGCTCAATTGGATTGAAATTCAACTCGGATGCTTAGAATCGTGAAGAACATCTTGTTTTATAGGCTATTTGGGCGTAACCGTCCGATCGTTTTGATTGACAGTTACGATCGAACGGTCCATCGTGGACCATTTCAAATAAGTCGTGGCCGTCGGATCGTGAGGACGGCCATGATTTGATCCGTAGATAAGCGTTATAAAATGCCTCGGATATCGCCCCTTAGATCGCGATCCAACGGCTGAGATGCGATCAGCGCCGATTAATCTGAGCCGTTATAACGCTCCGATTGACGTACGTGGCTTGATCATCACCGGTGGTCCACGCGTCTATTCGATCGATGCGCGTCGATCGATCGCTCAGCCCGATCCAACGCTCTCCATCGCGCCACGTCACCTGCATCAAAAGAAACTCCGTGGAACTTAGTCCCACACGGAGAATATTAAAAGCACTCGTCGGGTTTATAAGACCCAACGATTTGTAAGGTTAATAACCCTTCCCATATAGGGAAGGCTGAAGACCATTTATACTTACGATAATATATAAATATAAAATATATATCCTGCGCCACGTAGGCGCTGCGCGGGTCCGCGTGGCGCTGCCACGTGGCCCGGAGTGCCACGTCGCATCCACGTGGGACCCGCGCGATAAATAAACACGTTTTTGCAATTTTTTTAATTAATTTAAATCGAAAATAAAATTCATAAAAATCTGGAAAAATCCCTAAAAATAGAAAATTCATAACTTTTAATATATAACTCCGAATTAATCCAAATTTCTTTCATTTGATCCGAAATTTAATTATCTATTATTATAAAAAGTCAAATTAAATAAATAATAAGAGTTTAAAATTATTATTTTAAAAATACATTTATTTCTTAAGATTTTAAACTTTGGAAAATAAAATAAATGTTTTAAAAAAATGATTTCTCTTCTTATTTTAACTTTAAAAACATTTATAATCTCAAGAAAAAGGTGGGTTATCAATTTATTAAACTCTAATATATCAAAATTAACCCTAAATTAGAGTATTTTGAGATTATAATGACTTTTTCATAGAATAATAGAAAAATACATATAAGTATGATAACATGCATGGAAATGAACTCATTTATACTTTAATATGCATGAAAAATCATGTTTTATGATGTAAATATAACATGTTATCATGTTTTAAGTAAAACATTATGAATTTCATTATTCTTGTTCACATTTGAATTTTTCAGTTGCCACGTTTCAATGAAGAAAAAATTTACTTATTATTGAAGAATTAAAAAAAATTGAAACCCAAGGAAATCACATATAGAAAAATAAAAAGCTATATTCTTATGGAAACTTTTACTAATTATTTTAATTGCAAAAAACTAAAGTATGAAAATGAAAGTAATTATTGTTTTTGTTATGGATCATTGTTTTCAATAAGAGAGAGTTAATAAACTGAATACAATTTTATGTTTCTAGTTTTTCAAGGTTATCAAGGTTCAAAGATAGATCTTTGACAAAGACAACACATCCAAGGACCTTAGGTATTTAAAATAAAATTTCCACTTCAAGAAGAAGATGACAAAGAGGTATCTCTCCATTGAAGATAATTAAATGAAAAATGATTTATCAAATAAGTGGTTATAAAAAATACATCATATCACAAATAATTCAGACCTTCATCTCAAACGAAAAGACTTCGAGCAACATCAAGAATGTGATGACACTTCCTCTTGGGTACATCATTTCGTCGCAGAGTGTAAGGACAAGTAGTTCAATTAATGAATAATTAGATTGCACTTTTGTTCTGGTCAATTTTGAGTTATTCATATGGATTATTGATGAATGTATTTACATGTTTGTGCTTGGCCATACATTTCAAATATATTTACTTCTATAGTAGAGTGGCTTTCGACAACCTATTATTAAAATGATCTATTTCTCAAACAATTATAACCAATTTTCTGAAGTTATTGTTAATATCAATGGGTAATTTTGAAATAAACCTTCAAGTTTTGAATTTCTAAATTTATGTATTGAGCCTTGGAAGAAGAATGGACTGATTTTTTAAGTATATTTCTTAGCCTATTTTTCATCAATTATTTATCTTGAATCTTTACATGGCATCGGAAATTTTTCATGGTCAAAAGATCATTGTAATTTTTAATCTAAATATTATGTTGATTAAGGACTTTGTGGAACAATCTAGATTTTATTAATTTCTTGAACAACTCTTATTGCATTACCTTGCACGATGAAATGTCCAATTCTGTGATGGAAATTCAGATTTTCTTGAGTAATATTTGTTCATTTATCAATTAATACATTTAATTGTTCTTGGAGAGAATTACCCCAGAAATGGGGAGAGGTATTCAGTTTTGTACAGCGAGAAATTGATCAGATTAAATAACAAGAGGGAGAGGTGTGGATGAATAAGTCATAATTATAAATCTCATTTGGTTTAATTTATCATAAATTTCATTCTTATAATTATGAACAGACCATTCGATATTTATAAATAATGTTTTGTATCAATAATCATGTATGGTTGACATTATAACCTCTCTTTATTTTGTACCATGAGACCTATAATTGAATGAGAATTCAAATTCAAACAATTTATGTTATTCTAAAATGAATATTCTAATTTATATTTGTCATCTCTATTTCACAGTGTTAAGCAATGAAGTTTCAAACCATTGCTTTTAGCATCATCACCTACCTTTGTCCATCAATAATTGGCTTTTTAACTGTGCATGATTAAATGATAACTTCATCGTACGATAATTTTGACTGCACAAGTAGAATGCATGCTCAACAATAAAGTATATCGATTCATGACTCGATTTATCAAGTGAATATGCTTCCCTCTCTTTCCAGTTTCCAACTCGTCTTCTATTGATAAACTAAGGACACAGAGTTTTTTTTATTTCTTTATGTATGTGATTATTGAAGTGATTTTAATTTTCATCTATTCCATGGTCATCCCTCTGATGTATTGCATATATTAAAGTGATTCTAATATCCCCCACAAGTTCATGAGCATTTGTGTTCAAAATAAAATTTCCATGTTTGGAAAAAGGAAATTTCCATATCATCCCCTAAAAATTATGAGATAGGCTCAAGATTTTTACTTTCACTTGTGTATTTATGGGCAGATTTGCAAATTAAAGTTATATAAACCGGCTAACGAATGACGCTATGGTGAAAACATTGACGTTGCACCTGCCGTAAAACCAATCGTTCCTTCTTTCTGGGCGTGTTCAGTAGAGGGCCAGCCAGAGTTTGGCAGCGTTAAAGTATTTTTTTAGGACATTAAGAAAGACGATTACCACCAATTGTCATGGTGTTTGCGAGAAGCTGTCTCGCTGATCTTGTACTCTGACGAAAAAGAGCCGATCTATTTAGTTATCTGCTGGAGTCTATCGGCGGGATCAAGCTTGAGGAGACGACCCAATTCGATGCTGGTAGAAATGTGCAAACGATCTGCCTTCCTTGATTGGGTTGCTCTAGAATTTCGGTCAATAAATGCCTTCTATCCTGCCCTTATTCGCCATTCAGTCTATGGATTAACTGATGGAACCTAATGTAAGCATACGTAAGCGTACTGAATTTTTCAACTCACTCAATGATAACATGCATATTTAACTTAAATTTTTACTTTATTTAACTAATATTCATGCTTATTTTATGTAATTATAATTCATGTTATCTTAATTTTTATGAATTTTCTCCATTGGTATGTCATTCTACTAAAGTTCATATTTATGCATAATTAGGGTTAATTATGTGCTTTCTTGATGATTAATCTTTGCAAGGTAAAATGAATAGGAATTAAGTACTTTCCCTGATTTACTTTGACTTTAGAAGATGATTAAAAGAATTAATTCCAAGGAAAGAATGATTGGATGATTAAATTAAGGAATTCTTAATGAAAGACTTGATATTATTTTTAATTAATCCTATATTCTTCTTTAAAATTATATTTTAAATGGCATGATATTAAAAAGAAAGAAAATTGTGATCCAATGGAGAAAATTTGAGTTTAAAAGGAGTTGTATTTCTTAAGTTATAAATTTTTGAATTTATTAGATTTTTCTAGATTTTTTAGATTTTAATTTGATTTTATTTCTTATTTTAAATCGCAAAAAGGGGGTTAATTTCCTCAGGACCCGCGGAGGACATGTGGCGCATGGAGCTGATGTGGCGCGCGGAACCCGCGCGGATACGACGCGGCACGCAAGGCCACGTGGCAGAGCCGCAAGAGCCCACGCAGCGGGCAAGCGGCGCACAGGTGGCGCACAAGTGGCGCGGACGCGTGGCAGGGGCCACGCGAGTCCACGCGGACGCCCGAGTGAGGGTTAGCAGGTGAAGGGCCCACGGGTTAGTGGGCCCTAGTTAGATAGTTGGGGCGGTAATGCAATAGCATTAAACCGCCCTAGCTTTTATACTCACGCGTTTTTGTTTTTCTTCCGTGTGGGACTATGTTCCCGGGGAATTTCTCCTTTGCAAGTGACATGGAAGCACTGTGGGCGTTGGATACAATCGCGATGCATCCATCGCGTGGACGCGGAGTTCACCGGATCGTTGATCAAACACGTGTGCTAAAGGAGACTTAAGCGAGCTTGATCAACGTCTCACCTTGCAACACGTGGCATCACGAGGAGCTCCCGATCTTCATCAGGAGCACATGCAATTAAACAGAGCCGTTGATCGCGTCAATGAAGATCGGACGGCTTTGATTAAATCACAATTGTGGAGCATCATGGAGAGACACGTGGACACATCTGGAATCACCTCGACGAGATGATCGAAATCGGACGGCGGAAAATCTAATTTACGTGAGATTGTGGTGCACGATCATCGTGCGATCGTGGCCCACAATCATGGCACGATCGTGGCCATGAATCGACCCTCACCGGATCAAACGGCCCTGATTTTTCGCGGAAATTTCTTCTTTAATTACCGATGTTCTTCCCTTTGAACATGAACTTTTGATCGATTCATAAAGCAATTAATCAAATTTGAAGGAAGATCTTGAGTTCATCAGGATCTATGTTTAGACTTGATCGCGATCCGATTAAGGCAAGATTTTTCGTGATTAATTGTCGGATTCGATCAAATTTTCCCCTTGAACGCCGAACGTCCGCCGAGGAAGAAATCAAGCCGATACTCTTCAATCCGCGTGAACTGAAGCCAAATCTTCACGGAAATCAGGTTAGTAGTGAGATTCGATTGTTCATCTTACGGTAATTTGAGTTTTGATTAGATTTAGGAAGTTAATTTTGTGTTTAAAGTCATTTTGTTCTTCAATTTCACCCAATTTTGCTTCAAATTTTTGCTGATTTTGAAAATAAGATATCTTTTTGATATTAACCCCGAATCACTTGATTCTTATTTCATTGGATTCCTTATTTCATCAGATTTTCATGGATAGTAAATTTGTAAAATTCCAAGATTATTTGACCCCTCAATTTAACGTTTGACCAACCACTGTTCATTTTCAATCCGAATTTGGGCGTTGACTTGCGGGATCAATTATTCTTAAAATATAAATTAGAATTTGACGATTTTGGTCTTTTTGGAATCCTCTTGTTGTTAAATTTCTATTGATATATCAATTTCAAGATTTGAATATCATTTGATAATGTCAATTTGAAGATTTTGTCTGAAGTGTTTATTTTGGGATTTTTCTGATCTTTGATTTTCAATAATTCATAATAAATTAATCTCTTATCAAAAAATCACGAATTTTATATCAATAAATTCTATTTTCTCTATGGATTCTGAATCTATAATTTTTGTAATCTTCTGACCCCTTTTGATTCTCTGATTTTATAGAAAGTCGACTGTTGGTCTAAGTCAACACTTTGATCTTGACATTTGACTTTTCTATGTCAAATAAGAGGTCTGAAATCTTGAAATATCCTATCTAGTATATTTATATCATTTCTATTCATAAAATCTCATTTCCACTTCTTAAAATCTTTAATTAAACCTAAGTTTAACCAAGTCAACTCTGTAATAAAAGTCAACCTTGTTCTCTGTTGATCGACCCGATACTTACACTTTACTTGATTTTATATCTTTGTCATTGTGAGTTCGGAAGTAGAAATTTTGTTTGACCGACGTTTGTGTGTTTTAACGACCGCATAAAATGCTTCGTGAGTCAACCATGCATAAGTCTGCCAGGCCTGACCAATCACAGAGCGCCAGCTGCCATCATCACCGAGCTATAGTTATCGTATAAGCATACAACCAGTACAATCACGAGAAGTTGATGGCAGCTGGCGCTCTGTGATTGGTCAGGCCTGGCTGACTTGTGCATAGTTGAAAAACTTAGTCCGCTTATGTCCGCTTACACCTAACAGAGGTGATAGATGAAGAGAGAGAGGGAGGAAGGGAGACTGAAGGAGAAATAGAGAGGGTGTGTACGTCAAGACAAAAAAGCCAAGACTAATTTCACCGCGAAGGGCTCTGGACCGTCACCAGGCCGGCGGTTCGCGCTGTACAGAGATAGCGAGATGTGAAGAATGTCGATGAACCCAATTGAGAAGCTACGAAGACGGTTCATAAAGAAATATGTTTGGATTGCAAACGCCACCATGCTCTCATCAGCGCGGACGAACGAAGAGTAAATTTCTGAATATATTGGCACAGATCATCACGAACCTATCCTTGTGGGACGAAGACGCTGGAGATCGCGCGGAAAGTGTGGTAAGTAGGAATGAATTCTAACTGGAAGTAGTGCGACGATACAAACGATAAGAAAATCAGCCATGGTTTCATTCTGATGATGCAATCAGCTAAGATCTTCATCAGGAACTTGCGCCCAAGGCCGTGAATGGCGGCGAATATGGCGACTCTGATGAAGGCGAAAAGAAGAATAAACCCCGAAATACGTAGTGCCAGCTCTTGCCCCATCCTGCCGTTGACTTGCTTCTCTCTTTCCATCCATGGATACTCCCCTGAGGCCTGCATACCGTCCTTCTCTGGTCTTCCTCCAAGCAAACACTGCGACGCTTCCTGAAGGAAAGAGAATACGGGAGTTGTAGATCGTTTGGGTTGACAGCTGGAACTTAAATTATTCTACATTTACAGAGACGCTGCTTGCAGTCGTCGCGCTTTCACCGCCATTTCCTGAATAATTACCCTATTGATTTTAAAATTGTAGCATTAATGGCTGGAATCTGGTCTTGTCCTACCATTGGAACCTCGTGGTAAGATAGAAAATTGACCGAGAAAATCGATCCAAAATTTTGGGGACTTCAAGAAGCGGAAATTCACTCCTGAAATTCACTTCACTGCAGATACTTCGGACCCATCTGCTCCCTACACAAATTTTAAAAATTACACGATCAGATGCTTTTCAATCAGAGAGACGAACGAAGACTTGCTGTCTACCGGCCAGAAGGAGAAAGAAAGAGATGAAGACTTAATTTGAGGGATCGACCTGTCAGAAATGACGGAGGATTATTTCCATTCGCCGGACAATTTTACCGCGTAATGATGAGTCTCCATGAAAAGAAAAGTCAAGGATTGAAAATGTAGAGGAAATGGAACTTCATGGACATTGAAAAAGTGGAAGAAAAAAAATGGCGATTATCATGTGGATATGTTCTCTTCAACTTGGAAGATTGAGTGACTTTCATTTTATTCCGAAAAAGGAGATTAAGACTTTGAGAGAAGAACAAGAAGGCAGTTGGTGACTCGTCGGCCATTGATAAATTAAATATTTCCATCGTATTGTCATCATCCAATTTTGTATACTTTATTTTTTTGATAAGTTAATCGGATATCACATAAAATAATTACCAATTTCGTCGAGTTCTGGACCGGATCTCCGGTAGGGTTCTCTCTACCCCCACCCTATCTCTTTCCCTATCTTTCTCTTTGTTTCTGTTTATCTGTCCCTATCTTTCGTTCTCTCTCTCTATCTGTCTCTCCCACTCTCAGTCTTCTCTCCCTCCTCTCCTTGACTCCGTCTAAGTTTTGGACTTCTTTTTCCTCTACCCTCTATCTGTTCTCTCCTGCTTGCCGCTTCCATCGCTGCCTTCCCTCTTTCTATCTCTCCATTTTTTCTTCTCTATTTGACTCCATCCCTTTATCCATCTCTGTAGTTTTCTCTCCCCCCCCCTCTTTTCCTCTGTTTTTTTTTTCTTTCTCTATCCCTCCTTCGTTTTCCCTCCCTTATTTATCTTTTTCTCTTATCGTCTCTTTCTTTTCTGTTTTTATCGGCTTTCCTCTCTTCCATCTCTCTCTCTGTCTGTCTCTCTATCTCTCTCTCTCTCTTCTTCAGAAGCGGGGCGTCTTCTCGGCCGTCAGAGGAATCTCTCCGCGGGGAGTCGGGAAAAAGGATAATCGAAAAAAGGAGATTTAGACTTTGAGAGAAGAACAAGAAGGCTGTTGGTGACTCGTTGGCTATTGATAAACTAAATATTTCCATCGTATTGTCATCATCCAATTTTGTATATTTATTTTGATAAGTTAATTGGATATCACATAAAATAATTACCAATTTCGTCGAGTTGTTGACCGGATCTCCGGTAGGGTACTCTCTCTCCCAACCCTATCTCTTTTCCTATCTTTCTCTTTGTTTCTGTTTGTCTGTCCCTATCTTTCGCTCTCTCTCTCTATCTGTCTCTCCCACTCTCTGTCTTCTCTCCCTCCTCTCCTTGACTCCGTCTAATTTTTGGACTTCTTTTTCCTCTACCCTCTATCTGTTCTCTCCTGCTTGCCGCTTCCATCGCTGCCTTCCCTCTTTCTATCTCTCGATTTTTCCTTCTCTATTTGACTCTCTCTAATTCTCTCCCTCTCCATCCCTTTATCCGTCTCTATAGTTTTCTCTCCCCCCCCCCTTTTCCTCTGTTTTTTCTTTCTTTCTCTATCCCTCCTTCGTTTTCCCTCCCTTATTTATCTTTTTTTCTTATTGTCTCTTTCTTTTCTGTTTTTATCGGCTTTCCTCTCTTCCATCTCTCTCTCCGTCTCTCTGTCTCTCTGTCTGTCTCTCTCTCTCTCTCTCTGTCTCTCTCTCTCTCTTCTTCAGAAGCGGGGCGTCTTCTCGGCCGTCAGAGGAATTTCTCCGCTGGGAGGCGGGAAAAAGGATAATCGAAAAGCCATGCCGGAAGGGCGAGGGACACCACCGCACGCACTATTATTTGTGGGGGTGATCGGCATGGTTCTGGCGGTGGAAGTAACCATCCGCGACCGTCTCCTCGTGAAATACATCCCCAAAATCATCATCCGTCGCAGTGATCTGATTCTTCTCCCGCTCATACTAGTCATCACCATCCGCCTTCTCTCTTCAAAAAACTTCATCTCACTGGCAAATCTTCTGTCTGGGGTCTCCCAGGATACATTACATCGGCTCGTTGGCTCCCCCGTCGGCGTTGTCTGCGTTATTCTGGTGATCGCCCTCGTCCTCAACCATCGCCTCTTCTATCCCCGCCAAGGAGCAGAGGACGACGACGACTAACCGATGTATATTATCGTTATTTCCATGCCCTAATATCACTCTTGCGACCTACGTTTTGCGATGGCCTTCTTGTATTTTTTTTTTGTAGAGGTTTCTCCTCTCCGCCTAGAGCTTCTCGGTTGACCTTCTCTCTCTTCCCCTTCTTCTCTCTCTCTCTCTCTCCCTAGTCTCTGCTATCCTTTTTAATCACATAAATATTACCGTCGCGAGCAGTAAATGCCATATTTTCTCCCCCGTATCTCTTGGTCTTTGGTTTGTCGGTCGACTATCTCTCTCTTCCATTTTCTTCTCAAGTTTGTTTCTTTAGGTGAGAGAGATATGAAAGTCTATCGTAACTTCATTTGCAATATCTAATTGGCAAGTGGCAAGATCTCTCTCCCTCCCTCTCCCTCTCCCTCTCCCTCTCCCTCTCCCTCTCTCTCTCTCTATTTTTCTATCATTCATTTGTCAGACTCTGCACCAGTAAATGCTGTCTTTGATTGTGGGTCAGGATTACTGCCACGTCAGCAGCAAACAGCGGCCACTAGTCTCTCCCTCACTCGTCCCCACCAAAACCCTTCTCCATCCCCAATTCCCTTATTCCATGGAACCTTTACCCTTTTGATGTAGCCTCTATAGCAGATATCAGCCTATTCAGGTGGACGATAATGGTGAAGGCTAGTCTCACTGCCTTCTCTCTCCTATCGGATGACGTCATGCTCAACATCTTCATGAAATTGGACGGCGATCCCCGCGATTGGGCGCGCATCGCTTGCGTCTCCACTCGCTTCTCCGCTCTCATCAACGACTCCTGCTATCGTCTCAAGTGTTTCCAGCGCATCCCCGCTCTCGTCTCCGATCTCGTCTCCAGTCTCCCTTCACAGATATTATCGTTAGGGAGCTGGTCTGCTCTTCACAAACTCTCCACTTGCTGCCCTGGCCTTATCCACGCTGGAGTACTCCTTGATAACTCCGACTTCGGCCTCGAGAGAGATATCGGTGGTAATGAGGACTACCGCCATAGCTCAGTTGAAATGTGCCCTGAAATTGTGCTGAAAAATCAGTGTACGAGTTCCCATGTCTCCTTCGGTCGGGCTTGGGACTTGAGCTCCGAGCAGGGAAATAAGCTTTTGCCTAGACGCTTAAGGGAGGATTCTCTGTACATTTGCAACTGGCCGGGATGCATACACCAGGAGGAGAAGAGAAAATACATGGTATTTCGGGGTTTCTTCAAGGACTTCAAGAAGTCTAGCGTGTGGAGGACGATAACGGATGGGCGCAGGAATAAGATCGATCTCGGCTGCGCTTTCTGCTCTTGCCTTCAGACTTGGGACCTTCACTCGGCGTTCTGTTTGAGGAGAGTCTTCGGCTTCCATGACGATGGAGAGCCCGTCGTTAGGGCTTTTGTCTGCGAGAATGGGCATGTCTCCGGTGCGTGGACTGAACAGTGAACAGTCATCAGGCATTGGAAGATCATCGGTATATGTTTCTCTTCTTTCTTCCCTCTTTCCTTTTGAAATTGCAATGGAATAGAATGGATTTGAGAGGCAAGATTGAAGTTAATTTCGGATGAATGATCGCGCAGGAAATGAAGAGGGATACCATCAAACGATGAATAATAGAGCCAACCGGGAAAATCGCATGACAAATGACAGAAGGTGGATGCGTGATCCCCCACTATAAAGAACATCTCCTCAGTATCTTGATTTGATCCTTACAGAATACTTAGAACTGGTAGTCTTCTCTTTAACACTTAGTTTTGATTGTGAAAATGTTCTTAAAAGAGATTGAAAAATGTATATTCAATTTTGCTATTGTGTGATCTCTGTGTTTTCGTTTTATTTTGATTTTTTTTTCTCTTTCTAGTAGCCCTTGGTCTCTGGTAAGTGACCCATTGAATGGGCAGAAGAGTGACTTTAGATGTCGAAGAGAAGGGGGGATACGTTAGAATCCCCATCCTTCTTTCAATGTTACCATCTTTGCTTTCTCGATCTGAAATGCAACTCAACTTGACAAAAAATGACAACATCATAATGCGTCTCCTCAAAGGTATTTCATTGTCTTCTGTCACCTATAAGGAGGGATTTAGTGGTTTGGCATGAATCATATCATGATAAACATCATCCATGGCATCTTTGTATGTTTAATGAAAATAAACAAAGAGTGACTTTTTAATATGGAACTAGAGAAAAATACGTTATTTAGACAGCATTTTTAAATCTATTTTGCATAAATCTTGCCCACCTTTTATAGGTTGCTTGATCTCTTAAAGAATCATGAATGTTGGTCAAGGAGACTCCATGAGTTTAGACTTGGTGTATATGTATGTTCACGACTCTACTCATTTCATCCTTGCCAAGTTTTCATCAAGAAAAAGTGTAACTGTTATACAAAATCATTATAGAATCCCCTTTTGGTGATCATGATTTGTGCAATTACATTTTAGACCACTCCTCCCAAAGGACTTGACCTCCTCTATTTTTGGCCTCTCACTAGCACCCGAAGATATTAGAACCTTCACCTAAATGATTTCATCATGGTGTAGCTTGTCACACCTCCCACCAGACCATGCTTCAAGGATTTGGAAAGCTTCTTCATTTTAACATGAGATAGGCTCACAAATGTGTGGTAAATGAAATGATTTAACTTAATGTAGCTCTATGATAGCATTGAACTATCAGAATTTGTTCTATCATTCTCTTCCATAGTTTAAGAAATTTTGTCTCATCTTGATGGACTTATCTTGATATTGTTGGCCCTTAAACTCCTCGAGTAAGATGTTTTATAAGATGGTTCTGAATATATTTTCATGATCTTTATGTTTTCTAAATTACTTTTTATATCCATGAATTTCTTCACACAAGCACTCAGCTTATAGTACACAATAAATTTAGATTGCTTCAAGGAATTATTGTCCCCTACATGTGATAAGCTTGAGATGTGTGGTCTTTGCAACATATATGATAGCACACATTTATGCATCAACAGTAAACCAAGTCCACTATAATGCTAATCAAAATCAAGTATAACTATAAACATGAGTCAAATCCACAGGGCATTGGGTTAACAAAAATGATATATGAAAACTTGATTGAATTTAGTTAAATGAGAGGACAAATAGATTAGAAAATAATGATGAATATTTATAAATAGAGATAATACAGTAATTTAATGAATCAATCAAAGTTGAAATAATGGAGATATCAAAGAAAGATCATTGCAATTTTAGGGGAGAGAATTGCAGAAAAAACCATCAAGAACTTAGTAAAAGTATAATCCTACTCCTAATCTAACCCTAACTGCACCTTCAATGAAATGCATGAAGAAGACTCGTACTAACCTAGGGTCAATGCATGATCCTATGTGCTGAATCAAAGGTTGCATACTACACTTCTTCAACAATTGATGTTGGCATTCAAGGGATGAAATCCACACATTTCAAGGTCCATCAATAAGAATCCTGCATATATCCATACCAAAACACATAGAAAATTAAAATTGAAGATCAGTAGGGTAAGAGGAATAAGTTTTGCCAAGAACAAGGCTCTAAGCATCCAAGCACAAGGTTGGGCCTTAAAATGACCTTAATGGGTCATTTTAAGCCCCAACCATTTGATTGGGCATTTAAGTGGCACATGCACTATTAGTGAGACATGTGCCCCTTAAAAAATTAAATAAATATTTTAAGAAACTGTTGAGGGTGTTTGTCGCCAACACCTTGGAGGTTCCTAGGACTGTAGGCGTCTAGGATGGTGCAATGTGGTGTGAGATCCATTATTGAAGGAAGATTAACCGTTGGGGATCACACCAGTTATCCAATTAATTCTATGATGGTCATGATGACTAGATTTTTGCCATGTGTTCTTGCCTCCTTTAAATCGCCACTTCATGGTAATCGTCAGATTGTCATCACAATACCATGATAATCCCTCATCATCATATGACACATTGTGATTAGATAAGGCTGAATCGCCAATTGGCATCCTTGATTTAACGTCCATCAAGATCTTCTACGCACACCGGCACATAGCCCTCAACCAAATAAGTGACAACATAGGCAACATGTCATCTACACGAGTCCTAAAAGTAATAGTTCACATTAGGCAAAATTTAAAGAAACAATGGCCTATATTACTTAACCACTTTTTATTGAACTGCAAAGTCTGATGTGCATAATTAAGTCTCCAATCTCTCTTCTAATCTGTGGTGCTACTTGGGCCTTGAATAAGCACCATGTGTGTGCATGCAAGCACCATGTGTGCACATGCAAGTACTATGTGGGTCTGATTAAGTGTCCGATGGGACCACTAAGGCATCCAAAACAAGTGATGAATCAGTTTTGCATTAGTGCTGCCCAGACACTTGCTTTCTATGCTAGCACTTACTGTGTGCCGCATGACGCTCCTAACGCATCAATTTCTGCAATGGGGCATACTATTTTGTTCTTTTTCTTTTAAAATAAATTCCAAAAACTATCTAAACTTTATAAAATCAATATCTTTTAAAATATAAATCATTTTTCCACCATAATTTCATCACTACATTAGGAATTCAATCTTCTATAAAGTTTATGTCATTGAATTTCAAAATTTTAAAGGGAACCAAAGTCTTTTCACATTAATCTCTAGATCATTATAAGAGATAAGATTAGTTGAACTTAGAAATTTCATTTAGACCACAATCTTCCTCATTCTTCTCTTTATTCTAAAAAAATTTAATCCTCTTTAGTCTCTAATTTTAAGGTATCAATAAAATAGGCTAAAAGACAAAATATTTGAACATGAATAAGGTCAAA
This sequence comes from Lemna minuta, assembly GCA_024174645.1. Classification (NCBI taxonomy): domain Eukaryota; kingdom Viridiplantae; phylum Streptophyta; class Magnoliopsida; order Alismatales; family Araceae; genus Lemna; species Lemna minuta. The sequence continues at coordinate 11,837,196 of CM044104.1, read as the reverse complement.
CTCAATTAAAAAATAGCATTAAAAAGTGCATTTGAGAAATTGAGCTAAATGGCATGATTTTATGACAACATGATAACATGATAAAATCATATCATGGAATCATGATAATGTGCATCATAATTACATGAACTATGAGTTAAATAAGTAGAAATCATATATTTTTCTCCCATGAAACACATGCTATAAATCTAGTCCATAAGTTTCTCTTTATAGTACCTCAATTCCTCATAATGTACACCTTAATCTAGTGCAACCCTTAGTCTTGGCTAGATAGAAAACTCAATAGAGTGCATAGTAATGTCATGCGATGCAAGTCCAATTGCTCCATAAGTAGTAGCAGAAACTAATAAAACAAACTATGATATGATTTTGACATCATTGGGAAAAATTTAATTCATATAAAATTTCAAATTTTCTCAACCCACATTACTAAGTTTTGAATTAGTATTTTGGATGTTTTGTAGATGAAAATATGGTAAGAGAAGAATATGGTAGATGAGAAGATTTAAAGAAAAAACAAAATATTTGGTATTAAAAATATATAAATCAATTACTCCACTATGTAAAAAACACTATTGATTGTAGATGAGAAACCATATTACAATTAAATTAGTATTGATGATTTTAGACTATCTAAACTACTCTAAAAAGAGATGTTAATATACTCCTGATCTATATGGATTGAATTTGATTAGAATGTAGAAATGAGAGCCGCATACCTTGATTCTCTATTACATACCTTGATTCTCTATTAGCACAGAGGCTCAATGAGTTATTGATTAAAGTGAAGTGGTTTATCTCTATCCTCAAGAATAACAACACTTAACTTTAAACCAAAACACTCTTAAAACTGCCTTTTTCAGGGAAGTTTCATTTCTTTTGAATTTGAGTGCTGGCTAGTATTGATTTTTAGCTTCTCCTAGACCCCCAAAAGTTATTGTATTCTTTTAAGTGGAGTTTTATGGTCATGATGTTTTCATGGTAAATTTCTCTGTGATTTTATGAAGACCCGCTTTTTTCCGTCTGCGATGCTTCAATTTTTTCATCTCCATTGGCATAAATTTTATGGTCTCCATTTATCTTTTTTTGGACCACTAGAGTATCCTAATCATTTTTTTCTGGCACATTGTAGAACTCAAATTAGGGTAATTTTCAATGAAAATTCAATGAAATTTTAGTTTTTATTACATCTAAGCATATATTAAAAAATGTATGAATTTAAGCTTTATACTTCATAATAGTGCATAAATTTACATAATTTATAAGACTTTGTGTACTAATTTATTATTATAAATGCTAAATTACATTATTTTAATACAGAAATGTATGTCAAAGTTTGATTATCACCCACACAAAAAATTTTTAGAGTGTTTTTCCTTTAATACACCTAACTCCCTAAAATTGACTTTATCCTTGAATTTGTGTCCTCATACCCTAGCCTTAGCTCTTATAGGAGGTAAATTTTCCCCATAACTACAAGAAACTAAAACACATGAGAGACACTTTCAAGACCTCAAGCCCCATGAGTTTTTGATATGCCCTAAAAGAAAGAGGATTTTAAGATGTAGAGAAAATAGTTGTTATAAAATTTCAAGGCTTTATACATTAGAAGCATTTTCTCATAGTTTGTTACATAGACTATATTGGCACTCATACCAACCTTATGTTGCCACAATATACAAGAAGCTTAATTCCCCTTGTTATCCCTCCATTGCTCAAGGAGCTTGAATGGATCAAGAATATTATGTCTTGAAGGGGTGACGCAAGCTACACTTCTCTAAAAATGTATCTATCCATGAAAGGCTTAGTAAGCCCTTGCTAAAGAGGAGGTGAAAGAGTGAGTTCAAGATAATAGAGAAGTTTATGGAAATTTATATAAGAAGCTTGGCCTTAAGTCTTCACTCAACCTCCTTCAACCAATAGGGAACCCTTAGCCCTATCTATCACAACACTATTGGCTTTCCCATGATTTCTTAAATGCATGTGTCTCCTATCATACACTATGCTTGGTAGATTTGGTCATCATTATTTTTTTATGATGTCATCTCTATTTTACTATTTTATGTGATATAGCAACATTCTTTTGAATTATCTCTGTCATAATATTTTATTATCCATAAAATCTATTGATATTTTCATGAGGTTGGTATTAACTTCTTATCTTCTCCCTGACAAATCGAGACCGCGAGGTCGTCAATTGCACACGGTCGCATGTCAACAATAAAACCAAATTTACCAATTTAATGTTTTAATTACGAATTGAGAGGTATAATGGTAAATAAGGGTCGAATCCACGGAAAAATAAGGGATTTTTTATAGATCTTTTAGAATTTGATCAAATTGGACAACAAATTGGTGATAGAAATTAGGGAAAATGATAGATTTGGAAAGATAACTCAAAGACGAATCCACGAAATCAAAAATCACTCGATTTGGATTAGTATTCGTGGAGAAATCAAATAACGAAGTGGAGAGAAATTTTTAAAAATTCAATCGCAAATTCACCAAAATTAACGATGAAATTAAACTAAATTATGATCCAAAATTACAAATTGATGATACATGACGAAAGATTAGAGGGAAAACACGTAATCTAACGCGAGATAGTGATCGAAATGATCCAATTAATCGCCCGGATTCAAGGCTTTTTATTCTGCGATTTTAAAAATGAGCGTCTGTGTTCAAGAGTCAAATTCTCCTTAATCGATCGACGAATCTCTCTTTTAATCATTATGTGGACGCGGAAATGAGTTTAGAAGTGATTAGAAGGTAGAGATTCAAGGATAGATGTGTATAGATAGATCAATTGAGCAAAATCCTCTAAGAATGCATTACAAATTTGAAGAACATCTCAATTTATAGTGATTTTGGGTGTAACCGTCGGATGGGGCGTTTAATCTTCAATCAATGGTCCACATTAAACGCATGAGGATGAATGACGAAACGTTTTATGCGGTTGTTAAAACACACAAATGTCGGTCAAACAAAATTTCTAAATTCCAAACTCACAATGAAAAAGATATAAAATCAAGTAAAGTGTAAGTATTGGGTTGATCCACAGAGAACAATGTTGACTTTTATTGTAGAGTTGACTTGGTCAAACTTAGGTTTAATTAATGATTTTAAGAAGTGGAAATGATATTTAATGAATAGAAATGATATAAATATACTAGATGAGATATTTTAAGATTTTAAACCTCTGTTGTGATAGAGAAATATCAACAGTCACAGTCAAAGTGTTGACTTTGACCAATAGTTGACTTTCTGAAAATTCAGATAATAAAAAGAGCTTCAAAATATTACAAAAATTATATATTAAGAATATATAGAGAAAATGGAATTTATTGATATAAAATTCATGATTTTTCAATAAGAATTGGATTCACTACGAATTATTGAAAATCAAAGATCAGAAAAATCCCGAAATGAACACTTCTGAGAAAATCTTCAAATTGACTAATCAAATGATATCCAAATCTTTAAATTGATATATAAATAGAAAGCTAAAAACTAGGGGATTCTAAAAAGACCAAAATTTTCAAATTCCAATTTATATTTTAAGAGTAATTAATCCCTCAAATCAACGCCCAAATTCAGATTAAAAATGAATAGTGGTTGGTCAAACGTTAAATTGAGGGGTCAAATAATCATGGAATTTCACGAATTTACTATCCACGAAAGCTGATGAAACAAAAAATTCACTGAAACCAGAATCAAGTGATTCGGAGTTAAGATCAGAGAGATATCCTATTTTCAAAATCAGCAAAAATTCGAACCAAATTTGGGCAAAAATAAAGAACAAATCGACTTTAAACTCAAAATTATCTATCTAAACTTAATTAAAACTCAAATTACGGTCAGATTATCGATCAAATCTCACTGCTAACCCTAATTTCCGTGAAGATTTGGCTTCAATTCACGCGGATTGAAGAGTATTGGCTTGATTTCTTCCTCGGCGAATGTTCGGCGTTCAAAGGGAAAATTCGATCGAATCCGACGATTAATCATGAAAGAATCCTACCTTAATCGGATCATGATCAAGTCTAAACGCAGAGGAATCGTGATGAACTCAAGATCTTCCTTCAAATTCGCTTAATTGATTCACGAATCGATCAAAAGTTAAGAGAAGAAGAAAGAATACATCAATTTTTATAAAGAAATAAGGAATCATGCCCCACAACACGGTCCACGTTCTCCTTAAACTAGAGCCATCTGATGAAGATCGGATGCTCCTGACGCATCCACGCGTCACCCCATGATCACACGATGCGACTTACGCCTTCCGCTTGTTTCGCCCGTCCGATGAAGATCGGAGCCTCCTCATGCGTCCACGTGTTGATCCATGACTCACCACTTACGCGATTTCATCACGACCATCAGATTTCATTAATGAGATCGACGCTCGTGAATTAGTCACGTGTGTGTGATGAGGATTCGGTGGACTGTGGTCCACATGATCGATGCGCAATACATGACGCGATCGGATCCAACGCACGCGATGCTGCCACGTATCCTGAAATTTTAAAATAAAAGAGGAACATAGTCCCACACGGAGAAAAAGAGAGGAAACAGTGAGTATAAAACGCGGGGCGGTTTAATGCTATTGCATTACCGCCCCAACTATCTAACCAGGGCTCAATAACCCATGGGCCCTTCACCTGCCAGCCCCCCTCATGCCACGTGGTGCCACCCGGGCGTCCGCGTGGACTTGCGTGGCCCCTGCCACGCGTCCGCGCCACTGTGCCACATGTGCGTCACTTGCGTGCCGCGTGGGCTTGCGCAGCTCTGCCACGTGGCCTTGCGTGCCGCGTCGCATCCGCGCGGGTCCCGCGCACCACCTCAGCTCCGCGCGCCACGTGTCCTCCGTGGGTCCTGTGGAAAATGACCCCCTTTTTTGCGATTTAAAATAAGAAATAAAATCATTACAAAATCAAATTAAAATTCGTGAAAAATCTAAAAAATTCAAAACTCCATATCCTTAAAAATATAACTCCTTGTAAACTCAAATTTTCTCCATTGGATCACAAATTTCTTCATCTTTAATATTATGTCATCTAAAATATAATTTCAAAGAAGAAAATGGGATGGATTAAAATAATACTAAGGCATTCATAAAGATTTCTCTCTTTTAATCCTCCAATCATTCTTTTCTTAAAATTAATCCTTTAAATCATCTACTAAAGTCAAAGTGAGGTAATTAATTTCTGTTTATTTAACCTTGTAAAAGATTAAACATTCATAAAGCACATAATTAACCCTAAATTATGCATAAACATGAACTTTAGTAGAATGGCATACCAATGGAGAAAATTCATAAAAACCATGATAACATACATCATAATCACATAAAATAAGCATGAATATGAGTTAAATAAGATAAGAATTTAAGTTAAATATGCATGTTATCAGTGAACCGTTACGGTTAAATGTTGGCCCTTGGATCTCGGATGGACACTCCCGATGAAGCCTCGCGATTGATTCGTCGCGTAACGCTTTCCCTTCGATCTTCATCGAAATGGATGATATATCTCCACGTGTCCACAGAGGTCCATCGGATGGATTTAATCTCAGCCGTTATAACTCCCTTGATAAACGAGCTGAGATCAAATGCTTTAATATGTGAATCGCTGTCCAATCATAATGCGTCGCGTACCCCTTCATTTAAGGGACAATCGACGGTTTACTTTTAACGCTTGATTGGATGCGCCATATGTTGTCACGTCACCTGAGCGTAAAAAGCCAAAAATCGAATAGTCCCAAATGGCAAAAATTTAAGGAAATGCACGCATATATAACTGACATGTAAATAAGGGGTTCGCTTAAATCCTCAATAGGATGCTCACTCCTTATTCACATATGCGCACACATGTGCGCACATGCGCACACGCGCATCCGCACATTTGCAAACATGTACACGTGTGCGACACATGGTGGTCTCGTAGATCGCCACGTGGTGCCGCTATTTTTATTTATGCCACATCAGATGCCACATCAGCACGCGATAACAAATTATATTTTTATTCAATTAATTCGAAATAAATTGAATTAAATTTAAGAAAAATTCTGAAAAATTCTAGAAAAATCCCTAAAAATTAGAAAATTCATAACTTTCAAAGTACAACTCCAAATTAATCCAAATTTATTTTATTAGATCATAAATTTAATTATCTATCATTATAAAAAGTCAAAATTTAAATAACAAGAGAATAAATTATTATTTCAAAAATATACTCATTTCTTCTTGAAAAATAAAACTTTAGAAAAATAAATGAGTGTATATAAATATTTTCTCTTATTATTTATCATTAAAAACCTAATTATAATCTCAAATTTAGATGGGAATAATCTATTCTAAAATATATTCTTAATTATGCATAATCATCCCTAATTTAGTGCATTTTGAGATTATAATTTAAAATTACATGAAATGATAGAAATGCACTCAAAGTATGATAACATGCATACAAATGGAATGTTTTATGCTTTATTTTGCATTAATAATCATGTATTATCATTTTAAGATTGTATGTTATCACTCCCCTTCATGAGAAGATGAATTGAATCTATGAATTGAAAATTCTCATGGAGATTGAATATTCAATCCTCATTTTTTATTTTCCATAAATACTTGTCTAAATTTAATTGATTACAAAAAAACTATAAAAAATATTATTGAATCTAGTTATAACAATCATTGTGCATCTTCACACCTCAAAAGAGCTTTGAAGACAACACATTATTTCACTACACTCAACAATGGAGATTCTTGTTACAATACTTTCATGGATATTCCAAAAAAAGGAGCTGATTACAAAGAAAAACAAGAAAATTAGTACATGTAGGAAATCAAGGCACTTGAAAATTTTTCTCCCTTTATGGGCAAACGCACATTACACATATTTTTAGCAAATAGAAAGTGCAAGATACAACCTTTGTGTACTAATTAAGATACCATCAAGAAGGAATTACGCAAACTATTTTTTTGTAAACTATGCTTTTTGCACTATCATGACACCCTACACTACTGAAGTAATCATAATTCATCGTATAACACAATGTGGCTCATCTTGATGCAAGGGTACATGAGAAAGCTATCACAAGAAGTTAGCTCTTTTTCAAGTATATCAAACCTATTTTCTTGGACTCAATAAAATTAGACGCATGGATGTTTGAGAATCAGTTTTCAACTTCCAAGAGTTTCTATTTACTAGATAGACAAAAGGTTGAACCCTTCATTAACAAGTTTTCTACTTTTTTTCTAGAATACATGAAATTAAATGGAAATCCTCGAAAATATTGATCTAAGAGAAAATAGTTTGAATAAAAAGGTGATAAAAATTTTAGTCATCACATTTCTTAGACACTATAATTTAATATTATTTATTGACTCTATAATTGTAGCTTCTTTCATCTTTGTGCTATGAAGATATAAAATGATCCGAATTAAAATATAATTATTGTGGCATTCAAAAACTCTAGAAAATTTATTACAAAGTTCTAATTTATTTTCAACAAATTATGACGTGAGCGTTGAATGGATCACATCATCAACTTGGTCAAAGAAGATGAAAAAATCATTACATGTTAACAAAAAAATCTAAGGGATATGCTTAATGAATTTGTGGATATCTCATGAGTAACCTCCAGAAATACTTTAGGAAATATTCTTTTGAGGCTTTAAATTTTTCACTACGAAGAAGAATTACCAAAGGATTCCTTACTACAAGATTTATATGATGAATTATGCAAACAAAATGATAATAATCTACTTAGTGGTGTATCCACGTGATGGAAATTGATCCATGATATGACTAAAACTGCCTTGTAAAGGAGAAACAAGCTCAAAAAAATGAAAAATGCTTTTCTAAACTCAGTCACAATGCAATTAATAAATCACATACAATGAGTGGAAATTGATGAATTTTTTTCAGGTGGTCACAAGAATTTTCAAGCTATCACCAACTCTCAAGTACATCAAAGCATGTCTCTACATCAACAACATTGAGACTTCTAGATGCATTGATATCTAAACTCCTAATATCGTAGCTTAGAAAAATTTCCTACCCTTGTGTTAAAATGATGATTACATGCACATCACATCATGAGGGCCAAAATATGTAGCAATGAAAGGAAATATATTAAAGTATGCACTTGTTTTCCAATAGAAGCTTGTGTGTGATGATAAAACGTGTTTGGAACCACCATAGAGATTCTCCCATGTTTATTTTGTAGATTTTGGGTATAGTAGCTTACTTTTATATTTTGAAAAAGTACTTAGTGAATCAAATTGATAGTAAAACACAATTTTCTAATAAAGTGAATTCCATGTAGACATCAAACCTCCAAACAAAGATATTTTATCTAGGAAATCAAACATGAGATCATGATATTGGACAACATCACTTTGGTGATATATTCTAGAGGAGGTTGAAAAAACTATTCAAGAGGAGCTAGATGAATTTTCATGTGATGCTTGTATCACTAATTATGTGTTGGACTGTTGAAGAATATTTTGATGTCACAAATTTCTATGCCTAAGAATAATTTTTTAAGGGTTCCTCTCAATTTGTACTACAAGTGCTCCACTATACCATCCTATGATTTTAGGGTGAGGTGTATGATGAATATTATGTGGCCTACAAGCCAATCACACTTTTATGTCTCTTATTTGATATTAGTTGAAATAAAATTTAGTCATTGTCATTCTTGTGTGATGTTTGTAATGAAGTCTACGAGCGTATGAAATGATAAGTAAATTATAATGAGATCATAATACAGTAATTAATAGTCTTTAACATATGTTATAAACATTCCTATTTGTGAGATATTCGAGAAGGACATCGAATTATTTCAGAAAAGAATATCACTATTCAATCCAACTTATATGATGAGTATGGTGGATCCTCTAGCCATTGGCATGAAGGTACCAATGATAGATAGTGGGTGCTCTAAATAGTACCATTCACTAAATTAATTTATATGATTCCCTAAATGGTATTTTACTTAACTATCAATTTGGCATATTCATGTTATGGTTTTGTATGTGGTCCTTTGACTTGAAACACTAAAGACAATTTGTGGATAGATGAACGTGTTTTGATTATAACTTTATGAATCCCTAGTCATAAGATCTCCAAAATATCATACATTGGATACGGCTTGAAGTCCTCAAAGATGATTATATGGTCAAGATGGGACTGCCCACAATTTGGTATTTGAGGAGATTGACTCAACGGGATGAGATGTGATGAAATCCATGGCTAAGGTGTTGGAAATATTGGAGGAGTTCCCAAGGATTTCTGATAACATGCATTTTATACATAAATTTACATGATTATTAATGTAAATAAAAAGCATTAATTGTTCAAATTGTATGCATGTTATCATATTTTAAGTATATTTCTATCATTTTTCATAATTTCATGTTATGATCTAAAAATACATCATTTTATGAATAATTATGCATAATTAAACATTATTATTTTAATCCTATTTATATTTGAGATCATAATTATATTTTCATGATTAAATGATAAGAGAAAAGATGTTTATTAACACTCATGTATTTTTATAAATTTATTTTAGAAGATACATGAGTGTATTTATTTCATTAAAATTCATTCTCTTGTTATTTTAATATTTTTGACTTTTTATAATGATAGATTATTCAATTTCTGATCCAACAAAAAAAATTTGAATTAATTTGGAGTTTTATTTTGAAAGTAATAATTTTTCTAATTTTTAGGAATTTTCTGGAATTTTTCTTTATTTAATTAACTGTATTTTCAATTTTAAATAATTAAAAAGGAATTAAAAAAAATTAATTACCGCACGCTGATGTGACATATCAAAGCCACGTGGCGACGAACGGACGTGTGTCAGTGTGACACGTAGACACACGTGTGTGCGTGTGTGCGTGACACGTGTGCGCAGAATTATAAATGGGTTAGGAGCATCCGTAATCGAAATTATGCTAACCTTACAAATCCGCCTATGTTATAAACTCGATTAAATGCACTATTTTATTCCGTGTGGGACTATCTGTATTTGACTTTGATTTCATGTGACGTGGCGACGCGTGAGACATCCGATCGCGTGATTAAATCACGTGCGTCAAATGTCACTTACTCAAGGGGTACGTGGCAGAATCTTATGAGACATCGATTCAATTAAATCGCATTTAATCTCAGCCATCCATCAACGGAGTTATAACGGTCGACATTTAAAGCAATTGATGGACCCCTCAACTTATCGTGGTCGTCCGATGAAAATCTGACAGATGAATCGACACGACGCCTTATCTCTCACGCGCGACGTGGACGCATCCGGACGCTCCATGGAAGATCAGACGAAGGCGACTTAATCTGCATCGATTCACCAAACGATGTGTGATCTCGACCGTTGATCGCGATGAACCAACGCATCCGACGGTTAGGCCCAATTCCTTCTATAAATTAGAATGTTCTTTGTGACGAAGAAGCATTCTTGGATTTTCGAGCAAATCGAACTATCTAGACACCACAATCTGAGAATCTTTTGATTTATTAAGCTTCTTGACTCGTTTCCGCGTCCGAGGAGTGTTTGAAATCAAAATTTGATCAAGGGAGTAAGGAGAAATAACATCTTGAATTCCATCTTCGTCTTCGAAATCACGGAATGAAAATCCATAAATCCAGCAATTAATTGGACCATTTTGAGTGCGACTTTGGTTAGATTGATGGATATTATGTGGCCTATAAGCCAATCACACTTTCATGTATCTTGTTCATTGAAATCAAATTTATTCATTGCCATTCTTGTGTGATGTTTGTAATGAAGTCCATGAGCATGTGCAATGACTAAGTGAATTATGATGAGATCATAATATAGTGATCACTAGTTTTTAAACATATGTTCTAAATATTCTTATTCGTGGGATATTCGATAAGGACATCGAATTATCCAGAAAGAATAGCACTATCTAACCCAACTCATATGATGAGTATGGCTGATCCTATAGCCATTGGTGTGGAGACACTAAGGATAGATAGTGGGTGCTCTTTGGAAAAAGAGTACACTGAATTGATCTGTATGAATCCTTGAATGGTAATATACCTAAATTGTCAATCAGGTTGATTCATGTCACAGTTGTGTACGTGGTCCTTTGACCTGAGACACCAAAGACATCTTGTGGATGGATGATCGTGTTTTGACTATGACTTACGACCCCCTAGCCACGGGATCTCCAAAACGTCATAAATTGGATACGACATGAAGTCCTCGAAGGTGATTGACTGGTCAAGATGAGATCATCCACCCTCGGTATATGAGGAGATCGACTCAAGGAATGAGATGCGGTTAAATCCTTGGCCAAGGTAGCGGAAATATTGAAGAAGTTGTTCTCAATGATTTCCTACTCGCATCAGTACTAAATTGAGTGACAGATTAGGGTTTGACAATTAACCATACCCTAAGTCATTCATGAGTCTCGTGTGGATGAAGGATTATACGTACACGGTAACCAATGAGGGCAGGGTTCCATGAAAGAGTTCTAATATACTTCATATCTCCTAGAGCACATGGTGTAGCTTGGCACCCACCGGGCTGGCGACTCAACCTGTCGATTGGGTTAAATCGATCCTTAGTCAATTAATCTATATGTTGATATAGTTAATTGATAAGAAGGACCAATAAGTGTTATTGGGTTGATAGAGTCATTAACTGGCGAGATATATGGACCTAGAGGGTCACACACATAAGGTCAATGGACGTCGGTGGATATAGACATAATAATAAGGGTTTTTGTGAAAATTTTACATTCCCAAAGTCTATAAATAGGGGGAGAACGACCATAATAGAGGTGCCCATGCAAGCCTAGTGGAACTTCTCCTCCCTCTTCTCATCCTCTTGTGGTGACGACTGTTCAAGAGGAGATCCGATCGTCTGGAGACTGTGTGGATACCGCTAGAGGCCGGACGCTTGAATGGTTAAAGAATGCTTTCAAATGATCCAAGTAAGTATGAATTTTATTCTATACTAGATGATAGGATCACCTAGAATGGATGATGAGATCATCTATTCTTGGTGATTCAACGATGTTGAATGTTTTGATTCAACACCTTCCGCTGCAATCATTATTTTGGACAAAGATTTGGAGAGCTTTTTCGAGCCTCAGATCCCAGCATAGATTGCGTGTTTTCATCTTAATCTTTCATCAATTAGCATTAGATTTACATTTTGAATCGTAGATTAAGTTTAATTTCAGTTTTTCATCAAATTCACAATCGATTTTCTATCTTAATTTTAATCTTCGATTACTCTGGGAGTTCTAATCCGAATCACTCGATTTTTGATTCCGTGGATTCGTAATTGAGCTATCTTTATTAATATACTAAATTTCCTAATTTCTAAACTCAATTCGTCATCTGATTTGATCGAATTTCAAAGATATCTTAAAAATTTCTCTAATTCTCCGTGGATTCGACCCTTATTTACCATTATACCCTTCAATTCATGAATTAATCTTTAAATTGATAAGTTTAGACTTTTTTGACATGAAATCATGTGTATTCAATGACCGCACAAAATCGTTTCGTCAAAGGCGCCGCTGCCGGGGAATTAAGGCATATTTTTTAGAAAAAATCATCGATTTTGACTCGGTCATATCTGATTTTTTTATATTTCTTTTCTGATATTGATTCAAATTGATCCTACACTGAGCTATTCAAAGCAGAAATATATTGTTTAGATACTCAAATTTGACGAGATTAAGTGATTTGTCCCTTCTCTACGGACTACGGACGATCACCGCTTCATACTTGAATTGAGAGGGCTTAACTCTCACGAATAGCGACACTCGGGTACGATTAATTTGTCATTGTTGAATAATTTTATAATTATATCTTATATATTAATATATTAGTGCACATTTATGAGACGAGAGTCTAATTGGAGAGCGAGAATATTAGAAGAGGATTAACATACTACTTGTGCTCATGATCTTTTTAGACACTTGAATTAAAAGTAGTTTGCCTAATGATTAGTTTTTCCATAGTGCTTAGAAAGGACACTAATGAATCGAGGCCGCGAGATCATTGAAAACACACAGCCAAGAGTCAAAGCAATTACCAAACTAACCAATTTTATCAAATAATCACAAATTAAGGAGTATAGTGGTGAATAAGGGTCGAATCCACGGAGAATTAAGATAATTTCAAGAGAGATTAAGAAATTTGGTCAAATCGAACAATAAAATGTGGATAGAAATTAGGGATTTTGATGTTTTTGGAAAGAAGACTCGAAAGACGAATCCACAGAATCAAAAATCACTAAATTTGGATCAAGATTTGCGGAGAAATCATCGAATGAATAAGAAAGAAATTTCCAAAAAATAAAATCATGAAAAACCCGAAAATTAAAATTGAAATTGACTCAAATTATGATTTGAAATTAAAATCTAAAGCTATACGAAGGAAGATTAGAATGAAACACAAATTGATCTCGAATCGTAATTTCAACTCAACCTAAGATTGCGCTCGAATTGATCCAATTATTTTGCCGGATTCAAGGCTTTTTCATTCCCGAATTCGAAAACACAATTGTTGATGTTCAAGAGCCTATTTCATCCTATTCTCTCAAAAAAATCTCAGTTTCAAGCACTCCGTGGATGTAGAAATGAGTCTATGAAGCGATTAGAGGCAAGAGATTCAAGGGATTTGGTGTCTAAACATTTTCGATTCCTCGAATTTCCCTAGAATGCTTTACAATGTCGAAGAACATCTCAATTTATAGGGTAAATTGGGTGTAACCATCCGATCAAGCATTTAATCTTCGATCAACGGTTTTGATGAAACGCACGATTACAAATCGTTACGATTAAGTCGTGGCCATTGGATCTCTGATGGACCGTCGAGATGTTATAAGTAACACATTGAATCACCGCCGTTTAATCTCGATCAAACGCTCCATATGCCTTTCTTCGGTGCTAATCTCAGCCATTATAACTCCTCAGATCAATGGCTGAGATTAAATCATTTTAAAATCATTCGCCGGCAAATTAGATTATGTCATGTACCCCACGCCTTTAAGTGACAATCAACGGTCATGATTAAACGCGCGATCAGACGCTCTAGATTGTGCCACGTCACAATCTAAAATCGATTTTAAATTAAATAAATCAAGTTTAAATTTATAAAAATTTAGAAAAATCCCAAAAAATTTATTAAAATTTTAGAAAATTTCAGAAAAAATCTAAAAAATCCCTAAAAATTAGAAAATTCATAACTTTAAAAATATAACTCCAAATTAATCCAACTGTGTTAAATTGGATCAGAAATTAAATTATATATCATTCTAAGTCAAATTTAATAAATAACAAGAGAATAAATTTCTATTTTAAAAATATATTCATTTCTTTTAAGATTTTAAAACTTAAAAAAATATACGAGTGTATATAAAATAATTTCTATTATTATTTAACCTTAAAAACTAATTATAATCTCAAGTAAAGATGGGTTATGAAAATATTATCCTTAATTCATCATAATTAACCCTAAATTAATACATCTTGATATTATAATGATTTTTCCTAGAATGATAGATAAACACTCAAAAATATGATCAGATGCATTAGAATGGAACGATTTATGCCTTAATTTGCATTAATATTCTTATATTTTCATGTTTAATTAGCATGTGAGCAGACCCATTAGAAATTCCCTTTTTTGGATGGCGAAATAACTTAGAAAGGGGTTGAATTTATTTTTTTTGTGGAAGTATGTTATCTAACTCATTTTTAAAAATTCATTTCTTATTCACTCAATTTCTCATGACACTCAAACACCATATTCTTTTTATACTAGATAAGGTATCTAATCCCCCCTCACTAGTCCCAGCAAGTAGTCATTTCCCTTAGAGCCACTCAATTTTTAGCCCCTAGTAGCAATTACTAACCTGCTCACACTCTCTATCAGTGACCTCACTTTGTTAGTGTCCTTCAATATGTCGCCACTCATCCCACCTCTCATAGGCCAGCTCCTAGAGCTATGCATGCTACTCCCTACTTCTCTTCAGGCTAGCTTGTCACTATGAAGTCCTTGAGCCCCCTCACTAATCCACATATGCTTCAAGTAGGTCACTCAACCTTGATCCCAAGTGATCCTACAAGGTAGATAATCAATGCACCTAAAGCTGACCATATGTCTAACCCTAGACTCATCCCTAATCTAGAATCGACTCATCAAGAGTTCTCCCACTTGCCCTCATGAGTAAGTGCGACTCGCCATAGTCTACCTAGTGTGTATGGGTGGTTTCTAGCTCTTCCTATTCCTAAAAATTTCACACAATATAAATATAACTAAAATAGAAAGCTTAATTGAAAGGAAATAATAAAAGGAAAAAATAGAAATAAGGATATAATGAGAAGGAGATAAAAGGAAAAATCTCACTGTTGAGTTGACTTTCACTTTTTGAAGTTGACTTTGGATTTTTGCTAATGACTTTGACTTTCTAGAGTTGACCATGGCTCTTGTCTCCTATGCCCTTAAAGGTCTTAATGATGTGAAGAGTGAATCTAGCAACTCTTATAATGATGCTCTAAAAATTTATGAGATGTGGTCCTAATATTGTTGTATGATGAATGGACCACAAAGTGACTTTCTTCCAATTTACTCTTGAAATAGCTCTTACTTACACGTGAAATGATAATTCTCAATATTGATTGAAATTATGTTTAAATTATGCGGAAAGAAATAAGAGAATTATTATTCATAATAGCATGAATATAATCACTGTGATACTGATGGGATCTGAGGTCGATAACTTTTCAAAATTATGATCAAAATATCAAATGCATCGGATAACATTGAATCGGACATTCAAAATACCAAGCCACCAAGAACATATGATCCTATCATCTAGTATGAATGAGAAAACATACTTTCAGTGATTCCTTAAAGGAGTTCTTGAAGCTATTCAAGTGTCTAGCCTCTAGCGGTATCCACACGGTCTCTGGATGGTTGGATCTCCTCTTCAAAGCTCTTCACCAAGAGAGAAAGAGAAGAAAGGAGAGAATTCCCACAAGGCTTGCATGGGCGCCTTTAGTTGTGGTCGTCCTCCCCCTGTTTATAGACATTTGGTATGAGGTTTTTTCATAAAAACCCTCATAATTATGTCTATATCCACCAACATCCATAAACCTTATGTGTGTGACCCTCTAGCTCCATATATCTCACTAGTTAATAACTCTATAGACCAAATAACACCTTATTGGTCAACCTTAATTAATTATCCACATCCACATATAGATTAATTAATCAAGGATTGATTTAACCCAATCGATAGGTTGAGTTGCCAGCCCGTTGGGTGCCAAGCTACACCACGTACTCTAGGAGATATGGAGTATAAGAACTCACTTATGGAACCTTCTCGTCATTGATTACCATGTATGTATAATCCTTCATCCACATTAGACTCATGAATGACTTAGGGTATAGTCAACTGTCAAACCCTAATCGGTCACTCAAGTTAGTACTAATGCGTGTAGAAATCATCGAGAACTCCTTCGATATTTCTACTACCTTGGCCAAGGATTTCATTGCATCTCATTCCTTTGAGTCAATCTCCTCAAATACCGAGGGTGGATGATCCCATCTTGACCACACAATCATCTTCGTGAACTTCATGTCGTATCCAATATATGACGTTTTAGATATCCCGTGACTAGTGATTAGTAAGTCATAATCAAAACACGATCATCCATCCACAAGATGTCTTTGGTGTCTCAAGTCAAAGGACCACATACACAACCATGACATGAATCAACCTGATTGACAATTAGGTATAATACCATTCAGGGATTCATACGTATCAATTCAGTGAACTCTTTCTCTAAAGAGCACCCACTATCTATCCTTAGTGTCTCCACACCGATGGCTATAGGATCAGCTATACTCATCATATGAGATGGATTAGATAGTGCTATTCTTTCTGGATAATTCGATGTCCTTCTCGAGTATCCCACGAATAGGAATATTTAGAACATATGTTTAAAGACTAGTGATCACTATATTATGATCTCATCATAATTCACTTAGTCATTGCACATGCTCATGGACTTCATTACAAACATCACACAAGAATGACAATGAATAAATTTCATTTCAATGAACATAAACAAGATACATGGAAGTGTGATTGGCTTATAGGCCACATAATATCCATCAGATACCACATTAATGAAACTTTGTCTCGTAACAAAATTTGAAAGCATCAAGTAATGAGATAGAAATAGCTTCAAAAAAATTAGAAATTTCTAATTAAATCAAACCAAGATAATTTTTTTAAAATTTTTCAAACAGATTTAAAACAGCTAGTGTGAATATAAAGCTAGACCTTAAAGAAATAGGAAATTTGTCAAGAGAGGATATTAGTTAGGTGTGATATTAATTTTAGACTAATCAGAAGTTATTTAATACAGAAAGGTGGAATTTGAAATTAAATCAAATAAGACATGAGATAGAAATCAATATCGAAAATAATTGTAATTAGACCTAAATGCAATCTGATTTTAATCAAATAGACCATGAGACACGCTCAGTTCATATATAATACAGACCTAAGTGAGATCAAATATAATTTAGAACAAAAAATCAGACATAGAAATGATATTTTTCCAAAGAACACTAGATCGATAATCAATCCATGGATCATGATAACTGAAATCAATCATTAGAAACACAAAATTCAAATCAAACCTGAATCAAAAAAATTGAAATTGATCAAAAGGAGAAAAAAAAACAAAATCAAATTTCAAATCAAACCAAGGCCTGATCATGAGCAAGAAAGAGTTTGAGCGAGGAATCAGTTTGCATCACTTCGACATAATGTTGATGTTTATAATGTTTGCCTCTCTTCATCATCATGTTGCCTTAAATTATGTCATTAGAATAATGCTACCTTAAATTGGCACCTTTTACCTAGACAATTACCAAAACCACCATGACCGCCCCTTAGTACGCCCCCACCACCAAAGGTAGAAGGTTGGATAAGTCTAAACCATGTTTCTTGTTATTTAGTAATCACTAAAGAAAGGTTTCATATGAGAGTGAGTCTTCTTGAGAATAATGGCATCGTTGTAATTCATCTCTAAATCATTCGTGTATGGTCTCTAACTCACCAAATTGGCCCATCCTTTATTCCTTGAACTCTTTACCACCTTGAGCTTCCACATGGCATCAAAGCCGTATGGTTCTCCTACGAATTTATTTTCTCTATTCCTAGCACTATAGGTATATTTTCAATATTTTTGGGTTTTTGCTAAATGTTTGGCCCTCCATGTGCCCCTTTTCATTTTCAGTGTACTCCAAATTATAAAAATTTTTGTGCAGATCAACCTCTTGAATGATGCCATTTTATTGGTGAAGATTCCTTCATGTTAGTATGATCGATTGAAAGCAAAAGCTTTCATTCATCCTTTTGGCGTTCGTGTCAGAATTTCCATCATTGAGATTGGAAAAGATTCCTTCTTGATGAAGGTCATTGGCAGTGATTAGAGATTAGATTTTCTTTGGAGGAAGGTGCATTGGGTGAGAAAAATCTATTGGTATTTGATAACTCTTTGGTTAGAAAATTTCATATTTACAATTATTGAATTGCTCATCGAACAATCACTAGAAGTTTTTGATGATATTCCTTGGGATCAGGAACATATTAGTTTTTAAAAAAAAAATCGAACAACTAGATGTGGCAATCCTTCGTCGTCTAGAAAAGCAACATTGTTACTTATTTGAAAAATTCATCCCATTGTCAAATAACATCACATGTGTCCATCCATGTTTGATTAAATGACTCGAATTAAACAAGGGTACGAAAAATAGATGCCCCTAGATTGAAATAATATTTTGAAAGTTAGTAGAAAATGTAAGAAAATGGGTTCTTCTAATAAAATTACCCATTTACTAGACAAAGCTTGTTAGTTTGGATTTAGCTATTTTATAAAAATAAGATGATTCTATTCGAAATAATTTTATACTCTCTCCATGGCATACAAATAGTTTTTCCAAAAAATTTTACATATACTCAGAGATCTTTAATGGTGAAAGGTATATCATATATGTCTGTCAGTTTGAGAGGTTTCTTTTTACTAGTGAGTATACATCTAACCTCACACTAATCATCCTCTTGAAACTAGAGATGAGACAAAGGCTTATGAGAACCTAGTGCTTTGATGCGAGGTGAGAAGGAAGAATGAAGCAAAATGAGGGTCAAGCTCTTTTAGGGGAGAGGGAACCCAATATGGAGAAATGAGCGGGCTCATAAGATTAGTCCGAATATGAACCACAAAACTATTGTTTAATAAGCAAAATATAAAAACTAAATGCATAATCACACATATCATTCACATCACGAAACACGGAGAACATATGCCCCATCTTTAAATTTCAACACTTGAAGATTAAAAGAACTAATGATAGATAATTAAAAAAATCAACTTTGGAACCAATTTATTTAAGCATAAGTTTGTGAAACTTGAGATACCTATACATAACCTTAAGAAATGGTGAAAGAATCATAAGTTAGTGATATTTTGATGTAATTTTGAACTTTTATCTATACCATAAAATATTTGTAGCCCTCAATAATTCACTTCATGAATATAAAGCGGTCAAGCGCTTCCCTTAATCACCATTTCCCAAATCAAGTTCAGGTCCGACAAAAAGGTTGGATGAGTCGAGGGTCTAAAAAAAATGGATAAATTTCAAAGGTACAAACCCTAAACAGTCCTATTTTCTCACAGTTTGCCACGTATCCCCAGTGGACTGATCCTATCTGCCATAAACCACTGAGTAAGCGCACCAGGATGCTAGAATCTTCCCCAGGAGGATTGATACTCCTTGGATCTATGAGTCCCTCCCACTAGAATGCTCAGAAACGATGATTTTTTTACCCAGTTTCACGAAGAGAATGATCTTTGATGCATGATGAGTTGATAATCATAGATCATTCTTGCCTTTGGGATTTTAGTTGGTTTGGTTTCTTGCCCTTTTTTGATCATTGAAAAGATAGATCAGTTTTAGTACTATCTTTTTTAGACTGGTGGGTCTTATATTCTTGAGGTCATTTGATGATATGGGCCTAATTATTCCCGATAAATGAATTTTAATTTCGGAGCATTTTTCTTTTTCAATATCATTTGGAATGATCTTCGCAGTCTCGTTGATCGTAAATCTAAAGGATATTATCCAACGACGGTTTGATTAGACACCGAAAGATGATCGCCGGGATGTTTATTTCTTTTATTCAATCTTGAATAGAGCGAGGAAGGCTTTACGGTCGACGATCGATCTCGTCGGGGACCGAGACGGGGAACTGGTGAATAATATCTTGCCAAACGTTGCTTCGGTTGGAAGCGGCGGCGCGGCCAGATACGCAGCGCCAGACGGCGCTGTTGCACTTGAAGCCGCTGCCAAAGCTTATCTGCCAGACTCTATCCCCCGTTTTTACACGTCCCTTCGCCTCCAAATAGCTGAGCTCGTACCAAACTGAGGAAGAAGATGTGTTGCCGAAGCGATACAGCGTCATCCTGGAGGCTTCTACGTCTTCCGGGCTCAGTTTCAGGCGCTGTTGGATGCCGTCGATGACCGCACGGCCGCCGGCGTGGATGCAGAGGTGTTCGACTGCTCGCCGGAAGTTGGGGACGACGAAGTCCCCTTTGGAAAGTAGGCGGGAGAATGCTGCTGATAAGGCGTACCTGGCCATCTCGGAGTAGGGCAGCACGAGGGGCCCCAGGGAGGAGATGTTTGCGGATAAGGCTCTTCCTGCAACTTGAAGGAGCTCCTTGGAGAGGGATACCCCCACCCTGCCGTTTTCATCTGGCTCTTGGTAGACGGACCTGAACAATTAAACCATTCAGATGAAGATGACAATGATGATGTCGTCGATGACAATGATGTTGACGAGGATAGCGGTGAATTGGGATGCGCTGATGATGGCGGTGATGATGAGACGTAAAGCTAAAGATATAGCGAAGAAAAGGATCTTGCACGTACAATCCTTCGATGATGATGGTCTCCGAGAGATAATAGGCACATGACTAGACAGAGAGGTGAAATATGATCTTTCATGTACCAACTGAGGGATGCAAGTAACAGGGCTATAGAGAGAGAGAGAGATATGAAACAAGAGTGGAAGGATGGTGGTGGTGGTGATGATGGTGATGATTAACGAGAAAAGTAAGATGATAAGCAAGTAGAAGAAAAAAACCCTAGAAGAAAAAGAAAAGATAGAACCTGTAGGCACGATCATCATACCCAAGGTGGGTTCGCACTAGATGCTGCAGAACGTACTTGGAGCACCGCCGGAAGCATTTCCTATTGGAGAGGAGGATGGCGGCGCCGCCCATCCGAAACAGGCAGTTAGTCACCACCATCGACTTGACCTTGCCGCTGTACCCATGAGCGCCCACCGCTTCCATGCTGACCACCAATGCCAGAAACTCGCGTCTCTCCTGCATTAGATCCTTCACCAGGTCAACGGACAGCAGCCCCGCGCTGCAACCCATTCCAGTTAAACTATAAGTCAACACGTCGCCCCGCAGACCAAACTCATTGACCACCATAGCAGAAATGGATGGCGAAGGCGAGGAGAGACTGCAATTCGAGACGACCGCGTCGATTGATGCGGGTTCCACGCCGTTGACAGAGAGTAAATCGGATATTATCGGGTAGAGGACGGTCTGAATCTCTTCTTCCATGGCGCGAAGGGTTTGGTTGGCTGGGATTTCGTGGGCTGGGTCAGGCGCAGAGCTATCTTCGCTCACGCCTGATCGCTTCAGAACTTTGAGGTGGAAGTCGGCGAGATCTTCGTCTCCTCCGCTGCTGAACCAGACATGCTCCGCAAACGTCGAAAACGGCGCGCGCAAGGTCTTTGCTGGGCGGTAGCACCGATAGTCCACCAAGAACACATGGCGGGGCCACCACCGAACCCAAAAGATCGCCGACAGTAGAATCACAAGGATCGTCGCCAATAGAGAAACCCAAACAGTGGACTCTGCCATCGCCTCCTCTCTCTCTGACTCTCGCCAGTCGCCTGTTTGTAAACATGGTTCTCAATTCTCATTGGAAGAATGAACAGCGAAATCGGGTTATCATGTGGAGGGCGTGTTGTTCAGGGATCCACATCACCGAAAATGCAAGTGGCAGACACACACTCTCTCTCTAGAGTGAACAGAAACAAGAGCAAGCAAGAAGGACAGCTGGTGGAATAGGAAGAAGAAATGCGAAGGGCGTGAGGAGGACAACCCGTGAGGGAAAGCGTCCACGTTAGGACAAGAAGCCGCGCTCGTTTGAGATTCCAGGTGGCGAAAAGAGCGATATTCGCTGGTTTAAAGCTTCTTCCCCCCCGAGGAAATCGCGCTTTAAAGCGGGGTGCTTTCTGTTCACGCTCGGCGTCGAGAGACTAGGCCTTCATACTAGTTCGGACATGTCGCTTCTCCCAGATTTCTAGAGAGAGAAAGAGCGAGCGAGAATTATAAATCTCGGACGAAAGATTCTCGTACAGAGGAGAACACTATTCATTAGTGCATCAACAGAGAGGTAGCAGGCAAGAGACTAAGAGAGAGATCATTTGGCGATTTCTAAAACCCTAATCCACTTGCCGTCTGGAACCTACACTTACAGAGAAAGGGATAGAGAGAGCTAATCTTGTCAGAAGATCCTCGTTGTCAATATGAGGGCTCAATCCGTGTCAGCTTTTTGTCCAGATCGAAATAGTTAAAGAACACGTGAATTCCCGTTGATTAAAACACTTAATCATTCGTGATCTTCACGCAAGAACAATTCTCCGCATAATAAATCCACCAAAATTGCCAAATTTCGAGCAACGGTAACAGCTTGGTTTCCAGAGGCCTGCGCTCCTTGCCTTTTCCCTCATCCGGACAGTCACGAGCGAACGTTCCATCCTCACCTCAGCCTTCTCCGCCCCCCGCCCATCCTCCTCTCTCTTCAGGAAATGTGAAGAAGAACCCGTTAATGGCGGCGACCGTGAGCCATTCCTCAAGCATGGCGAACCAGAGCAGTCAACGGCTTGACCTGGACGCAGTCCGGGCGATGATCTCCTCAGTAGACAACCACGTACAGCACTTTCTCTCAGACGACTCCGCTCGGGCCGAGCTCCAATCTCGCTGTACCGCCCGCCTCGCCGCCGCTCAGAGACGCGGCCACTTCGAGTTCTCCGAGGACTCCGTCCTCTCAAATCTCTACTGGGGCGTCGAGAACGTCGAGTCAGCGATAAAGACGGAATCCCCAGAAGAGCGCCGATCGCGGCTGATGTCCTCCGAAAGAATGCTGCAGATTCCAGCGATGCTAGAAGAAGACGGGAACACGGCGGGAATATCAAACAAGTACATAGTCTGCTGCTCCTACTTCTACCTCTCGCTAGTACGAAGACTTCAGAAGGATGCGTGGCAGATGGCGATACATATGCTCCAGGCGGTGATTGTTTCGCCGCGTCTGTTGCGGATGGAGTTTGCTCCTGGGCTGAGTGGGAAGCTCTTCGTGCTGCGGTCAGGGTTTGGTGGGTGCGAGGATGCCGTGGATGAGGCGACGGGGAAGCTCGCAAGGAGGTACAAGGATTGGCTCATGTATTATCGGGTCCTCTCCTATGGGGAAAATTCTTCTTCCCATACCAGGGTTTTCCCCGCCATTGAAGAATCGAGATGTACTGAGCTCTTGGGCTACTGGTGAGCATCTCTCTTTATCTGTCCGTATCTCTCTCGTGATAATTGATAAAGCGCGTCGCAGGGATCAAATGTCAGCGGAGTCCACATACTCAGTTTCTGCAGAACAAGAAGAGTTCAGGAAGATCTTTCATAAAGTAAGAAACCCTGGTGAAATAATTCTGCAAATACTCGCTTCTTCTTAGTCTTGATTTCTTTGAGCTGTTGCAGTTCATGATGCACCTTCCCCAGAGCCTTCCGGAAGATCAGGATAAAGAGAGAACAGCTTCCAGAATTAAAAACTTTATGAGAAGGGACAATTTCGTGGGCACCGAAGAAGGAATGAATCTCTTGATAAAGCTCAACTGCAGCATGTACAACGAAGACGGAGAAGGCTTCGACATCAAGCAGCTCCAAGCGATGCTGGAAGATTCTCAGTCGGATACGTCCTCCCACTCACAAGACGAGAGCGATTCAGAGGTAGAAGATTCTAGAGAACCATTAAGTCTGATTAAATTTATATAAAATAAAAATATACTCTGTGAAACAGCCAAGAACAGGAACCCGAGAGAACCCGCCGGAGCGCCTGTGCGGAAATCAAGAACTAAGTATTATCAGGCGAGTGCGGAAGGAGGTTCCTTTTTTCCTCAAGATTACGTCCTCTGACGTCGCTATTTGTTTTCAGGAAAACCTCCGGCAAACAGCCGTTATCATCTCCGGAATTGGATATAAAAAGCGGGTACATCGTCTCGGGAAAATCTCTGGGCTCCTTCAGCGATCTGAGTCTCTCTGTCCTGGACATAAGAAACGCCGGTCCTTGCGCATCCTACGGCGGATACATGGATTACAGCACACCTCCTAGCAGATCTCCGGCGCGCGAATTTCGATGCTTTGGACAGTTACCTGCGAAACTCCTTCGACGGTGCAATCTCCCAGAGTTTGTCCATTTCGGGAGCTTCTCGAGGAAGAAGCTCACTTATCCGAGCGTTGACAAAAGCTGGATTGACTCGCTGTCAACCTGCGATAACGATAATCGAAGAGAGTTTCTCGGTCGTTTTGAAAAAGCGATTGCCACGGTATTTTTCTCTCAAGGACTAGGAAAATGCGAAGAAGCTGGACTCGAAGTGACCTCCGTGTGGGAGATGTTGACGAGTAAACCGGCTGCGAAGTACTGTTCACTGAAGCAGGGAATCCTCCATCAGCTTCTCGACATTATCTCCTCCTCCAAGGAAGAAAGACTGATCAGAACTTCAGTATACGTTCTTCTGGTCTTGATCTCCGAAGACCAGTCAGTGATAGAAGACATCAAGAGGAAGGATTTGCATCTCTGCTGCCTCGCGAGGGCTCTGAAAACGAACATCCAGGAAGCCGTGATCTTGATCTACATGCTTAAGCCGACGCCATCAGAGATCAAAGATCTCGAGCTTTTGCCTTCTCTCGTGGAGATAGCGTGCAATCCGCATCCGGGATATAAACAAGCTACTTTATCTCTCCCTCTGTCGCCTACTGCCGCTTCTATATCCATGATCGAGATCCTGGTCACCGCATTTGATTACGTCACGAATAATTCCCATCTGGCGGCGATAAGCTCCCCGCAGATACTTTCCAAGCTTATAAACGTGGCGAATAACAAGAATCTTGAAGAAGGAGTGGCTTTGGCGGCTGTTCTAGTGAGATGTATGCGTTTGAGCGGGAATTGCCGGAAATTTCTATCTCAGGTTACACCTGTTGATCCGTTTCTGCATTTGTTAAAGAGCGGCGAACTGCGTGCGAAGTACGCTGCTCTGGAGTACCTTCACGAGATTCTTCGAATGCCGCGGTATGATGATCCCGACTGATCTCCGTGGCGTTCTTTGGATAACTTTTCTTCTTTTTTTTTTGGTTTCAGATCAGCTGCGATCTTGTTGCTGCATCAGATACGTCAGCAGGGAAAGATCAACATCATGCACACCTTGATGGCTTGCGTTCATCAAGCGCAGCTAGAACATAAACTTCTTGCCGCGAATCTTTTGCTCCAACTCGACATGCTTGTAAGTTTTGGGGTGCAACTTGATTCTTGTTTACTCGACTGGTGTAATTTTTCGAGTTCTTTACAGGATGATTCCCTTGGGAAAAGTGTGTTCAAAGAGGAAGCAATGGAAGTTCTGCTAGAAGCTCTTGAATCCGAAGAAACAGCGAGTACCCATGTCCTGTCAGGATTCATTCTCTCCAATTTAGGAGGAACTTACGCTTGGACCGGGGAACCCTACACCGCAGCCTGGCTCGTTAAAAAGGGAGGTCTTTCCTCAAACTCCCAGAGGAATATGATAAAAAACGTAGACTGGTGTGATCCCTGCCTGCAGGTTCAGAGAAAAACCCTAAAGTTTTTCTTATTTTTTAATATCTGGGTTCATTTAAATTTTTAATTTTCATGGAGAAATTGTTAGGAAGCTGAGCTGGATGCATGGAGCAGCAAGGTCGCGAGGAGTATGATCAGACTGGGAAGTTCAGTGTTCGGTGCCCTAGCCAAAGGGATTCAGAGCAAGACGAGGAGCGTTTCCCGAGACTGTCTGATCACCATCACGTGGTTAGGGTTCGAGATGGCCGCCATGGGTCCCGCCAATCTGAGATTCTCGGCCGGCGATGCGCTTCTGCAAGGAGTCTTCAATCTTCTTCATCCTGGATGGGAGCTCGACGAGCGAGTTCTTGCGTGCCAATGCGTGTATAACTACGCCTCCGGCAAAGGTAAAGGACATTAACTCCTTGCCGACTACATCAAATGATCCGATCATCTTGAGATCTTTTTTTTTATCAGGGATGCAGAAGGTGATGAATTTCTCGGAGGGTCTGCGGGAATCATTCAGACGGCTCTCCGGCATCACCTGGATGGCGGAAGAACTGCTCCGGGTCACTGATTATCTTCTTCCCACGAAAGCGGTAGACTTCCCTGAAAGAAATCCTAGGAAATGAAGTATTGTCTTTTTCCTCTCTCCGTTGACTTTTCTTTTTCTTGGGAAGAACAGCATGTATCTTGCGTTCATTCGCAAATCCTCGAAGCCGGCGGCGGTGGAAACGGAGCTTCTACGTCGCTGATCTTTTACCGGGGTCAGCTTCTCGCGGGATACGCTGACGGCACCATGAAGGTAAACCCTAATGCAAAACACGTTGACCATTCAACCCGTTGACTTTTGAGGTTTACGACTAGGTCTGGGAAATTAGAGGCCAGACGACTAGGCTTCTGTTAGAAGTGAGGGAGCACAGAAAGGCCGTCACTTGTTTTTCTCTCGCGGAACCTGGAAATCTTCTAAGCGGATCCTCCGATCGAACTGTTAGGGTAATTGACCGGTGCAGATCTTCAATTTTAATTCATGGTCCATGCTCACGGGTCTTCGTTGCAGGTGTGGCAGATGGTCCAGAAAAAGCTGGAATGCCTTCAGACGATCGACATGAAGTCGCCAGTTCAGAGAATCGAATCCTACGGAGACATGATCTTCGCCATCACTCAGAGCCGCGGACTTAAAGTCTACCGCTCGTCTAAGACCGTTCAGACTCTCTGCAAGGGCAAGTATTTGAAATGTCTTGCGATTTCCCAGGGAAAGATTTACGTGGGTTGCTCAGATTCCAGTATACAGGTGCCTCTTTGGAACGGATCCTGCATTGTTGGGTTTCTTTTTCTTTTCTAGGGTTTTGAATAGTTTGGTGACAGGAAATCGACGTCGTGGATGATCGGAAGGAAGAGATCAAGCCGCCGGCCAATCGCTGGGCGATAAACAGCAGGCCTGTGGGGTCCATCGTCTTCTACAAAGGCTGGGTTTACCATGCGGGTAATAACATCGAAGGATCGAAATCCAAGGTGATGTCAGCTCGCAGAAAAGGATAGCTAGAAGCGGTATTTTACCGTTCTTGAGAAAAAAAATGCAGGAGTGGAGGAGAAGAAGCAAGCCGGAAGTGAAGATCAGCTTGCCCAGGAGTAGCAGCGTGGTGCAGATGGCCGTGATCGAGGACTTCATTTATCTGACCACAAGCTGCTCTCCGAGCACGATCCAGGTAATTAATTATTCAAGCCAAATAGTCTGGATAAAGACGAGCTAATCCTCGGTCTTTGACTGTTCTTCCGCATTGAAGATATGGCTGCGAGGTCAACAGAAGAAGGTGGGGAGACTGTCGGCGGGCAGTAAGATCGTGAGCCTCCTGACGGCCAACGATATCGTTCTCTGCGGCACCGAAAACGGGCTGATAAAGGTGCGGAATACTGCTTATCATCAATCTTCCTTCGTGAGCTTCTGTGTATCGAAATTCGCTTGTGGCAGGGCTGGATTCCTCTGTAAAGAAGAAGATGAGGAAATTTGAAGAAGCAGACAGCCGCCGATCGTGTAAATTCTTCTGTAAATGGGCCGGGGTGCTGGATTTTCTTTCTCCTCGGTCGCCGGAACTCGTTCCTCCCCATTCAAATTTGTTATTAACTAATTATTCATAGACAAACTTCTGTACTTCAATTAAAAAAATAATTCAATGACAGATTGCTCATAAAAATTGGCGATCACGTGTTCTACCCGGCCCATTTCTTTTCTGTTTTGATCCAATGGGCTCCAACCACTCAAGTCCCTTGTGGATTTCTAGTCTTTGTTTTAAGAACAGTGATTTGAACAATTGATAAGGCATGAATTATATAGATACAAGATGATGATGGTAGTTGACTTCTTGTCAATCATGGATGCCAGTTGTACATGTTGACTTCTTGTCAATCATGGATGCCAGTTGTGCATGTTGACTTCTTGTCAATCATGGATGCCAGTTGTACATGTTGACTTTGGTCCCTCCTAACAACCCACCAAACTAATTTATTGGTTTATCCTCTTTGAATTATTTAAATAGCATCTCCCAATGCAAGCATAGAGTTTTTCTAGACATGACTCGACTCTCTTGGTTTCAACCACCATGTTTGTTCGAGGGTTATCCTCTTGGCCACCGACCTCATTTATCGATGAAGTTACCCTTCATCGACTCGAATTGGACTTCAAACCTTTTTCTCTTATCGCCGAATACATTCGATCTTATTTCTCACGATCGAACAAACATGAACATAAACATGAATGAACTCCTCATCATTCGCAAAAGATTAGGAAGTTTAATTAGTCGAAGAACGATCGCATTGTTATATTTGTTTTGATTTTTTTAATTATCTATATGTGCGTGTATTTAAAAGAATTCATATATTTGACACTTATTATTTGATCAATTGATATAAATGTATTTCAAAGACATTATTTTCACTCATTTGATTTCAATATATCTCTTTTAAATTTATAAATTTCTATTGATGATTCATGAATATAAATATCTTTCAACAAATTTATGAAACCTATTTGAAATATATGTGCGATATATATATATATATATGATTTAATATTTGATGTCTATTCATGATTAATTAAGATTAATATCTTTCTACGAATAAATTTTAACATATTTTGCATGCAAACATACATTTGTATGTATATGTTTTAAATCTTCAATATCTATTCATAATTAAATAATATAAACACATTTCAATTTTTTTTAGATATTGGACACGTACATCTTATAAATCCTTGATATTTATTTATGATAAATTTATATAAATTTCTTTCAAAAATTAATTTAACATGGATGATATGTATACATATTCGATATTTTATTATCTTTATTTTGCAATTTGTACTTTTCATCGCCACATCTATTTATAGGTATTTTCAACATGAACAACAATCGAACACACGAATGGCTGATGTATCATGGAAGGGTGATGCCGATTATCTGATAGACGACGCCTAGATACCATGGATGGGTGATGGATGACGGATGCACTGGACATGGACTATTGTCGTGGATGACGGATATCTGATACTTACGTTAACAGATATCTGACATCCACATCCATCATCCGGTACAGGGGATGAAGACGGATGACGGATGACGGATGTCGGTGTACCATATCCGATACCCCATAACCGATATCCATGGTCCAGATGACAGTACCGGCTCCATTAAGAGATTCCGTCGCACTAAACCCTAAATAAAACCCTTCTGGCCTCGTTGTCCCCTGCGCCCCGGTGCGGCTCCTCAGTCCTCAATGGCGCGCTTCAGAAACGTAAGTATATTCCGCCTTCCGAGCATGTGAATTTGGATTTTTGATCTTTCCCCTTCTTCCTGACCGATGATTCATTTGGTTACCTCAGAAGGGACGAAAACAGTTCACCCAGCCGGTAGCTGCGAGGAAAAAGCCCGGAGTCGATCAAGTGACGGGGGAGAAGATCCCGAAAAGCTTCGTCTTCGCTCGCGGCAAGTTACCCGGACCTCTCAAACAACTAAAGCTCGATCTCCGGAAATTAATGCTCCCTCACACCGCCCTCAAGCTGAAGGTCCATAACTCTCCCTCTTATTTCATTAAAAATTTAAAGAAATTATTTAATTTTTATTTTTATATCAGGAGAAGAAGCGGAATAATTTAAAGGATTTTCTGAACGTTGCTGGGCCGATGGGGGTTACCCATTTTTTCATTTTGTCGAAAACCGGGAGTTCTCCTTATTTGCGTCTCGCCAGAACTCCTCAAGGACCAACTCTATCATTTAAATTAAAAGATTACGCCTTGGCTTCCGATGTCGCTCGATCTCAAGCGCGACCCAGATGCCCTCCCGATCTGTTCAAGAATCCCCCACTTGTATGTTTTTGGGATAACTCAATGGCATTTTCATTAATTATTTAAATGTGGTGAATTGAGGGAAAAAATAACTTATTTGGTTAGCCAAGATCCAAAAAAGTTAGATTAGAATTCAGAGTTATACTATGAAATAAGAACGCAGAAATATACTATTTCCTATATTTTATTGGTTTATACTTTTGAGTTATATGATTTTTAATATTTATATTTCACAGAAAAATACATTAAATCTTTTGAATTGAGTATAATATTTTTTTACTGGATTCGAAAAATCCAGAGAAAATGAAATTAGAAAATACTTACATGTGATGTGTCGGGCTTATAACTCAGAGTTATACGATTTTTTTAACAATTAAATATCACTCTGTTGAAAAAAAAGTGTTCGATACAGAATGAATCTATTTATTAGATTAACGAGTTCCAAAATAATTGAAATAGGAATAATGAGTGTCATATGAGTATTATTTATTGGGTATATTTTCTTCCTCAACTTTTTTGTTTGAACAGATCGTGTTATCTGGATTTGGATCGGGAGAACAGCATTTGAAGCTCACAACCATTATGTTTCAGAATATATTTCCTGCCATTGACATAAACATGGTCTGTAGTCCATGAATAAGTAATCAAGATTAGAGGTTTGTGCTTTGTTTAGAACTTTTGCGGGATGAATTTTCAGGTCAATCTGTCTACTTGTAAGCGGATAGTGTTGCTGAATTATGATAAGGAGACAAAATTGATCGACTTTCGGCACTACTCGATTCGGTTGCAGCCTGTTGGTGTTTCTCGGAGGATTAGGAAGTTTGTTCAAAGCCATCAGGTCCCGGATTTGAGAAATCTTGAAGATGTTAGCGAGTTTGTCACAAAGTAAGCTCAAATGGTCACAGCCAATGATTTTCTCTTGTCTGTTGAAAGCTTAAATTTCATCAGTAGGCTTACATGAATCTCTCTCAGTCATTCTTATTCTCTCCAGGACATTCTCTCTCTCTCTCTCTCTCTCGGTTGTTGTCTGTCGGTTTCTCATTCTAACTCCCTCAGCCTTTCTGACTCTCCCTCTCGTTTTCTTGCACATTCTGATCATCACATTTTCACAATCTCTCTCCCATTCTTTCTCTCTAACTCACATTTTTTTTTTTCTCTAAACCTTTTTTTCTCTGTATTTCTCATATTCTCAATCTCTCTTACACACATTCTCATTCTCTATTACTGGCGTATTCTGATTCTCATCTCTCTCCCCTGGTCCTCATTCTTTCCCTCACGTTGTCTATCACAATGTCTTTCTCTTACTCATTCCCCTCAATCTCGTTCTTTTTCACGTCCTCATCCTATCTTTTTCACACATTTGCTCTCTCTCTTGCTCTCGCTTTCTCTTTTTTTTGCCCACACATGCAGCCACTCTTATTCTATGTAGTTCTCTCTCCCTCATTCTCTCAATCATTTCTCACTCGTTGAATTATTTTTCTTTCATTCTCATTGACTCCTTCCTCTCTCTCTCTCTCTCACTCTATCTTTCACACGCATTCTGTAATTCATTCTGGTCATTCTGTGCGTTTCTCACACTTTGTCTGTTTTGTTCACATTCACTTTCTGTCTCGCACACCCTCATTCTTTTATTCGTTCTTTCTCTTTCTCTCCCATGGGCTTTTTTCATTTCTTATAGATTATCTCTTAATTCTCTCATCAGTACGCACACTCATTCTGTAATTCATTCATTGTCATTCTGTCTTTCTTACCTTCCCATTTCTTCAATTTCTTTGTCATTCATTTTTTCTCTTTCCTCCCTCTCCCTTTCCCTCATTCCTCTGACTCTCTCTCTCTCTCTTCCCCTTCCTCTGTCTTTCTTATTCTCTCCCTTCCTGCTCGGCTCCTCTCTCTCCTCTGACACATGCTGACTCCTCTCACAAATTCTGTAGCTCTTATTCGCCCTACGACTTTCATTTTTTTCACACTCACACCCAATCACTCGTCCCCTCTCACTCACTATGCTGATTAACTGGACTCTGCAATCACAAGGGCTGGTTACGGGTCAGAGAGTGAAGCCGATGATGAAGCAGCAACAGTGAGTCTGGCCAATGATCTGGGTCGAGTCAACCGTGCCTCCAACCGCAGTGCCATCAAGCTCCAGGAAATTGGGCCCCGCATGACTCTCCACTTGGTCAAGATCGAGGAAGGTCTCTGCTCTGGCTCTCTTATCTTCAACGATTATGGTGAGACAAAGTGCCTTCAAGCCCTCTCTTTTTCCCGCAATTTCTCGTCAAGCCTCCTCCCATTGTCCTTGCCTTACTTGCCCAGCTGAAGGATCTAACGGAGGAGACGATCAAGAAGGCGAAGAGCAGCTGGCTTCTTCAGAATAATCAGGTCCGTGTTATCTTTGCTTATTCCGGAAATTTCCGGTCACTGTATATTGACTATTAAGTCAACGCCGGATAGTAATGTTCTATTGGGAAATTACTTAAAGTCGTCTTCTTTCCTGGCTCTTGGCGACTGTGGAATTTGTGTGAAATACGTGCGCATGTACCGTTGACTTTTTAGCATTTAACGTTGTCGCAATCGAGTTTTTCCACTTGTTCTTGAATTGATATCTGCATGTGTATGAAAGTGCTATGCCCTTAGTCGGACACGTGGCGAAATCCAGGGCCCACCGAACGTGCTGGCATGAAAAAGAGCTGTTTTCCCGCACGATGAGATCTGGGCGTCGACCAGTCTTCGTGCGGCAACAGCTGGTCCAGCCAGGATAGAGATTAGCGCTCACGGTACGCGGATTCATGTTTCTGAATCAGCGTGCTACGCGAAACGTACGCGAATCATCGCCGCTTTACCCGTATCAAATTTTTAATTGCGGAAGAGTGGGGTTAAGGGTAGCGGTTTAGGGGTATATTGATAATTTCAGTACAGCGATTTGTGACGGCTATGTCTGAGCAACTGTTTATCGGCTAGTGGGACGTAGATTTCATGGTTGTTGGAGATTAGGTCTCGGAGAATTTAAACTGTTCCGGCGGATCACCAGAACTCTATCGTGGTCTCACTTCTCCGTCCAGTCACTACAAAGAGGAAAAATACGAATCCTCGTCATCTTCTCTTGTACGGCCAGAAGGGCAGAGAACCAGCGCAGGAGAAGAAAATAACGAATTTCTGATTTCCGGGTAAATCCTCTCCCCTGATTCCTCCATATGAGATCTATAAATCATTACGATTGCTCTCCTAATTCGCATAAATTATTTTCTATCGCATGCAGGGATGGGATCTGACCTAATTTTCAGAGGCCACGAGGAACCTCCGCCGCAATCCAGCGGCGTCGCCGGCACCTACTCCCCAAAGCGAGAAAAAAGATGGCTGATGACGTCGTTCCGTCCAATCCGGTACCTTCTCCGAGAGCAGCGCCTCTTGTTCGTCCTCCTCGGCATGGCGATCGCATCAGTGTTCTTCTACGTTGGTCCTTTTCTATCGCCCGTGACGTCATCGTCCTCATCCGGAAGCATCCATGTGCCGGCCACCATTAGATCTGGATACGAGAGAGACCCAGAAACGTATAGTGACTTGGGTTTTCCGGGACACCAGCGTGGCAGAGATCTCGTAGTGGGGAATACCGGAGCAAAAGTGCCTTTGGGCATTAAAAGGAAGATCTTGAGGATTGTGGTTACCGGAGGAGCCGGCTTCGTGGGGTCGCACCTCGTGGATAGGTTGATGGAAAGGGGAGATAGCGTGATCGTCGTGGATAATTTCTTCACGGGGAGGAAGGAAAACGTCATGCATCATTTCGGGAACCCCCGCTTCGAGCTAATCCGTCATGATGTTGTGGAGCCGTTGCTCTTGGAGGTGGACCAGATCTACCATCTCGCTTGCCCGGCTTCCCCCGTCCATTACAAGTTCAATCCCGTCAAGACCATCATATCCTTCTTTATTTTGGTTTTCCGATGATTATTTACTATGATTTTTCTATCATTATATATTCTGTCAAATTCTGTCTTTTTCTTGACGAAATATCTGGCACAAGACCAACGTGGTGGGAACGCTGAACATGCTGGGACTCGCCAAGAGAGTCGGCGCGAAGTTCTTGCTCACCAGCACGAGCGAAGTTTATGGCGATCCTCTGGAGCATCCGCAGAAGGAGACTTACTGGGGCAACGTCAATCCCATCGGTAAAAAAACGAAGT
Organism: Lemna minuta; assembly: GCA_024174645.1. Lineage (NCBI taxonomy): Eukaryota > Viridiplantae > Streptophyta > Magnoliopsida > Alismatales > Araceae > Lemna > Lemna minuta. The sequence continues at coordinate 11,802,674 of CM044104.1, read as the reverse complement.
AGAAAAATCAGATTAAAATGGTAAATGAGGAAAAATAAGATTCAAGAGGCCTGTGAGAAATAGTTGATATTAAAATAAAAGACAGATGAGCGAACTTCATGTTTTCTATCTTTTTCCTCCAATCGTACCCTTGTCCGTTCTCGTTTGAATTGGTATTAATTTGTCGCCTTTTATCATTGCAAAATTGTTCACGAAGATCTGGGCCCTCTTCCACAGGTGTACGAAGCTGCTACGACGAGGGGAAGCGTACGGCGGAGACTTTGGCCATGGATTACCACCGGGGAGCGGGAGTTGAGGTACGAACGAAAGATCGAAAATTCCAATTTGAGATGAACAATTGTCCTGAATTTTGTCCTTTTGAATTATTTAACTTTATGGGCTTGGATTGCAGGTGAGGATTGCCAGGATCTTCAACACGTACGGCCCTCGGATGTGCATCGATGATGGCCGCGTCGTCAGCAACTTCGTCGCTCAGGTGATTCTTCCAGTTAAATCTAGTTGCTTCACTTTGCTTTTGAGGTTGACTGTCAGACTGATTTTTTATTTACCAGGCCCTGAGGAAGGAGCCGTTGACCGTTTACGGAGATGGCAAGCAAACCAGGAGCTTCCAGTACGTCTCCGATCTGGTAAACCCCCATCGATGATTTTTGCACGTTTTAAGGGTGTTTCCTCTACGGAAAAAGTGACGGATTTCTTCCACGCGGGCAGGTTGAAGGATTAATCAGACTGATGGAAGGGGAACACGTGGGCCCTTTCAATTTGGGCAATCCCGGGGAATTCACCATGCTCGAGCTGGCCAAGGTAGAATTGAATTTTTATATCCTTTTTCTCTGACCGCCTCGTCTCCCTCATCGTTGACTTTTTTTTACAGGTGGTTCAAGACGTCATTGATCCGAATGCGAAAATCGATTTTAGGCCCAACACGCAGGATGACCCGCATAAAAGGAAACCAGATATCACGAAGGCCAAGGATTTGCTAGGGTGGGAGCCCACCGTTCCATTGAGAAAGGGTCTTCCTCGCATGGTCAGCGACTTCAGGATGCGAATCTTCGGCGACCACGGTGGGGCCCAGTCGAGCACTTCGGCTGTCGACAAGGCTAGCTAGAGATAAAATTTATCTTGAATTTTAACGGTTGAATTCTCATCTTTTTGGTGTGTTTTAATCCGCTGGATACGAGTAAAATGAACTACACTGGATCCATAGATCTGTTACAAACCGGTAAAGTCAAGCATGCGAGAAGATACGGAGATTCTCTCTCTCTCTCTCTCCGTCTCTCTTCATTTAGGGTTCCGGAGGACGATGATGACGGAGTCGCCACGCAGGAACATCTTGCTAATGAAGCGATCCTTGTTGACGGGCTGCGCCTTCTTCTTCCCCTTACCCGTTTTGGGCACCTGTGAATGAGAGAGAAGAGTAAGAAAGGAAAAACGTATCTATAAAGAGAGAGAGAGGGAGGTAGGATATGACCTCGGTCCACATCTCTCGGACGTTCTCCAGCACCATATTGCAATGGCGGTCAAAAGCTCTGACGCGGCCAAGAAGCTTCTTGTTATTCCGGCAATTGATTAGAACCTTCAGAAATCAAATATCGCCGTCAAATGATAGTGAGAGAAAGAAAGAAAAACTATAAGATAGATGAGGCAGAGAACTGGTTAGGGAAAACAGAGTGGAGGACAAGAGAAAGAGAGATGAAGAAGAAGATCAAGAGAGGGGGAGAGGAGGGAGAAAAAAGAACCTGAGTATTGTTTTTAACGCTCATCATTAGAACTGAGAGCGGACCAGTGTTGAATTCCTCTTCCTCCTTCTTCACCTGAAAAGTCAACTCGTATAAAGATACAGGTAAATGTTTCATGGATCCAGATACATGCATTTAAATATGCATCTAGATATAATGTTAATGATCTCGGCGAAGGAACTCACAAGTCTACGAGAAATTATTGTCAACGTACTATCACCACAAGTTTCTCTCATCAAATTGTTTTTTTTTAAGATCCATGAAACAGGATCCGTGTCAACTCAACCTTTCCCCATTTGAGAACACAAGCACACACACACATGTATGTGTGTGGATTGATCAGGATACACAGGTTCAAAGGTTTACAGTCAACAGTTTAGCAGGTTAGGGCTTTAGAGACGCCGTTTGGTTTAGGGTTTACAGCGGTTGAAGGTTTAGGGTTCTAAGGATTAATGATCACTTCCGTCAAATGGACAGTGAGCCAACAATTGTACCAGAAAAGATGTTTTACCCAGAAAACAAAAGACCTCAAAAATTTTCCTCGTGAAATAAAAGTTCAGAGGTTCATCTTTCTCAACGATTTTCTACCGGTTGATCTAGGGCTGAATTGAATGTCAATCTAGGTAAGTCAGAATAATATTTCTACGACAAATTAAAGCATTCATTAATAGGAGATGATGACTCACCACTCCATCTTCTTCCATTTGATATTCTGCGTTCAAAAACAAAGAGTTACTGATCAGAATAGAGTTTAACCATTTGAATAACAAATCGATAAAAGATGAGAAATACACGTAACAAAGCTCAGCTAATTCGAGATCAAGATCACCAAATTCAAAAAAATGCCGCTTCGTTAGAGAGTTCAGATCGAAATGTGGATATCAACATTTCTAATTCAGATCGTAAGCTATCACACAGACTTGGCGACGCGAAAAACCTAAGTTGGATAGACTTTTTCCACTAAGTACGAGACTATTTCCCGTCAAAGTTAATAGCACATCTGGAATGCAGAAGATAGGCGACCAAGTAGATTGACAATGAATCTGCAATGCGATACTTCTCCTTTAGAACGGCAAGGGGGGAGAGCAGAAGAACGAGATTTAAACAAAGAACGGACTACGGAAATGAACTCAATTTCCCTGGAGATTACCTGGATGCCGACGGACGCCGGAGAAAAATTATCGCCTTTAAGAACGGGAGAAGGAACCGAGAAAATAAGAACTAGGGTTTTGCTCCTCCAAAAGGTTCTGTACTAGCCGAGGAACTAAGCTACTTCTCTAAATGGCAGTTCTGGCCCATTAACAAACTATCCGTATTTTCGGCCCAAAGGCAGCGTTCTGGTAGATCCAGCCATGATTGCGCTGATGATGATCGATGGCTGAGATCGAGGGGAATCGATCACATCTGATCGAGTAACGATCGATTCTAGTCGACCCGATCTTCACGTGATCATCTCCTTTCTCAAATCCCGGGCTTTTTCAGCACCTAGAGAGAGAAAGCATGAAGAAAAAAAACTTTGAATTTCATCGGCTCCGATGAATCTCTGGCCTGCCCTAGGGTTCATCACAGTGTCCTTTTTATCAATTTTATTAGATATCTTTAATCGGCTCATAGAGAGAGAAAGCATGAAAAGCTTGGTAGACGATCTTCGATCTTTGGCCTGCCTTTAGGGTTGATTACCGAATTTTTTTTACCAATTTTATTCACTCGGATTAATCTGATCCTTGAGAGAGAAAGCATGACGAAAATTAGAGAACCTTTCTACCAATTTTCTCAAATCCCTTTTGCCAGCTCCCAGAAAGAGAAAGCATTCTTCCATTGCAGTTTGTCTTTGAGCACCTTAAGATTCTCAGACTCTCTCTTTCTCTCATCTTGCTTGGAAAGGATAACCCACTTGAAATTTAACCAGTTCGATTCCTGAAAAAAAACTCTGAAAGGTCTCGTCTTGTAGCCGTAACCGGAAGGGTTGTTTCTTGAGACGACAGTTTCCCAGTCAACACCATTAGACGCCAAACCTCCTACAGGAAGGAAAACCCATTTCACAGATCCATTTCGATTCATGAAAATGTCGCAGAGGTCTCATCTTCGACCAGAAACAATCCGCCTGTTATCTTGTCAAGAAAGAGACTCTCCTCCTTCCTCCTTATCTCCTCCCTCTCTGATTTTCCACCACTCGCTGAAACCGTAGAAAGAAACAAAAAAAAAAAAAAAAAAATCTTCATCGGTGCTCCATTACCGGCCAGAGCGAGAAAGAATTGACAGCTCGCTTCCGACAAGAAGGCCGCCCGAATGTTTCCGCGGGCATCACCCTCATGGACTCACGGGCTCCCCACCAGCTGTTCCCTCTCAGTTTCCTCGATTGCTCAGACTCCATCCTCTCTCTTCTTCATCACTCCATCTCCCAGATCTATTCAGGGAGTGATCGATTCCGGCTCTGGTGTCGGTACCGGTTTTTGCAAAAACCTAAACTTATACTTCTTAACTTCGGTTCGGTGTCGGTAATGGTATAGTCCAATTGTTCTAAAAAATTAGTTTCCTCTATTAAATATCAGTAGAATAGCAGCAAGTAATTTGGGGAAACCGCGACGATGTCAGTTGGAGAGTAGATAAGCAGCGAGCAATTGTCTCCTTTTTCAGTTTGAATGGGAGAGTGAATCTGGAGGCTTCAGGATTGAAGAATCTGGGAAATAAACATCAAAATAAAAGTCGCCTCTAACCTGGAGAAGCCGATTGATTTTTATGCAGCTTGAGCTTCGACGGGGAGCTATCAACCGCAGAGAGGGACAAAGAGTACTGTGAGACTCGTCAAGAGCTAGAGAGAGCTTTTAGCCTTCGATGGATGCCTTTGATGAGAGGGGAAATTAGGGTGAACTGTCGATTGATGCCAGACTGTTGCATGAGTGGCTGCCAAAGAGAGGGAGAAGTGAGTGCCGAACCGTCGCAACGTGAGTTGAAATTTTCTTAGTTTTTCAATTCAGCGAGGGAGAAGTGAGTCCCTAACCGTCGCATGCATGTCTGAAAGATCTACCAAGCTTTTGTCGCCTCTATGTCACCTGCTTGACGGGAAAGCTAGTTGAAAATGGGACGATGATATGTCTACAATTAGTAAAAAAAACTATTTTGAAATTATATTCCTAAAATTTTAAAATTATGTGAAGATCATTAAATTTTCTCATTAATATGCTCCTTGCATGAAGATTATAATATTTTTAAATACTAACAAGATTTTTTTTTCTTTAAACTAGAAGAAACAATTTAAAATAACCAATTAGATGTGTTGGTTTAACTTCTTACATGTGCAGGCCCAACAAGCCTTGCAGTCCACAAGGCCCGAGAATCCCTCAAAAGTCAAGACTCATCTCTTTTCCCCTGGTGCATCTACCAACCTCTTCATCTCCTTGATAACTCCTCATCTTCACCCTCTTGCAGCCCATCTTCACCCATCATGTCTCATATAAAACGAGGGTGGAGGTCCTTTAATAAGATTATCCAAGTCTTCCTCTCTTTACTCTTCAAGTCATGCTTGTGAATCACTTTTAATTGTAGACAATATTAGACACTTTCTAGTCTACTTTCAGTTGTAAAAACAATAAAATAAATAAATGAGCATCATCTTTCTTTGTTCTCTATGTTAGTTCAGTATATGTTTGCTAATTTACATTACTGATTTTTTTATGTTTATGAAATGGGATATTGACTAACTAGAGAACTTAATTGATCTTTGTTTTTTAGAAAAAAAATGGTTTAAGCAAGGTATATCTCTATATTTTCAAGTACTGATGGCTTAGGCAGGGGACGCACGTTGGCATCAAAACATGGATGAAACTTGAAAAATCTAGGTTAAGCCTTTCTAACCTTTTTCTACACATTGGAATTAAAAATGGTTTTCATTTTATTCCTAAATAAAAAGTTATAAATCCGAACCATTTTAAGATAAAAATTATGTAACCGTTTAATTTTTATAATGAACTTCACTTTTTTACCTTTATAATAATATCTTTTGATGTAATTTAATTTTTAATTTGTGTTTTTTTTTGCCTTTTTCTCTATCATCATAATCTTATATTTACATTTAAGTTTAAATTTTTATTACATTATAATGGTAATTTTTTCAAGTATCATAAAAAGAAAAAAAAACCCTCAATGACGCTCTCTCTCCTTAACCCTAAACACGGCTCACTCTCATGACCCTCTCTCTTGAATGATCAAACGTCTCTCACCAGCGATCACTCTATTCCTAGAGATTTTCTCTCATTTGCATTCTCACTTACGATTATTCCTTTGGTTGAGGTGGTCCTTTTCAAGATCTCTTGTGCAATTTCTCCCAAAGTCGGTGCTTGAAAGCAATCTCCATTTAATATTTCAATCTTTTTTTCCTTTAAAAAATTATTTTAATTTTCTATCCACCTTTTTTATAAAAAAACTTGTTTTATTATGTTAATCTATGTTGTTATTTTATTCACTTCTTATATTTTTATTTCAATCCTCTATCTTTATCTCATGTCATTGTAATTTTTCAGATTGTTTAATAATTACTTAGTTTTGATCTTCTAGGTTTGTTAGATATTAGTTTTGATCTTTTAGATTAGATTAATAATTACACCACTTATTTTATTTCTAATTGCATCTTGATGTAATTAAGAGCATATTAAAATCTAACTACATATCCTATGATTAAGTTAACGATAGATTGTAGAATAAAATCAAAGTGTCTTTCTGATTTTGATTTGTCAAGTTTATAAAACCTCAATTACTCATTTATTATACATTTCATTGCCGATCAAAGTAGGCTTGATTTACTAGTTCTCAAATTTATAATCAATTCAATATTTTATCTTTGTCTTGACATTTTAGGACGGACAAGAACATAACTTAACTTCTATCCACTTGAAAATCTGATTAATTTCTTGGTCTAATTCTTAGATTTCTTTTTCTTATATCAAAAATTTAAACTTACCTATTTCAAATATTTGGGATTTTCAGTTGAGCTTAAGAGTATCTCATTCTTACTATTCAAATTAGCTTAAGTGCATGGAGAAACATCTTTCAGGTCATTATAAGAAGGATTAGCATTCTCACATGTAAGAAGTCGACACATCATTAATTGTCATTTAGATACATTGAGGATTATTATTTAGGACCATCTAGGGTCATTTAAGTTTCACTTGATAATAATCAATCATAATCAAGACATTCAATGGCAGACATGCCAAAAGTCACAGAAGTATGCAGAAGGTCAAACTTACTAGCATCAAGTTAGAAGTCAACTCATCAGGGAGTTTTCTTTTTAGTCATTTTTTTCTTACTTTAAAGTCCTTTTTTTTCTATTTTATTCCTATATATTTAAACTTGAATTCCCTTATTGTATTAATACTTCGTTTGAGTTTATTTTAGGAACTAGGAATAGTTAGTATTACCCGTACACACTAGGATGACTTCGATTGAGTCATACTTACCCATGAGGGTAAGGGGAAGTTTCTTATGTAATCAGTGATAGACGAGACGAGTCTAGGGAGTTGACAAAAAAGTTAATTCATGCATACTTGCTCTCTACCTTGCAGGATCATGTGGGACTGGGGACAAGCAACCTACTTGGAGTGTACATGGATCAGTGATGAGACTCAGAGACTTCAAAGAGGTAGGCTAGTTGAAGGGGAGTAGGGAGTGATGCGCGAAGCTCTAGGAGTCGACCCCTAGGAGATGGGACACGCGAAAGCCTACCAAATGATGATAACAAAGTGAGGTCGAGCGTGAGTGGGTCAAATCGAAAGCTCATGTTTGATTAATTGCTACTAGGGGATTATAAAAAGGTGAGGAGTGACTCTAGGGGCTTGTCTCCTCCTGGGACTGGCACGGGGGGTTTGGATACCTTATCTAGTATAAAACAATCGGGTGTACGAGTGATGTAAGGAATAGAGTGAATAATTAGGGAACTTCACTTTGCCTGTCAAGAATTGTCCTAAAATCATGTGCCATCAAGAATTATTGGTCTCATAGTGCATTAAATATTAGCCATCATCTTCCATAGTTAAAAGTTTATGATAAAATACTTTTACCTCATATTTGTGAGTGTGATGAAATATGTTTATGAGTGGGTTTATCACTAATATTTTGGCTATTAGACCTTATTCTTGTCCTATTTATTGGGGCTACTTAGGTGGTCCTAGTTATTTCTTTATATAGTGGGCTTTCTCTCCCTTGGAGGAATTATACTCTTATTTTTCTTTATTCTCTCTTCTTACACTATATTGAAGCACAAGGTTTTTTTTCCTAGGGCCTATTTTTATTTTCCCCTCTTTTCTCTTTTTACAATTGCCATTTTGATCCTCACTCCAAGAGATCTCTGATGTCGATAACTATACCCCAAGTAGAGTTTGTATTGACGTCAACTTGTATGCCTTGATTTGTGCGTCTCTATTTAAAAGCACAATTGTTTGATTTGCCTTGAGATCCCTTTTTTGTTCTTTTCTGCACTGATTTGGAGTTGACATTTTTTTATTTGATTTATGCTCTTGATTGCATCGATGGAAGGCAACAAATCACCTTTACGATGACCAATCATTATTTGTATCCTTTCTGGCATTGTTGTATGTGATGGGACCTCTTCCACAACGGATTTAATCATTTTTGTCACCTTTTGTGGCAGTTACCATCAAACATCTTCACATTAGCTTTATGGCATCACCTCATCATATAATTTTTCCAATCCATTGTTGGTGCCATCAATCCATCAATGGTAGTGACAATTAGTTCCTTTTTTCATGGGGCTCCAATCCCAAGGTCCACTTTTCCTTGGCAATAATTGTCACATTCAAGATCCTCTTTGGTTGCATCAATCTTTGATCTTTTTGGACACATTGCCATGTCACGAGTGTCATGTAAATGCCCATTTTCAAAGAGCAACATGATCCCTTTTAGTGGGTCTCTCAGGAACCGAAATATATGTACTATTAGATCTTGGAAATTTGGATCCTAATTAGCCAATCTTGGGGCTCATTCTCACATCTTATTGGATCATGCCAAAGGCCAAAATCTTATTGGACCAAAATAGAGGCCCATTAAGCCTAACAATAGCTTATGTTTACATACTTTGGACTTATCTTCCTCAATGTAAAAATTAGCTCCCATTTTGGTGATTCAAAATGTTTAAAATTTATAAACATTTTTGACTATTTGGAGGCTCAAACTGATCTAGAAATATGTCTTCATTAAAATTATCTCATTTTTGGCATACTTCAGCTAGACAAGACCCCCAAAATGTTTATCCCCAGCACATTCCTACTTATGAGCATTATGGTAAGAAAACCCACTTTTCAAGCTATTTTTGGCATAAATATTTATCACTATAGGGACACTTGCACATCTATTCTTCCACAAAAATTGGAGTTTTACCCATTTTAAGTGCCTTTGACATTCATGCCTCTAACGAAACTGTGTGAATAATTGACTCTAGATCCTCCACCCTCTTTTCAAGTACTCATTCCTTGTTTTCCACTTATCATCAAATCATTCGCTTTTTTACATAGCTAGTGGACACTCGTGCATGTTATGGGGTCATGAACACATTTATGTAACTCTAAACATATCCCTAGATGATTTTCCAAATGTACTTGACTTCCTTTAAACCTATTATCCATCAATTGCCATTACAAATGAAATTTCTTCCTATAGAAAAATTTCATCCCTTTCATTATTTCTTTCATGACCTACTTGATGACATTTAAGACTTGATAATCCCTCAAAATTTCAATCAAAACTTCAAACGTAACGGAAGCCATCAAGTAGATAATTCAAAACAATGAGGCACTAAGAAGTGATGATCTTATCTCTTAGTGTAGAAACAATTTCCCTTTTATATTTTAATTTTATTATCATTTATATTCATCTATATTCTACTGTCCTTCCAACAATAGATGGCAAGCTAGAAATAGATCAGAATCCTCATACAAACATAATTTTTATGCTAGTCTTAGACCGAGTGATGCTAGACTCGATTTAATCTCATTCTTCCTCTTGATCTTGTCTCCATGATGAGCTTTAACACCCAAAAAATCAAATATTTGACCAAATCCTCTCCTTTTTTTATGGTAGCCTAATATTAGGAGAGATCTAGAAAAGTGCGCTTAGAGAATGTTAGGTTTTTTTAAGAAAGGGTTCTTGTAGCTGGGGTAACTAAATGGTAGAGATCATCCACCCTAGAGATCAAGGGAAGATCTATCTCCCCCTTTGACACCTCATTCAATTCCTCCAAAAAGAGAAGAGGGTGTTGCTTGAGGAGGGTGATAAACATAAAATTATGGTCGTTAAAAGCCCAAGTTCACGTATAAAAAATTATTCTCAACTCTTCAATTTTAATTTTTAAATTTAAAATAGTGGTGAGTTAAGGTCAAATACATATAAAATATAATTAAAAGATTAAAATGAAGGAGTATATTTTTGATATTTTTATATTAATAAATAAAAAATGATCAATGAAGAAGGGAGACATACACACACAAAAAATGATGAACCGATCAAATACTGTCGTTCTTCACCATTTAGTATGAATATTGAAAAACCTTGATAAAACAGCGGAATTGTGATTTATGTTTTGAAAACATGAAAATGTGGATGAAAATACTGAGTAAATAGAAAAAAATTGATGGATCATGATCCTAACCTAAAGATTCACGATAAAAATGCACTCTAGTGATGTTCTCTAATCAAACACACCTTTGAGAGCCCATACATCTCACCCAAATTTGCATCTTGCTTCCAATATGAGGAATGAATAGAAGAGAGAAGAAACTCATTAAAAATGATGTTTTTTACATGAAGAATGATTGATCGATGCCCTCTTTCCTCCAGCTAGTCAATGATAGAGGTACATAATGAAATGTTGACAAACCTTTTTTTTCTCAAAATTTAAAGTAGCCATTGTGAATACACAGAGCATGAAATGACAATCCAGCTCACAAAATTTCAGTCCCTAAATCCTTCGGGATTATGAGATATTATTATTTCAATTTGGAGAATTTTTGGATGTTTAAGACCTCTTAAAAATGCATGATTAATTGCTAGTTGTTGATTTTGATCAGATCTTGAT
>CM044104.1:11734528-11791353 GCA_024174645.1 Lemna minuta | reverse complement strand
TCTTATTTTTGAATATCTGGGTTCATTTAAATTTTTAATTTTCATGGAGAAATTGTTAGAAGCTGAGCTGGATGCATGGAGCAGCAAAGGTCGCGAGGAGTATGATCAGACTGGGAAGCTCCGCGTTCGGTGCCCTAGCCAAAGGGATTCAGAGCAAGACGAGGAGCGTTTCCCCGAGACTGTCTGATCACCATCACGTGGTTAGGCTCGAGATGGCCGCCATGGGTCCTGCCAATCTGGAGATTCTCGGCCGGCGATGCGCTTCTGCAAGGAGTCTTCAATCTTCTTCATCCTGGATGGGAGCTCGACGAGCGAGTTCTTGCGTGCCAATGCGTGTATAACTACGCCTCCGGCAAAGGTAAAGGACGTTAACTCCTTGCCAACTACATCAAATGATCCGATCATCTTGAGATCTTGTTCTTATCAGGGATGCAGAAGGTGATGAATTTCTCGGAGGGTCTGCGGGAATCATTCAGACGGCTCTCCGGCATCACCTGGATGGCGGAAGAACTGCTCCGGGTCACTGATTATCTTCTTCCCACGAAAGCGGTAGACTTCCCTGAAAGAAATCCTAGGAAATGCGGTATTGTCTCCTTCCTCTCTCCGTTGACTTTTCTTTTTCTTGGGAAGAACAGCATGTATCTTGCGTTCATTCGCAAATCCTCGAAGCCGGCGGCGGTGGAAACGGAGCTTCTACGTCGCTGATCTTTTACCGGGGTCAACTACTCGCGGGATACGCTGACGGCACCATGAAGGTAAACGCCAATGCTAAACACGTTGACCATTCAACCCGTTGACTTTTGAGGTTTACTACTAGGTCTGGGAAATTAGAGGCCAGACGACAAGGCTTCTGTTAGAAGTGAGGGAGCACAAAAAGGCCGTCACTTGTTTTTCTCTCGCGGAACCTGGAAATCTTCTAAGCGGATCGTCCGATCGAACTGTTAGGGTAATTGACCGGTGCAGATCTTCAATTTTAATTCATGGTCCATGCTCACGGGTCTTCGTTGCAGGTGTGGCAGATGGTCCAGAAAAAGCTGGAATGCCTTCAGACGATCGACATGAAGTCGCCAGTTCAGAGAATCGAATCCTACGGAGACATGATCTTCGCCATCACTCAGAGCCGCGGACTTAAAGTCTACCGCTCGTCGAAGACCGTTCAGACTCTCTGCAAGGGCAAGTATTTGAAATGCCTGGCGATTTCCCAGGGAAAGATCTACGTGGGTTGCTCAGATTCCAGTATACAGGTGCCTCTTTGGAACGGTTCCTACATTGTTGGGTTTCTTTTTCTTTTCTAGGGTTTTGAATAGTTTGGTGGCAGGAAATCGACGTCGTGGATGATCGGAAGGAAGAGATCAAGCCGCCGGCCAATCGCTGGGCGATAAACAGCAGGCCTGTGGGGTCCATCGTCTTCTACAAAGGCTGGGTTTACCATGCGGGTAATAACATCGAAGGATCGAAATCCAAGGTGATGTCAGCTCGCAGAAAAGGATAGCTAGAAGCGGTATTTTACCGTTCTTGAGAAAAAAAATGCAGGAGTGGAGGAGAAGAAGCAAGCCGGAAGTGAAGATCAGCTTGCCCCGGAGTAGCAGCGTGGTGCAGATGGCCGTGATCGAGGACTTCATTTATCTGACAACAAGCTGCTCTCCGAGCACGATCCAGGTAATTAATTATTCAAGCCAAATAGTCTGGATAAAGACGAGCTAATCCTCGGTCTTTGACTGTTCTTCCGCATTGAAGATATGGCTGCGAGGTCAACAGAAGAAGGTGGGGAGACTGTCGGCGGGCAGTAAGATCGTGAGCCTCCTGACGGCCAACGATATCGTTCTCTGCGGCACCGAAAACGGGCTGATAAAGGTGCGGAATACTGCTTATCATCAATCTTCCTTCGTGAGCTTCTGTGTATCGAAATTCGCTTGTGGCAGGGCTGGATTCCTCTGTAAAGAAGAAGATGAGGAAATTTGAAGAAGCAGACAGCCGCCGATCGTGTAAATTCTTCTGTAAATGGGCCGGGGTGCTGGATTTTGTTTCTCCTTGGATCGTCGGAACTCGTTCCTCCCCATTCAAATTTGTTATTAACTAATTATTCATAGACAAACTTCTGTACTTCAATTAAAAAAATAATTCAATGACAGATTGCTCATAAAAATTGGCGATCACGTGATATTCTGGCGAAGCGCAAACCGAGCGGCAATGTTCTACCCGGCCCATTTCTTTTCTCTGTTTCTGATCCAATGGGCTCCAACCACTCAAGTCCCTTGTGAATTTCTAGTCTTTGTTTTAAGAACAGTGATTTGAACAATTGATAAGGCATAAATTATATAGATACAAGATGTTGATGGTAGTTGACTTCTTGTCAATCATGGATGCCAGTTGTACATGTTCACTTCTTGTCAATCATGGATGCCAGTTGTACATGTTCACTTTGGTCCCTCCTAACAACCCACCAAACTAATTTATTGGTTTATCCTCTTTGAATTATTTAAATAGCATCTCCCAATGCAAGCAAAGAGTTTTCTAGACATGACTCGACTCTCTTGGTTTCAACCACCATGTTTGTTCGAGGGTTATCCTCTCGGCCACCGACCTCATTTATCGATGAAGTTACCCTTCATCGACTCGAATTGGACTTCAAACCTTTTTCTCTTATCGCCAAATACATTCGATCTTATTTCTCACGATCGAACAAACATGAACATTTACATGAATGAACCCCCTCATCATTCGCACAATAATAGGAAGTTTAATTAGTTGAAGAACGATCGCATTGTTATATTTGTTTTCATTTTTTTTAATTATCTATATGTGCGTGTGTTTAAAAGAATTCATATATTTGACACTTATTATTTGATCAATTAATTTCAAAGACATTAATTTCACTCATTTGATTTCAATATATCTCTTTAAAATTTTAAATTTCTATTGATGATTCATGAATATAAATATCTTTCAACAAATTTATGAAACCTATTTGAAATATATGTGCGATATATATATATATATATGATTTAATATTTGATGTCTATTCATGATTAATTAAGATTAATATCTTTCTACGAATAAATTTTAACATATTTTGCATGCAAACATACATTTGTATGTAGATGTTTTAAATCTTCAATATCTATTCATAATTAAATAATATAAACACATTTCAATTTTTTTTAGATAATGGACACGTACATCTTATAAATCCTTGATATTTATTTATGATAAATTTATATAAATTTCTTTCAAAAATTAATTTAACATGGATGATATGTATACATATTCGATATTTTATTATCTTTATTTTGCAATTTTTACTTTTCATCGCCACATCTATTTATAGGTATTTTCATCATGAACAACAATCGAACACACGAATGGCTGATGTATCATGGATGGGTGATGCCGATTATCTGATAGACGACGTCTAGATAACATGGATGGGTGATGGATGACGGATGCACTGGCCATGGACTATTGTTGTGGATGACGGATATCTGATACTTACGTTATCAGACATCCGACATCCACATCCATCATCCGGTACAGGGGATGCAGCCGGATGACGGATGACGGATGTCGGTGTACCATATCCGATGTCCCATAACCGATATCCATGGTCCAGATGACAGTACCGGCTCCATTAAGAGATTCCGTCGCACTAAACCCTAAATAAAACCCTTCTGGCCTCGTTGTCCCCTGCGCCCCGGTGCGGCTCCTCAGTCCTCAATGGCGCGCTTCAGAAACGTAAGTATAGTCCGCCTTCCGAGGATTTGAATTTGGATTTTTGATCTTTCTCCTTCTTCCTGACCGATGATTCATTTGGTTACCGCAGAAGGGACGAAAACAGTTCACCCAGCCGGTAGCTGCGAGGAAAAAGCCCGGAGTCGATCAAGTGACGGGGGAGAAGATCCCGAAAAGCTTCGTCTTCGCTCGCGGCAAGTTACCCGGACCTCTCAAACAACTAAAGCTCGATCTCCGTAAATTAATGCTCCCTCACACCGCCCTCAAGCTGAAGGTCCATAACTCTCCCTCTTATTTCATTAAAAATTTAAAGAAATTATTTAATTTTTATCTTTATATCAGGAGAAGAAGCGGAATAATTTAAAGGATTTTCTGAACGTTGCTGGGCCGATGGGGGTTACCCATTTTTTCATTTTGTCGAAAACCGGGAGTTCTCCTTATTTGCGTCTCGCCAGAACTCCTCAAGGACCAACTCTATCATTTAAATTAAAAGATTACGCCTTGGCTTCCGATATCGCTCGATCTCAAGCGCGACCCAGATGCCCTCCCGATCTGTTCAAGAATCCCCCACTTGTATGTTTTTGGGATAACTCAATGGCATTTTCATTAATTATTTAAATGTGGTGAATTGAGGGAAAAAATAACTTATTTGGTTAGCCAAGATCCAAAAAAGTTAGATTAGAATGCAGAGTTATACTATGAAATAAGAACGCAGAAATATACTGTTTCCTATATTTTATTGGTTTATACTTTTGAGTTATATGATTTTTAATATTTATATTTCACAGAAAAATACATTAAATCTTTTGAATTGAGTATAATCTTTTTTTACTGGATTCGAAAAATCCAGAGAAAATGAAATTAGAAAATACTTACATGTAATGTGTCGGGCTTATAACTCAGAGTTATACGATTTTTTTAACAATTAAATATCACTCTGTTGAAAAAAAAGTGTTCGATACAGAATGAATCTATTTATTAGATTAACGAGTTCCAAAATAATTGAAATAGGAATAATGAGTGTCATATGAGTATTATTTATTGGGTATATTTTCTTCCTCAACTTTTGTTTGAACAGATCGTGTTATCTGGATTTGGATCGGGAGAACAGCATTTGAAGCTCACAACCATTATGTTTCAGAATATATTTCCTGCCATTGACATAAACATGGTCTGTAGTCCATGAATAAGTAATCAAGATTAGAGGTTTGTGCTTTGTTTAGAACTTTTGCGGGATGAATTTTCAGGTCAATCTGTCTACTTGTAAGCGGATAGTGTTGCTGAATTATGATAAGGAGACAAAATTGATCGACTTTCGGCACTACTCGATTCGGTTGCAGCCTGTTGGTGTTTCTCGGAGGATTAGGAAGTTTGTTCAAAGCCATCAGGTCCCGGATTTGAGAAATCTTGAAGATGTTAGCGAGTTTGTCACAAAGTAAGCTCAAATGGTCACAGCCAATGATTTTCTCTTGTCTGTTGAAAGCTTAAATTTCATCAGTAGGCTTACATGAATCTCTCTCAGTCATTCTTATTCTCTCCAGGACATTCTCTCTCTCTCTCTCTCTCTCTCTCTCTCTCTCTCTCTCTCTCTCTCTCGGTTGTTGTCTGTCGGTTTCTCATTCTAACTCCCTCAGCCTTTCTGACTCTCCCTCTCGTTTTCTTGCACATTCTGATCATCACATTTTCACAATCTCTCTCCCATTCTTTCTCTCTAACTCACATTTTTTGTTTTTTCTCTAAACCTTTTTCTCTGTATTTCTCATATTCTCAATCTCTCTTACACACATTCTCATTCTCTATTACTGGCGTATTCTGATTCTCATCTCTCTCCCTGGTCCTCATTCTTTCCCTCACGTTGTCTATCACAATGTCTTTCTCTTACTCATTCCCCTCAATCTCGTTCTTTTTCACGTCCTCATCCTATCTTTTTCACACATTTGCTCTCTCTCTTGCTCTCGCTTTCTCTTTTTTTTGCCCACACATGCAGCCACTCTTATTCTATGTAGTTCTCTCTCCCTCATTCTCTCAATCATTTCTCACTCGTTGAATTATTTTTCTTTCATTCTCATTGACTCCTTCCTCTCTCTCTCTCTCTCTCTCTCTCACTCTATCTTTCACACGCATTCTGTAATTCATTCTGGTCATTCTGTGCGTTTCTCGCACTGTCTGTTTTGTTCACATTCACTTTCTGCTCGCACACCCTCATTCTTTTATTCGTTCTTTCTCTTTCTCTCCCATGGGCTTTTTTCATTTCTTATAGATTATCTCTTAATTCTCTCATCAGTACGCACACTCATTCTGTAATTCATTCATTGTCATTCTGTCTTTCTTACCTTCCCATTTCTTCAATTTCTTTGTCATTCATTTTTTCTCTTTCCTCCCTCTCCCCTTCCTCATTCCTCTGACTCTCTCTCTCTCTCTTCCCCTTCCTCTGTCTTTCTTATTCTCTCTCCCTTCCTGCTCGGCTCCTCTCTCTCCTCTGACACATGCTGACTCCCTCTCACAAATTCTGTAGCTCTTATTCGCCCTACGACTTTCATTTTTCACACTCACACCCAATCACTCGTCCCCTCTCACTCACTATGCTGATTAACTGGACTCTGCAATCACAAGGGCTGGTTACGGGTCAGAGAGTGAAGCCGATGATGAAGCAGCAACAGTGAGTCTGGCCAATGATCTGGGTCGAGTCAACCGTGCCTCCAACCGCAGTGCCATCAAGCTCCAGGAAATTGGGCCCCGCATGACTCTCCACTTGGTCAAGATCGAGGAAGGTCTCTGCTCTGGCTCTCTTATCTTCAACGATTATGGTGAGACAAAGTGCCTTCAAGCCCTCTCTTTTTCCCGCAATTTCTCGTCAAGCCTCCTCCCATTGTCCTTGCCTTATTTGCCCAGCTGAAGGATCTAACGGAGGAGACGATCAAGAAGGCGAAGAGCAGCTGGCTTCTTCAGAATAATCAGGTCCGTGTTATCTTTGCTTATTCCGGAAATTTCCGGTCACTGTATATTGACTATTAAGTCAACGCCGGATAGTAATGTTCTATTGGGAAATTACTTAAAGTCGTCTTCTTTCCTGGCTCTTGGCGACTGTGGAATTTGTGTGAAATACGTGCGCATGTACCGTTCACTTTTTAGCATTTAACGTTGTCGCAATCGAGTTTTTCCACTTGTTCTTGAATTGATATCTGCATGTGTATGAAAGTGCTATGCCCTTAGTCGGACACGTGGCGAAATCCAGGGCCCACCGAACGTGCTGGCATGAAAAAGAGCTGTTTTCTCGCACGATGAGATCTGGGCGTTGACCAGTCTTCGTGCGGCAACAGCTGGTCCAGCCAGGATAGAGATTAGCGCTCACGGTACGCGGATTCATGTTTCTGAATCAGCGTGCTACGCGAAACGTACGCGAATCATCGCCGCTTTACCCGTATCAAATTTTTAATTGCGGAAGAGTGGGGTTAAGGGTAGCGGTTTAGGGGTATATTGATAATTTCAGTACAGCGATTTGTGACGGCTATGTCTGAGCAACTGTTTATCGGCTAGTGGGACGTAGATTTCATGGTTGTTGGAGATTAGGTCTCGGAGAATTTAAACTGTTCCGGCGGATCACCAGAACTCTATCGTGGTCTCACTTCTCCGTCCAGTCACTACAAAGAGGAAAAATACGAATCCTCGTCATCTTCTCTTGTACGGCCAGAAGGGCAGAGAACCAGCGCAGGAGAAGAAAATAACGAATTTCTGATTTCCGGGTAAATCCTCTCCCCTAATTCCTCCATATGAGATCTATAAATCATTACGATTGCTCTCCTAATTCGCATAAATTATTTTCTATCGCATGCAGGGATGGGATCTGACCTAATTTTCAGAGGCCACGAGGAACCTCCGCCGCAATCCAGCGGCGTCGCCGGCACCTACTCCCCAAAGCGAGAAAAAAGATGGCTGATGTCGTCGTTCCGTCCAATCCGGTACCTTCTCCGAGAGCAGCGCCTCTTGTTCGTCCTCCTCGGCATGGCGATCGCATCAGTGTTCTTCTACGTTGGTCCTTTTCTATCGCCCGTGACATCATCATCCTCATCCGGAAGCATCCATGTGCCGGCCACCATTAGATCTGGATACGAGAGAGACCCAGAAACGTATAGTGACTTGGGTTTTTCGGGACACCAGCGTGGCAGAGATCTCGTAGTGGGGAATACCGGAGCAAAAGTGCCTTTGGGCATTAAAAGGAAGATCTTGAGGATTGTGGTTACCGGAGGAGCCGGCTTCGTGGGGTCGCACCTCGTGGATAGGTTGATGGAAAGGGGAGATAGCGTGATCGTCGTGGATAATTTCTTCACGGGGAGGAAGGAAAACGTCATGCATCATTTCGGGAACCCGCGTTTCGAGCTAATCCGTCATGATGTTGTGGAACCGTTGCTCTTGGAGGTGGACCAGATCTACCATCTCGCTTGCCCGGCTTCCCCCGTCCATTACAAGTTCAATCCCGTCAAGACCATCATATCCTTCTTTATTTTGGTTTTCGGATGATTATTTACTTTGATTTTTCTATCATTATATATTCTGTCAAATTCTGTCTTTTTCTTGACGAAATATCTGGCACAAGACCAACGTGGTGGGAACGCTGAACATGCTGGGACTCGCCAAGAGAGTCGGCGCGAAGTTCTTGCTCACCAGCACGAGCGAAGTTTATGGCGATCCTCTGGAGCATCCTCAGAAGGAGACTTACTGGGGCAACGTCAATCCCATCGGTAAAAAAACGAAATGGAAAAATCAGATTAAAATGGTAAATGAGGAAAAATAAGATTCAAGAGGCCTGTGAGAAATAGTTAATATAAAAAATAAAAGACAGACGAGCGAACTTTATGTTTTCTATCTTTTTCCTCCAATCGTACCCTTGACCGTTCTCGTTTGAATTGGTATTAATTTGTCGCCTTTTATCATTGCAAAATTGTTCACGAAGATCTGGGCCCTCTTCAACAGGTGTACGAAGCTGCTACGACGAGGGGAAGCGTACGGCGGAGACTTTGGCCATGGATTACCACCGGGGAGCGGGAGTTGAGGTACGAGCGAAAGATCGAAAATTCCGATTTTAGATGAACAATTGTCCTGAATTTTGTCCTTTTTGAATTATTTAACTTTATGGGCTTGGATTGCAGGTGAGGATTGCCAGGATCTTCAACACGTACGGCCCTCGGATGTGCATCGATGATGGCCGCGTCGTCAGCAACTTCGTCGCTCAGGTGATTCTTCCAGTTAAATCTAGTTGCTTCACTTTGCTTTTGAGGTTGACTGTCAGACTGATTTTTTATTTACCAGGCCCTGAGGAAGGAGCCGTTGACCGTTTACGGAGATGGCAAGCAAACCAGGAGCTTCCAGTACGTCTCCGATCTGGTAAACCCCCATCGATGATTTTTGCACGTTTTAAGGGTGTTTCCGCTACGGAAAAAGTGATGGATTTCTTCCACGCGGGCAGGTTGAAGGATTAATCAGACTGATGGAAGGGGAACACGTGGGCCCTTTCAATTTGGGCAATCCCGGGGAATTCACAATGCTCGAGCTGGCCAAGGTAGAATTGAATTTTTATTCCTTTTTCTCTGACCGCCTCCTCTCCCTCATCGTTGACTTTTTTTACAGGTGGTTCAAGACGTCATTGATCCGAATGCGAAAATCGATTTTAGGCCCAACACGCAGGATGACCCGCATAAAAGGAAACCAGATATCACGAAGGCCAAGGATTTGCTAGGGTGGGAACCCACCGTTCCATTGAGAAAGGGTCTTCCTCGCATGGTCAGCGACTTCAGGATGCGAATCTTCGGCGACCACGGTGGGGCCCAGTCGAGCACTTCGGCTGTCGACAAGGCTAGCTAGAGATAAAGTTTATCTTGAATTTTAACGGTTGAATTCTCAGCTTTTGGTGTGTTTTAATCCGCTGGATACGAGTAAAATGAACTACACTGGATCCATAGATCTGTTACAAACCGGTAAAGTCAAGCATGCGAGAAGATACGGTGACACCGATAGATTCTCTCTCTCTCTCTCTCTTCATTTAGGGTTCCGGAGGACGATGATGACGGAGTCGCCACGCAGGAACATCTTGCTTATGAAGCGATCCTTGTTGACGGGCTGCGCCTTCTTCTTCCCCTTACCCGTTTTGGGCACCTGCGAATGAGAGAGAAGAGTAAGAAAGGAAAAACGTATCTATAAAGAGAGAGAGGGAGGGAGGATATGACCTCGGTCCACATCTCCCGGACGTTCTCCAGCACCATATTGCAATGGCGGTCAAAAGCTCTGACGCGGCCAAGAAGCTTCTTGTTATTCCGGCAATTGATTAGAACCTTCAGAAATGAAATATCGCCGTCAAATGATAGTGAGAGAAAGAAAGAAAAACTATAAGATAGATGAGGCAGAGAACTGGTTAGGGAAAACAGAGTGGAGGACAAGAGAAAGAGAGATGAAGAAGAAGATCAAGAGAGGGGGAGAGGAGGGAGAAAAAAGAACCTGAGTATTGTTTTTAACGCTCATCATTAGAACTGAGAGCGGACCAGTGTTGAATTCCTCTTCTTCCTTCTTCACCTGAAAAGTCAACTCGTATAAAGATACAGGTAAATGTTTCATGGATCCAGATACATGCATTTAAATATGCATCTAGATATGATGTTAATGATCTTGGCGAAGGAACTCACAAGTCTACGAGAAATTATTGTCAACGTACTATCACCAAAAGTTTCTCCCATCCAATTGTTTTTTTTAAGAAATTCTATCTTCCAACCTTTCCCACTGAGATCCATGAAACAGGATACGTGTCAACTCGACCTTTCCCCATTTGAGAACACAAGCACACACACACATGTATGTGTGTGGATTGATCAGGATACACAGGTTCAAAGGTTTACAGTCAACAGTTTAGCAGGTTAGGGCTTTAGAGACGCAGTTTGTGGAGTCAGGGTCTTGGTAGAGCGGTTGAAGGTTTAGGGTTCTAAGGATTAATGATCACTTCCGTCAAATGGAAAGTGAGCCAACAATTGTACCAGAAAAGATGTTTTACCCAGAAAACAAAAGACGTCGAAAATTTTCCTCGCGAAATAAAAGTTCAGAGGTTCATCTTTCTCAACGATTTTCTACCGGTTGATCTAGGGCTGAATCGAGTGTCAATCTAGGTAAGTCAGAATAATATTTCTACGACAAATTAAACCATTCATTAATATGAGATGATGACTCACCACTCCATCTTCTTCCATTTGATATTCTGCGATAAAACAAAGAGTTACTGATCAGAATAGAGATTAACCATTTGAATAACAAATCGATAAAAGATGAGAAATACACGTAACAAAGCTCAGCTAACTCGAGATCAAGATCACCAAATTCAAAAAAATGCCGCTTCGTTAGAGAGTTCAGATCGAAATGTGCATATCAACATTTCTAATTCAGATCGTAAGCTATCACACAGACTTGGCGACGCGAAAAACCTAAGTTGGATAAACTTTTCCACTAAATACGAGACTATTGCCCGTCAAAGTTAATAGCACATCTGGAATGCAGAAGATAGGAGACCAAGTAGATTGACAATGAATCTGCAATGCCATACTTCTCCTTTAGAACGGCAAGGGGGGAGAGCAGAAGAACGAGATTTAAACAAAGAACGGACTACGGAAATGAACTCAATTTCCCTGGTGATTACCTGGATGCCGACGGACGCCGGAGAAAAATTATCGCCTTTAAGAACGGGAGAAGGAACCGAGAAAATAAGAACTAGGGTTTTGCTCCTCCAAAAGGTTCTCTACTAGCCGAGGAACTAATCTACTTCTCTAAATGGCAGTTCTGGCCCATTAACAAACTATCCGTATATTCGGCCCAAAGGCAGCATTCTTGTAGATCCAATCATGATTGCGATGATGATGATCGATGGCTGCGATCGAGGGGAATCGATCACATCTGATCGACTAACGATCGATTCTAGTCGACCCGATCTTCACGTGATCATCTCCTTTCTCAAATCCCGGGCTTTTTCAGCACCTAGAGAGAGAAAGCATGAAGAAAAACAAACTTTCAATTTCATCGGCTCCGATGAATCTCGGGCCTGCCCTAGGGTTCTTCACATTACCCTTTTTATCAATTTTATTAGATATCTTTAATCGGCTCATTGAGAGAGAAAGCATGAAAAGTTTGGCAGACGATCTTCGATCTTTGGCCTGCCTTTAGGGTTGATTACCGGATTTTTTTTTACCAATTTTATTCACTCAGATTAATCTGATCCTTGAGAGAGAAAGCATGACGAAAAGAGTCTGAAATTTTATCAGCTCTCCCCTGTTTCGGGTCTGCCCTTGGGCAAATTAGAGAATCTTTCTACCAATTTTCTCAACTCCCTTTTGCCAGCTCCCAGAAAGAGAAAGCATTCTTCCATTGCAGTTTGTCGTTGAGCACCTTAAGATTCTCAGACTCTCTCTCTCTCTCATGTTGCTTGGAAAGGATAACCCACTTGAAATTTAACCAATTCGATTCCTGAAAAAAAAAAAAACTCTGAAAGATCTCGTCTTGTAGCAGTAGACGGAAGCGTTATTTCTTGAGACGACAGTTTCCCAGTCAACACCATTAGACGCCAAACCTCCTACAGGAAGGAAAACCCATTTCACAGATCCATTTCGATTCATGAAAATGTCGCAGAGGTCTCATCTTCGACCAGAAACAATCCGCCTGTTATCTTGTCATGAAAGAGACTCTCCTCCTTCCTCCTTATCTCCTCCCTCTCTGATTTTCCACCACTCGCTGGAACCGTAGAAAGAAACAAAAAGAAAAAAATCTTCATCGGTGCTCCATTACCGGCCAGAGCGATAAAGAATTGACAGCTCGCTTCCGACAAGAAGGCCGCCCGAATGTTTCCGCGGGCATCGCACTCAAGGACTCACGGGCTCCCCACCAGCTGTTCCCTCTCAGTTTCCTCGATTGCTAATACTCCGTCCTCTCTCTTCTTCTTCACTCCATCTCCCATATCTATTGAGTGAGTGATCGATTACGTGATCGATCAAATAGATATTTTATAACTATCTTATTTATATAGTTTTATGATTAATTAATATAGTTATGAAATATCTATTTGATCGATCACGGAATCAATCACTCCCTCAATAGATCTGTTAGTCTGATATAAGGTTCTCCGGTTCGAGTGTCGGTACTGATTTTTGTAAAAACTTAAACTTATAATTAACTTTGGTTCGGTGTCGGTAATGGTATTGTCCCGTGTCGGTTCGGTTAAACCTATACTTTCAGTGATATATTATTTGAGTTAAATAAAAATTAAGATTCTTATAACATTACAATTTGTATATGTATATATACATGTTTAACAAACAAATGACAAGAGATCATCGCTTCCTCATAACATATATATAACACATCAAGAATTCAAGATAAAAATCTAAAAATAGTTCAACATTGGCCATTGAAAATAATCAAAGTTTTCGGTTCTTAAGAGAACAAACAATAGAGTTTTCAGAAATTATCATTTCATAAATCTACTTTCTTCAACTTCTGAATCGATTTCATCATCTTATATCAAAGCAGATATAGTGTCAAGCGCTAACCTTCCTATTCTAAATGTGATAATTCCTCTACCTGTGGAAAAAAAACGTTGAGAGGGAGAGCTAGACGCACAAATAGAAAGGTTGGGTGGTGTGACATGGTTCGTTGGATATATCCTTTGTTTTCATGATGGCTTTTATTGTATTCTCCTTTATTGATAAATCATTGGAGAGTTTAACATGATTTTGAATAAGTGATAAAATCAGGTTTTAAGATTAGGTATCTTGGATGATTGCATTCGCGGGTCAAAAATTGGAAGTCTCGCTATGTTTTAAGCTAACATTATAGTAAAGTGATATGTGTATAGATGATTCAACAATAAATACCAAGGATAAATCAACAATGCAGAATTTGGATCAGGTTAAAAATCTGCTAAAATAAAATATGGATTGGATCAAATCGAATAATTGATCAATTGTTCTAAAAAATTAGTTTCCTCTATTAAATAGCAGTAGAATAGCAACAAGCAATTTGGGGGAAACCAGGACGATGTCAGTTGGAGAGTAGATAAGCAGCAAGCAATTTTCTCCTTTTTGAGTTTGAATGGGAGAGTGAATCAAGATGCTTTAGGATTGAAGAATCTAGGGAAAAACATCAAAAATAAAAGTCATATGATGAGTATGACTGATCCTGTAGCCATCGGCGTGGAGACACTAAGGATAAATAGTGGGTGCTCTTTGGAGAAAGAGTTCACTGAATTGATCCGTATGAATCCCTGAATGGCATTATACCTAATTGTCAATCAGGTTGATTCATGTCATGGTTGTGTATGTGGTCTTTTGACTTGAGACACCAAAGACATCTTGTGGATGTATGATCGTGTTTTGATTATGACTTACGAATCCCTAGTCACGGGATATCTAAAACGTCATATATTAGATACGACATGAAGTTCACAAAGATGATTGTGTGGTCAAGATGGGATCATCCACCCTCGGTATTTGAGGAGATTGACTCAAAGGAATGAGATGTGATGAAATCCTTGGCCAAGGTAGTAGAAATATCGGAGAAGAAGTTCCCGATGATTTCTACACGTATCAGTACTAACTTGAGTGACTGATTAGGGTTTAACAGTTGACCATACCCTAATTCATTCATGAGTCTAATGTGGATGAAGGATTATACATACATGGTAATCAATGACGGGAAGGTTCCATAAATGAGTTCTTATACTCCATATCTCCTAGAGTACGTGGTGTAGCTTGGCACCCAATGGGCTGGCAACTCAACCTATCGATTGGGTTAAATCGATCCTTGATTAATAAATCTATATGTGGATGTGGATAATTAATTAAGGTTGACCAATAAGGTGTTATTTGGTCTATAGAGTTATTAACTAGTAAGATATATGGACCAAAAGGGTCACACACATAAGGTTTACGGATGTGGGTAGATATAGACATAATTATGAGGATTTTTATGAAAAAAACCTCATACCAAATGTCTATAAATAGGGGGAGGACGACCACAACTAAAGGTGCCCATGCAAGCCTTGTGGGAATTCTCTCCTTTCTTCTCTTTCTCTCTTGGTGAAGAGCTTTGAAGAGGAGATCCAACCATCCGGAGACTATGTGGATACTGCTAGAGGCTAGACACTTGAATAACTTCAAGAACTCTTTCAAGTAAACCATGTAAGTATGTTTTCTCATTCGTACTAGATGATAGGATCATCTGTTCTTGGTGGCTTGATATTTTGAATGTCCGATTCAATATTTTCCACTGCATTTGATGTTTTGATCAAAATTTTGAAAAGTTATCAACCTCAGATACCATCAGTGGTATTAGCCAGGTCCTACTCATTAAGATCTTTCCAACGAGCCCAAAAACATCTAAAACGGATGAGAAATGAGGGAGATATGGTCATTTCAAGATGGATCAAAAGAATAAGAAGAAAAAAAAAGGAAAAATTTTTTCTTCACGTGGGGCCCCCCCCCTTCCTCCCGTGGGGTGGCCCCCCCCTTTTTTCCTTTCTCCGCGAAAATTTCTCTCGCGATCGATCAAGAAGATTGCTCAGCGGTCGATCGCAATCGATTAAGAAGATCGATCGCGATCGATCATGATCGAAAAAAAAATTCTGATAAATTCCAGAAAATTCTAGAAAATTAGGAAAAATAGAAAAAGTGATTTAATGACTCAAATGAATTATTTTCTTAATTTTTGAGGTCATTTAATTTAAATTTTATTTATTTTGAGATTTATTCAATTGAATAATTTAAGAGTTAAATTAATTTTAAATTGAGAAAATTCTAAAAATCATTTTAAAGTGTTTAAATGATTATTTCTTGATTATAATACATGATTGTCATATTTATTTTGCAAAGTATTAATCTGATTAATTTTTGTATTTAATTAAGTTTATTTATTTAATTGTGATGTTATTCAATTGAATGTGAAACCACTAACATAGATGAACCTATTATAGGATTCCCTATTTATATGTTTTGGTTTATTGATACAACACCACATATGCTATATATGTGATATATATATATGTGATTATTGAAATAATCATATCCTTGGGTATGGTTATATAGATAACCACGACGTACCCTAACTAAGAGACCCGATAAAATATAAAACCCCTCTTATGTTAAAATCTAAGCTAAAACGCAAGAGTTACGAACTCACGCGTGGTCCTCTTTTGTTATAGCCTTAGTATCCAAATCACTTTAAGTTGGGTTGGTGGAGTCCACTCCAGGCCTGCTTATCGAAGAAGAGGAACTAAGAACTAGTGTATGACACAAGGCCAGGGTAGAAGAACCGTTTGGTTTGGTGGAGTCCACTCCAGGACCACTCATGAATCTTTTTCCATCAAGTAACAAAGGTATGGCTTAGACCAAACTCAGTGGTTGGTGGAGTCCACTCCAGGCCGCATGAGCGTCGGGGACTGAAGTATGATTAGATATTGCAAATTTTACAAGTTTCATGAGATAGATGCGCAATAATATATTATAATTGGTGGAGTCCACTCCAGGTCATAATATAATTGTTGAGATTTTGATCCCCACTAGGAGATTGTCGTTTCTCCCTTTTCACGCACATGAGGGTTGTGTGAATTGCTTAATTTTAGTGGGAGCATTATTTTCAATGAACACAATATCTGCAAAGAATTAATCACTAATTCTTATTCATCTCCTACAAGAAAAGAAGTCGTCGACTAACCTTCTTCGTGGCATTATGGATGCCAATCGTTTGATTGGCCCAAACTTCACTGATTGGCTCAGGAACTTAAATACATTACTTAAATCTGAGCGCATCGCCTATGTCTTGGAGGGAGATGGCCCCGTTGAGCCTACATCGGATGCGTCTGAGGATGAGGTATGGGAGTACCAAAAGTGGCAAGAAGATTCCACTACGGTTCAATGTTATATGTTGGCCTCAATGTGCAATGAGTTGCAAAGGCAGCATGAAGACATGGAACCAAAAGCCATGCTGCTCCATTTGATGGAGTTGTTTGCTGAGCAGAGTAGAACTCAGAGATATGATATATTGAAGAGTCTATTCAGGGCTCGGATGGCTGAATCGTCTTCTGTACAAGCACATGTACTAAAGATGATTGAGTGGATCGAGAGGTTGGCAGTGCTTGGAGTTGAACTCCCTGTTGAGATGAGCACAGACCTTATTCTTCAGTCTCTTACGGAATCTTTTTCTCAGTTCATTTTTAACTTTAACATGAACAAGATCCAGGCCTCTCTCCCGGAGCTGCTGAACATGCTTACTGTTGTCGAGAGACCAACAAGAAGAGGAAGGTAGCCTTTGGCTCCAAAAGGGGCAAAGGGAAGCAGCAAGTGAAATCAACTTTGACAAGGAAGGATGGCGATGGCAAGGGAACGTGTTTCCATTGTGGCGTGAAAGGACATTGGAAGGGGAACTACAAAAAGTACCTCAACGAGAAAGCTCAGCGGAAGCATGGTGATGCTCCAGAGGCTGAAAAGTAAGCGAAAGCTAAGAAAGGGCGAGGTGGAACTAAAGATGAGAAACGACCCAAGAGTTTCTATTGTAGCGCTAGGGGTTGTGAACCTCAAGCTACCATTCAGAGATTATCTTTCTTTAGAAGAATGTCATTACGTTACTAGCATAGTTAAGAACACTATTTCAGTTTCTTGTTTGGAAAAGATGGGGTATAATTTGATCATTAAGGACAAGTGTTGTTCTATTTACTTGGGAAGTAAATTGGTTGCTACTGCACTATTAGTCAATGGTTTATATCTGATTAATGTTTCTTCTTATAATCTCCAAATGGATGTTGCTCTTAAGAAGAGTAAACATGGTGTGAACGAAGCCTACCTCTGGCATTATAGACTTGGGCATGTTGGTGATGAAAGATTACAGAAGTTGCATAAAGATGCATACTTGGGAGCATTTGATTATGAATCATTTGCAACTTGTGAATCTTGCATTACGGGTAAATTACCCAAATCTCCATTCTCAGGGATTGGAGAACGAGCCAAGGGTATCTTGGAGCTAATACATTCTGATGTATGTGGTCCGATGTCTGTCCAAGCCAGAAGTGGCAGTTTCTACTTCATCACTTTTACTGATGATTTCTTTAGATTTAGATGGGTATACTGATAACATGCATTTATAACTTAAATTCTTATACTATTTAACTCATATTCATGCTTATTGTATGTGAAGATGATGCATGTTATCATAGTTTTTAGGAATTTTCTCCATTGGTATGTCATTTCACTAAAGTCTATATTTATGTATAATTTAGGGTTAATTTTATGCTTAATTGATGATAACTCTTTTGCAAAGTTGAAATTAATAGAAGTTAATCTCTTTTCTTGAATTACTTTGACATTAGTGCATGTTTTTGAAGGATAAATTTTAAGATGAAAATGTGATGATGATATTAAGAAGATTTCTTAAGAAATGATTTAAGTTAATTTTAAGTTCATCTTACATTCTTTTTTGAAATGATATTTTAGAAGGCATGATATTAAAAAGGAAGAAATTTGTGATACAATGGAGAAAATTAGGATTAAAAGGTGTTTTACTTAAGTTATGATTTTCTAAAATTTTTGATATTTTTTGGATTTTTATCTGATTTTTAATTTGATTTTTATGATTTTTTTTAATGTTATTTCTTAATTAAAATCGCGAAAAGGGGTTTTATTTACCGCAGGACTGCGAAGCAAACATGGCGCGTGAGGCTGACGTGGCGTGCAGGACCTGCACTGATGAGACGCGGCATGCAAGGCCACGTGGCAGAGGCTGCGAGGCCCACGCGTCGCGCAGGTAGCGCGGAGACGTGGCAAGGGCCACGCGAGTCCACGCGGACGCCCGAGTGGCGCCACGTGGCTGAGGGGGTTGGCATTTGAAGGGCCCACGAGTTAGTGGGCCCTGGTGATAATATTGGGGCGGTAACGCAATAGCGTTAAATTGCCCGATATTTTGTACTTGCTCTTCCCCGTTTTTTCTTCAGTGTGGGACTATGTTCCCATGCGTTTTTAATATGCAAGCAACGTGGCAGGATGGTGGGCATCGGATGAGATCGCGATACGTCCATCGCATGGTCTCAGAGATCACTGATTGCTGATTTAACACGTGAAGAGATCGGGCGCTCCAGATTGATCGCAATTTCAGCGATCGGTGGCTAAGCGGTGATGCATCAGAACGGTCCGATCTTCATCGGATGGGTGAAAGAAGCGGGTAGCATGGGTCGAGACATGGGATCGTGGGGCGACACGTGGACACTTCTGGAGCTTTAGATCTTCATCGGACGCACGATCGTGAGGCAGCCACGCGATCTTCATCGAATGACGGAAATGATATGAAGGAAATCGTGGCATGATCGCCTCAATTTGATGGTCCACAATCATCGTGCGATCATGGCCATCAAGTCCACCTCTCCACTGGATCAAACGGCTCGAGATTTTCGAGCGAAATCCTCTTTAAAAACCAATGTACTCTCTTCTTTTCTCTGAACTCTTGATTGATTCGTGAAGCAATTAAGCAAATTTGGAGCAAAATCTTGAGTTCTTCATGATCTCCCCACGTTTAGACTCGATTTAGATCAAATCGGAGCAGGATTGATCACGAATTTCCATCCGATTTCATCGAATTTTCCCCTTGAACGCCGAACGTCCGTGAGAAAGAAATCAAGCAAAATCCGATTCAATCCGAGTGAATTGAAGCCCCATATTTGCAACAATCGGGTTAGTTCTGAGATTCAATCGATTATCTGGTAGTAATCTGAGTTTTGATTAGTTTTATATCTTTAATTTTGAGTTTAAGTTCATAGTGTTCTTATATTTTGCCTAATTTTAATCCAAAATTTTTCTGATTGTGAAAAAAGGATATATCTCTGATTATAATTCCGAATCACCTGATTTTATTTTCATTGGATTTCTTATTTCATCAGCTTTCCGTGGATAGGAAATTCGTCGAATTCCGAGATCATTTGACCCCTCAATTTAACATTTGACCGAACACTGTTCATTTTCAATCCGAATTTGAGTGTTGACTTTCGTGGTCAATTACTTTCAAAATATAAATTGGAATTCTATTATTTTGTTCTTTTTAGAATCCTCTGGTTCTTAGCTTTCTATTGATATATAAATTGTAAGATTTGGATATCATTTGACTAGTCAATTTGAAGATTTTCTCTGAAATGTTCATTTTTGAAATTTTCTGGTCTTTGATTTCAATAATTCATAGTAAATCCATTTATTATAAAAAAATCACGAATTTTATATCAATAAATTCCATTTTATCTCTAGTTTCCAAATATATAATTTTCGTAATCTTCTGACATCTTTTGGTTCTCTGATTTTATAGAACTTCGACTGTTGGTCATAGTCAATGCTTTGACTTTTGACTTTTCTCTGTCAAATCCGAGATCTTAAATCTTAAAATTTCTTATTTAGTATATTTATATTATTTATATTCAAAACATCTTATTCTACTTCTTTAAAACCTCTTTTACACCTAAGTTTGACCAAGTCAACTCTGCAATAAAAGTTAACCTTGTTCTCTGTGGATCGACCCGATACTTACACTTTACTGGATTTTATATCTTTGTCTTTGTGAGTTCGGATTTATAAATTTTGTTTGACCGAAGTTTGTGTGTTTTAATGACCGCACAAAACGCTTCTTCATATACCTTATGAGGTATAAGTCTGAAACCTTTGAGAAATTCAGAGAGTTTAAGAATGAAGTGGAGAAACAATCTGGAAAGAGTATCAAGACTCTTCGATCAGATCGAGGAGGTGAATACGTAAGTATAGAGTTCACACAGTTCCTTATGGATAATGGTATCCTAGCTCAATTGACTCCTCCTTGCATACCTCAGATGAATGGTCTTTTAGAGAGGAGAAATCGTACCTTGTTAGAGATGGTGCGATCTATGATGAGTTTCTCAAAACTTCCAATATCCCTTTGGGGATATGCGATTGAGACAACAAAGTGTGTCCTTAACGTCTTACCTAACAAATTTGTAGCTTCTACTCCATATGAGATATGGAAAGGGAAGAAGCCGGACTTCTCTTACTTTAGAGTATGGGGTTGTTCTGCTCATGTTAAGAAACATGATACAGATAAGCTGGAGTCGAGGACTGAGTTGTGTAAATTTGTGAGATATCCAAGAGAGACGATTGGATACTACTTTTACCGCTCTGAAGAACAATTGATATTTTTTGTGAAAAGGTTCATCTTCTTAGAAGATGAGTATCTCTTGAGAAGAGATAGTGGGGGTAAAGTAGTACTAGAAGAAGTTCTAGATCCAAACACAAATTCTACCTCATTAGATGAGAACTCAGTCCCCGAAAATCTTCAAGTATACATAGAGGCACCGCGTAGGACTGGTAGAGTACCGAGACAACCAGATCGATATGTAGGACATATTGTGACGGATGATGTCAATACTCTCCACTTAAAGGATAGTGATCCTTTAACCTACAATGAAGCGGTAAATGATTCCAACTCTAAGAAATGGTGAGAAGCAATGGATTCAGGGATCCAGTCCATGCATCAGAATCAAGTATGTTACTTGGTCGACCCTCCTGAGGGTATAGAGCCATGGTCTACCTAGAATGATTCTACCTATATATATGGGAACAACATCAAGCCATACTTGGTCTTCATAGGATAAAATTTTGATCTTCAATAAGCACCTCTTATCTACGGGCAAGGAAGAATTAATCACCCATGATACTTCATAAGGATTAGGGTGTTTTTCAAAAGGAAGTCCTAATTGTTTTAAAGCCTTCTCTGATATGGCATTAACACTACTCCCACTATCTATGATCACTTTATAAAAATCATTTCCAATCTTAATGTAAGTGAAAAAAATAGCAGTCCTAAGGGAGTGTTCTTGTGAAGTTTGGAGACATAACTTTCTCATTACACTAATAAGTTGGCTAAAATCTTCACTGTCATTGATCATTGTCTCATCTAATTCATAAACCTCATTTTCTAATTCAATCTCTTCATTAGTATCATCAGGAAGAGGTTCAGAAGTATCCACAACAAGGGCTAATTTTGGGCAATTGGTTTTAACATGCCCTACTTGTTGGCAATTAAAACACTTGACATTAGTAATAGTTCTAGGGAATGAATTTGTGAATTGGGTAGTCTTTGGAAGGCTATTGTTCATGCTAACATTTCGGTTGCTGTTAGGAGGTATGATAGGAGAACTATTTCCCTGTCCTCTATTGAAGGTTCGGGGCTGGTTAAGATTAGAATATCGAGGATTCTTCTTAAAGAAATTATCCAACCTTAAGGCAATCTTATAAGCTTCATCCAAAGTAGATACTTCTCTAAGTTCCAATTCAACCTTTATATCTTCTCTAAGACCGGTTTTAAATCTTGAAATAATGCTCAATTGATCTTCATCTAATTCACAAGAAATCATTAATTCTTGAAATTCATTTATGTAATCTCTTACACTTCTTTGTTTCTGCTCAATCCTTTGCCAAGAATCTATAAGTTGGCTCTTATAGTTCACGGGAACATACTTAGTTCTAAGTCTATGACGAGAAGAGACCGCGAGGTCATCGATTTCACATAGTCTCGTGTCAAAAATTAAGCCTAACTTACCCATTTTGGGAATTTATAACTAATTTAAGGGTATAATGGTAAATAAGGGTCGAATCCACATGGAATTAAGGTATTTTCGAGATATCTTTTAGAAATTGATCAAATCGGACAAGAAATTGATGGTAGAAATTGGGGAAAATGTATTTTATGAAAGAAGACTTCAAATCGATTCCACGGAATCAAGAAACATCGAATTTGGACTTGATTTCGCGAAGAAATCGCAAATTGAAGTGGAGAGAAATTTCAGAACGTAAAAATCATGATTTTGAACTAAATCCTATGAAATTGATCTTTAAATCCTAATCTAAACGAAAATTAAACGTAATAGGAAGATAATCTAGGAAAAACCGCTTCCACTAAACTCAATTAGCGATCGAAACGAGGCGATTAAACCGATTAATCGCCAAAAACGTGAAGAACGCGAACGTGAGCTTCAAGCTGCGATTTCTCCTTCGATTCTCCACCAAATCTTGATTTCAACCCCTCCGTGGATGCGGAAATGAGAGAGGAAGAGGATGGAATCAAGAGAAATGAGAGGAATGGTGTCTAGACAGTTCAATTTGATTGAAATCCAACTCAAATGCTTACAAATATCGAAGAACAAGTCTATTTAAACAAAATTTGGGCGTAACCGTCCGATCGAAACGATCGACGGTTACGATGGAACGGTCCACCGCGGACCGTTTCTCTTAAGTCGTGGCCATTCGATCACGATGAACGGCCTGGATTATCCCGCGCAGGTGATCGTTATAAAACGCCTTGGATGTCGCCCCTTGGATCGCGATCGGACGGCTGAGATGCGATCCGCGCCGAGGCATCTCAGCCGTTATAATGCCTTTAAAATGCCACGTGCGTTTTGATTGATCCGGTGGTCCGCACTCCATCTGATCGATGCCTCATCCCGATCCGACGCTTCTCCGTCCGCCACGTCACCTGCACGTTAAAAGAATGTGTTGGACTTAGTCCCACACGAAATTAAATAAAGGATTTCGTCGTGTTTATACAAGATCGGGTTTTCTTTTAATGTGAAATCCAACGATATTCATTTTCACAATTGGTTGAAGTGAAGATCTCTTCAATAATTCTAACTTTGGGTGGTTAATCAAGGAAGTAAAGGAAGTCACAAGATGTTCCTACTGATTTTGAGATCATTTTATTCTATACAAAGGTACTTATGACATAGTGGATAGAGTTTGGATGATAAGGATCCTATATCAAGGTGAGAGGGGGTTGACTTGGTCCAAGTATGGAATTCTAAGTATTCTAGGGTTAAGGATTTAATTGCATATGACCAAGTCAATCTTTTGATCAATATAAAGATGGGGGGGAGGGAAGATAATTCTCTTTGGATCTACACTCTCTTTCAATGTTTTAGAGAGGTCTTCTTTGTTCATTTCATGAATGGATAATTTCTCAAACTTGTGAATAAGGAGGAGTATGTTCTTTTGTAAACTTGAGAATGATTTATCTTCCTTAATTCATATCTAGGTTCACTTGGAATCCTTGTGTTCTTGTGTTGAGATAATTCTCCATTAGAGTTATTAACTAGTGAGATATATGAACCTAGAGGATCACACACATAAGGTTTATGGATGTTGGTAGATATAGACATAATTATGAGGGTTTTTATGAAAAAACCTCATTCCAAATGTCTATAAATAGGGGGAGAACGATCACAACTGAAGGTGCCCATGCAAGCCTTGTGAGAATTCTCTCCATTCTTCTCTTTCTCTCTTGGTGAAGAGCTTTGAAGAGGAGATCCAACCATCCGAAGACCATGTGGATACCGCTAGAGGCTAGACACTTGAATAACTTCAAGAACTCTTTCAAGTAAACCATATAAGTATGTTTTCTCATTCATACTAGATGATAGGATCATATGTTCTTGGTGGCTTGATATTTTGAATGTCCAATTCAATATTTTCCGTTGCATTTGATGTTTTGATCAAAATGTCAGAAAGTAATCGACCTCAGATACCATCACTATCAATCGTAGAGAGGGACATGGACTATTGTGAGACTCGTCGAGAGCTAGAAAGAGCTTTTAGCCTT
Organism: Lemna minuta; assembly: GCA_024174645.1. NCBI lineage: Eukaryota > Viridiplantae > Streptophyta > Magnoliopsida > Alismatales > Araceae > Lemna > Lemna minuta. The sequence goes on along the minus strand of CM044104.1, from coordinate 11,766,957 downwards.
CAATGGATGCCTTTGACGAGAGTGGAAATTAGGGCAAAATGTCGATTGATGCCAAACTGTTGCATGAGTGATAGCCAAAGAGAGGGAGAAGTGAGTGCCGAACCGTCACAAGATGAGTTTAAATTTCTTGGTTTTTCAACTCAGTGAGGGACAAGTGAGTGCCAAAGCATCGCGAGGTGAGTTGAAATTTCTTGGTTTTTCAATTCGGTGAGACCAAATTGAAAAACCAAAACCAAAACTTGACTTTAAACCAAAATTGGTTTACGAGAAAATCAAAAATCATCATATTCGGTTCGGTTCGGTTGTGGAGAACCCTAGTATGATATCATACCTATCTTAAACATAATGTGTGTGATCGATGCTCGATCAACGCATTCGATCATACCGATCGAATCTTGTCATGTCAATCAGATTGTTTGTGGGACATCATGTAGGCTTATCTTGTTGGCCAATTACTAAATGCAAGCCCATTGGCATTGATATTCGGTGTTCCAGACTCATCTTTTTCAAAATCTGAATCTTTTTCAAAGACCGACCCCGACTCATCGTCAAAACCTCGAACTCACTAAAGAAAAATCTGTCATGAAATTATTAACATTCAAACCATGTCATAAATGAAAGATCTACCAAGCTTTTGTCACATGTGTGTCACTTGCTTGAAGGGAAAGCTAGTTGAAAATGGGACGATGATATCTATACCATTAGTAAAAAAACTATTTTGAAATTATATTCCTAAACTTTTAAAATTATGTGAAGATCATTAAATTTTCTCAGTAAAATTCTCCTTGCATGAATATTAGAATATTTTAAAATACTAATTAGAAATTTTTTCTTTATACGAGAAGAAACACTTTAAAATAACCAAATAGATGTGTTGGTTCAACTTCTTAAATGTGCCGGCCCAGCAAGCCTGCAGTCCACTAGGCCCGCAAATCCCTCAAAAGTCAAGACTCATCTATTTTCGCCTGGTGCATCTACCAACCTCTTCATCTCCTTGATAACTCCTCATCTTCTCCCCCCTCATCCTCTTGCAGCCCATCATCACCCGTCATGTCTCATATAAAACGAGGGTTGAGGTCCCTTGATAAGATTATCCAAGTCTTCCTCTCTTTACTCTTCACGTCATTTTTGTGAATCACTTTTAATTGTAGAAAATATTAGACACTTTCTAGTCTACTTCAGTCATAAAAACAATAAAATAAATAAATGAGAATCATTTTTCTTTGTTCTCTGTGTTAGTTCAGTATATGTTTGCTAATTTACATTAGTGATTTTTTTATGTTTATAAAATGGGATATTGACTAACTCTAGAACTTCATTGATATTTTTTTTAAAGAAAAAAAAAATGTTTAAGGAAGGTATATCTCTATATTTGCAAGTAATGATGGCTTAGGCAGGGGACGCACGTTGGCATCAAAACATGGATGAAACTTGAAAAACCTAGGTTAAGCCTTTCTAACCTTTTTCTACACATTGTAATTAAACATGGTTTTCATTGTATTCTTAAATAAAAATTTATAAATCCGAACCATTTTAAGATAAAAATTATTTAACTGTTTAATTTTTATTATGAACTTCACTTTTTTACCTTTATAATAATATCTTTTGATGTAATTTAATTTTTAATTTGTATTTTTTTGTGCATTTTTCTCTATCATCATAATCGTATATTTACATTTAAGTTTAATTTTGTATTACATTATAATTGTAATTTTTTTTAGGTATCATAAAAAGAAAAAACAACCCTCAATGGTGTTCTCTCTCCTTAACCCTAAACATGACTCACTCTCATGAACCTCTCTCTTGAATGATCAAACGTCTCTCACCAGCGATCACTCTACTCCTAGAGATTTTCTCTCATTTGCATTCTCACTAACAATCATTCCTTTGGTCACAGTGGGCCTTTTCAAGATCTCTCATGCAATTTCTCCCAAAATCAGTGCTTGAAAGCGATCTCAATTTAATATTTCAATATTTTTTCCTTTAAAAAAATATTTTAATTTTCTATTCACCTTTTTGATAAACTTTTTTTCTTATGTTAATCTCTGTTTTTATTTCATTTGCTTCTTATCTTTTGATTTCAATCCTCTATCTTTATCTCCAGTCATTGTAATTTTTCAGATTGTTTAATAATTACTTAGTTTTGATCTTCTAGGTTTGTTAGAGATTAGTTTTGATCTTCTAGATTAGATTAATAATTACACCACTTATTTTATTTTTAATTGCATCTTGATATAGTTAAGAGCATACTAAAATCTAACTACATATCTTTTGATTAAGTTAAACGTAGATTGTCGAAAAAAATCAAAGTGTCTTTCTGATTTTGATTTGTCTAGTTTATAAAACCTCAATTACTAATTTATTATACATTTCATTTTTTATCAAAGTAGGCTTGATATACTAGTTCTCAAATTTCTAATCATTTCAATATTTTATCTTTGTCTTGACATTTTAGGACTGACAAGGTCATAACTTAACTTCTATCCACTTGAAAATATGACTTATATCTTGGTCTAATTCATAGATTTCTTTTTCTCATATCAAAAACTTAAAATTACCTATTTCAAAAATTTGGGGTTTGAATCGTTAATCGGGATTTTTAGTTGAGCTTAAGAGTATCTCATTCTTGTTGGGTTCTGAGGTCGATAACTTTCCAAAATTTTGATCAAAATATCAAATGCAGCGGAAAACATTGAATCGGATATTCAAAACACCAAGCCACCAAGAATAGATGATCCTATCATCTAGTATTAATGAGAAAACATACTTACATGGTTTCTTTGAAGGAGTTCTTGAAGCTATTCAAGTGTCTAGCCTCTAGCAGTATCCACACGATCTCCGGATGGTTGGATCTCCTCTTCAAAGCTAACAAGAGAGAAAGAGAAGAATGAAGAGAATTCTAACAAGGCTTGCATGGGCACCTTTAGTTGTGGCCGTTCTCCCCCTATTTATAGACATTTGGTATGATGTTTTTTTTATAAAAACCCTCATAATTATGTCTATATCCGCCAACATCCATAGACCTTATGTGTGTGACCCTTTAGGTCCATATATCTCACTAGTTTATAACTCTATAGACCAAATAACACCTTATTGGTCAACCTTAATTAATTATTCACATTCATATATACATTAATTAATCAAGTATCGATTTAACCCAATCGATAGGTTGAGTTGCCAGCCCGTTGGGTGCCAAGCTACACTACGTACACTAGGAGATATGGAGTATATAAGAACTCACTTATGGAACCTTCCCGTCATCGACTATCATGTATGTGTAATCCTTCATCCACATTAGACTCATGAATGACTTAGGGTATGACCAACTGTCAAACCCTAATCGGTCACTCAAGTTAGTATTGATACATGTAGAAATCATCGGGAACTCCTTCTCTGATATTTCTACGACCTTGGCCAAGGATTTCATCACATCTCATTCCTTGAGTCAATCTCCTCAAATACCAAGGGTGGATGATCCCATCTTCATCACACAATCATTTTCGTGGACTTCATGTCATATCCAATATATGACGTTTTAGATATCCCGTGACTAGGGATTCATAAGTCATAATCAAAACACGATCATCCATCCACAAGATGTCTTTGGTGTCTCAAGTCAAAGGACCACATACACAACCATGACATGAATCAACCTGATTGACAGTTAGGTATTGACGAAATGAGACCACGAGGTCGTCGAAAACACACGGTCTCGTGTCAAAATAAAGTCTAAACTTACCAATTAAATGAAAATAATTCGAATTGAGGGTATAATGGTAAATATGGGTCGAATTCACAGGGAATTAGGAAAATTTCTGATGATCTCCTCGAAATTGATCAAATCAGACAATGAATCGGTGATAGAAATTGGGGAAAATAATATTTTATGAAAGAGGACTGGAAGACGAATCCACAGAATCAAAAATCAATGAATTTGACTTTGATTTCGCAAAGAAATTGAAGATTGAAGATGAATGATTTTTCCGAAAACTTAAATCACAAAAATACTGAAATTAAGGATGAAATTAAGCTAAATTACTAATATAAACGGAAATTAAATACTAAACAAATATAGATTAGGATAAAACGCTATCACTAACCTACAATTGCGATCGAATTGATCCAATTAATCGCCGGAATCAAGGCTATTCATAAAAAATCCAAAAATCGCAATCGTGGAGTTCAAGCGTCGATTTCTTCCTCGTCGATCATCGAAATCTTTCTCTTAAGCACTCCGTGAAATGAGTCTAGAAGTGATTGGGATCAAGAGATTCAAGAGATTTGGTATCTAAAAATTTCAATTTGATTGAATGGCTCTCGAATGCTTTACAAATACGAAGAACATCTCAATTTATAGGAGATTTGGGCGTAATCATCCGATGAAACGCATCAACGGCTCTGATGAAACACATGATCGTGAATTGTTATCGTTAAGTCGTGGCCATTGGATCGCGATCGAACGCTCTAGATGAAGCCACGTCACATGAGTTTTAAAACGCATCGAAAAAGCTCACCGTTGGATCGCGATCGGACGCATCAGATCCGTTTTCACTCGATTTAATCAGAGCTGCTATAACTCCTTGCGATCAACGTTCGCGATTATATCGCATCCGGTGAACCTGATCTCGCTACGTACCCCCCTTCACTTAAGTGAAGATCGACGGCTCTGATTTCACGCACGATCGGACGTCCCACGATGCGCCACGTCACATCGTGCTCTTGATCATCGATCGTGATCGATCGGACGCTCCAGATTGCGCCACATCACCTGCGCGCTTTAAATAATATAAAAAATCAATTTTAAATTATAAAATTTGATTTTTAATTCTAGAAAATCCTTAGAAATTCATTAAAAATTCAGAAAAATTCTGAAAAAATCCCTAAAAATTGAAAAATTCATAACTTTCAAAATATAACTCTAATTAAATCCAAATTTCTTTCATTTGATCAGAAATTTAATTATCTATCATTTTAAAAAGTCAAATTTAATAAATAACAGGATTTTAATATCTATTACAAAAATACATATATTTCTTTAAGATTTCAACTTTAGAAAATTAAATGAATGTTTATAAAAATGATTTCTCTCATTATTTAACTTTAAAAATTACTAATAATCTCAAGTAATGATGGGTTACAAAAATCATTTATCTTTAATTCATCCTAATTAACCCTAAATTAGTGTATTTTGATATTATAATGACTTTTTTATAGAATGATGGATAAATACTCATAAATATGATAACATGCATATGAATGAAATCTCTTATGCCTTAATATGCATTAATAATCATGTATTCTCATGTCTAATTAACATGTTATCAAGTATAATACCATTCAGGGATTCATACGGATTAATTTAGTGAACTCTTTCTCCAAAGAGCACCCACTATCTATCATTAGTGTCTCCACACTGATGGCTATAGGATCAACCATACTCATCATATGAGTTGGATTACATATTGCTATTCTATCCATATATTTCAATGTCCTTCTCGAATATCCCATGAATAGAAATGTTTAGAACATATGTTTAAAGACTAGTGATCACTAGATTATGATCTCATCATAATTCACTTAGTCATTGCACATGCTCATGGACTTCATTGCAAACATCACACAAGAATGACAATGAATAAATTTCATTTCAATAAACATAAACAAGATACATGAAAGTGTGATTGGCTTATAGGCCACATAATATCTATCAATTCTTACTATTCAAATTAGCTTAAGTGTGTGGAGAAACATCTTTCAGGTCATTAGAAGAAGGATTAGCGTTCTCACATATAATAAGTCGACACATCACTCATTTTCATATAGATACATTGAGGATTATTATAGAGGACCATATAGGGTCATTTAAGTTTCACTTGATACTCATCAAACATAATCAAGGCATTCAAGGGCAGACATGCCAAAAGTCACAGAAATATGGAGAAGGTCAAACTTACTGGCATCAAGTTAGAAGTCAACTCATAAGGGAGTTTTCTTATTTAGTCGTTTTGTTTTCTTACCTTAAAGTCATATTAGTTTTTTTCTTTTTGATTCCTATATATTTAAACTTGAATTCCCTTATTTTATTCATACTTCGTTTGAGTTTATTTTAGGAACTAGGAATAGTTAGTATTACCTATTCACACTAGGATGACTTTGATTGAGTCATACTTACCCATGAGGGTAAAGGTGGAGTTTCTTATGGAATTAGTGATATACGAGACAAGTCTAGGGAGTTGACCAAAAAGTCAATTTATGCATACTTGCTCTCTACCTTGCAAGATCACTCGGGACTGGGGACAAGCGACCTACTTGGAGTGTACACGGATCAGTGATGAGACTTGGAGACTTCAGATAGGTAGGCTAGTGATAACAGGCAATCTTAACATGATAAAACCTGATTATTAATGCAAATTAAGGCATAAAACATTCCATTTGTACGCATGTTATCATACTTTGAGTGCATTTCTATCATTTCATTCAATTTTAAGTTATAATCTCAAAATGCTTTAATTTAGGAATAATTATGATGAATTAAAGATAAATGATTTTATAACATATCTTTAATTGAGATTATAAGTGGTTTTTAAAAGTTAAATAATGAGAGAAATTATTTTTATAAATATTCATTTAATTTTCTAAAGTTAAAATATTAAAGAAATGAATGTATTTTTGAAATAGAAATTAAATCTCTTGTTATTTAAATATTTTGACTTTTTATTATGATAGATAATTGAATTTCAGATCCAATGAAAAAAATATGGATTAATTTGGAGTTGTATTTTGAAAGTTATGAATTTTCTAATTTTAAGGGATTTTTCCAGATTTTTATGAATTTATTTTTGAGTTTAAATCTTTTAAAACAATTAAAAAAAGAATAAAAAGGGGGTTTATTTTCGCGCGGGACCACGTGGATGCGACGTGGCATGCAAGGCCATGTGGTAGAGCCACACAGACCCACGCGAGCACCTGCATGGGGTGGATGTGAGACGTGTGCATATTTATATTTAATCATAATATTAGGGTTATAGTACATATAAGCATACGTAATCGGATATATGCTAACCCTCTAATTCATCGCATCTTATATACCCGCCTTCTTCCTTTTATTTTTACCATGTGGGACTATGTTCCACGTTTCGTTTTAAATGCAGGCAACGTGGATTAATGTGAGGCGTCGGATCAAAGGCGTGATGAATACGGAGCGTGGATCGCATGGACTCAAGGTCCATCAGATCACCATCAAGTGCACATGGCTTTAATAAGGAGTTATAACGGCTCAGATTTAACGCGCAGGAGGGCATCCGGAGCGTCGGATCACGATCCAACGGCGGCGATGTGGTACGTTTCATAACGCTTATCCACGTGGATTGATCCAAGCGCTCCATCAAGATCGGACGGTTGCAATTTAAGTGACACGGTTCATGGTGAACCGTTTCATCTGAACCGTCGATTGAAGTCCATCCGACGGTTACGCCCAAATCACCTATAAATTAAGGTGTTCTTCGATTTTGTAAGACATTCTTGGAAGATTTCGCTCAATTGATCTATCTATACACATCTTTCCTTGAATCTCTCGCTTTTAATCTCTTCTAGACTCATTTCCGCATCCATGGAGTGATTAAAAGTGAGATTTCGTCTATCGATTAAGGACAATTAGTCTCTTGAACACCGATGCTCGCTTTCGAAATTGCAAAATGAAAAGCCTCGATCCGGCGATTAATTGGATCATTTCGATCGCTATCTCGGGTTAGAAAACGTGTTTTCCCTCTAATATTTCATCATGTATCATCAATTTGTAATTTAGGATCGTAATTTAGTTTGATTTCATCGTCAATTTTGGTTTTATGTTCTTCCGATTTTCAAAAATTTCATCCCACTTCGCTCTTTGATTTCTCCGCGATTACTAATCCAAATTGAGTGATTTTTATTCCGTGGATACGTCTTTGAGTTATCTTTCTAAATATACCATTTTCCCTATTTTCTATCACTAATTCATCGTCTGATTAGATCAATTTCTAAAAGATCTCTCAAAAATACCTTATTTCTTTGTGGATTCGACCCTTATTTACCATTATATCCCTCAATTCGAGATATATTCATCAAATTGGTAAATTTGGTTTTATTTTTGACACGAATCGGTGTACAATTAACGACCGCATCGATTCGTTCCGTCAGCTAGCCGAAGGGGAGTAGAGAGCGATGTGCAAAGCTCTAGGAGTCGGCCCCTAGGAGATGGGATAAGCGATAGCCTACCAAAGGATGATGAAAAAGTGAGGTCACTAATCGAGAGCGTGAGTGGGTCAAATCGAAAGCTCATGTTTAATTAATTGCTACTAGGGGATTAAAAAAGGTGAGGAGTGACTCCAGGGGGCTTGTCTCCTCCTTGGACTGGCACGGGGGTTTGATACCCTATCCAAGTATAAAAAGAAATCGGGTGTACAAGTGATGTAAGGAATAGAGTGTATAATTACGGAATTTCACTTTGCATGTCAAGAATTGTCCTAAAATCATGTCCCATCAAGAATGATGGGTCTCATAGTGCATTAAATATTAGTCATCATCTTTCATAGTTAAAATTTTATGATAAAATACCTTTACCTCATATTTTTGCGTGTGAATAAATATGTTTATGAATGTGTTTATCACTAATATTTTGGCTATTAGAGCTTATTCTTGTCCTATTTATTGGGGCTACTTAGGTGGTCCTAGTTATTTCTTTATATAGTGAGCTTTCTCTCCCTCGGAGGAATTATACTCTTAGGAATAATTGACTCTAGATCCTCCACCCTCTTTTCAATCACTCATTCCTTTTTTCCACTTATCATCAAGTCATTCACTTTTTTAACATAGCTAGTGGACACTCGTGCACATTATGGGGTCATGAACACATCTATGTATCTCTAAACGTATCCCTAGATGATTTTATAAATGTACTTGACGTCCTTTAAACCAATTATCCATCAATTTCCATTACACATGAAATTTCTTCCTATAGAAAAATTTCATCCCTTTCATTATTTTTTTCATGACCTACATGATGAAATTTAAGACTTGATAAGCCCTCAAAATTTCAATCAAAACATCAAACATAATAGAAGCCATCAAGTTGATAATTCAAAACAATGAGGCACTGAGAAGTGATGATCTTATCTCTTAGTGTAGAAACTATTTCCCTTTTATATTTTAGTTTATATTTTAGTTTCTATCTTTCACCGTCCTTCCAATAATGGATGGCAAGCTAGAAATAGATTAGAATCCTCACACAAACATCATTTTTATGCTAGTCTTTGACCAAGTGATGCTTGACTCGATTTAAGCTCATTCTTCCTCTTGATCTTGTCTACATGATGAGCTTTAACACCCAAAAAATCAAATATTTGACCAAATCCTCTCCTTTTTATGGTAGCCTAATATTAGGAGAGATCTAAAAAAGTGTGCATAGAGAATGTTAGGTTTTTGTAAGAAAGGGGTCTTGTAGCTCAGGTAACTAAATGGTAGAGATCATCCACCCTTGAGATCAATGTAAGAGATCTCTCCCCCTTTGAAACCTCATTTATTTCATTCAAAAAGAGGAGAGGGTGTCGCTTAAGGGGGTGATGAACATAAAATCATGGTCGTTAAAAGCCCAAGTTCACGTATAAAAAATTGTACTCAACTCTTCTATTTTAATTTTTAAATTTAGAATAGTGTTGAGTTAAGTTTGAATACACATAAAATAAATTAAAATATTAAATTGAAGGAGTATATATTTGATATTTTTATATTAATAAATAAAAAATTATCAATGAAGAAGGGAGACATACACAAAAAATCCGATGAACCAATCAAATACTTTCGTTCTTCATCATTTAGTTTGAAGATTGAAAACCCTTGATAAAGATGGTGGAAATATGATTTATGGTTTGAAAACATGAAAATATGGATGAAAATACTGAGAAATGGAAAAAAATGACGGAGCATGATCCTAATCTAAATATTCACGATAAAAATGCACTCTAGTGATGTTCTCCGATCAAACATCTCACCCCAACTTTGCATATTGCTTCTAATATGAGGAATGAATAGAAGAGAGAAGAAACTCATTAGTAATGATGTTTCGTACTTGAAGAATGATTGATTGATGCCCTCTTTCCTCCAGCTAGTCAATGCTAGAGGTACACAATGAAATGTTAACAAACCTATTTTTTGTCTCAAAATTTAAAGTAGCCATCATGAATACATATAGCATGAAATGACGATCAAGCTCACAAAATTTTAGTCCGTAAATCCTTCGGGATTATGAGATATTATTATTTCAATTTGGAGAATTTTTTTATGTTTAAAACCTCTTAAAATGCATGATTAATTGCTAGTCGTTGATTTTGATCAGATCTTGATTGGAATCTCTAAAAAAACCTTGTCATGTGTCATCTTTGTATTTTTTAAGAGGAGAGAGAAAAGGCAAGTGCATTGCTAGCCGTCGGATGATCTTTTTCAAGGGTGGGCTTCACTAGATTTTGTCACGTGTCAACATATTATACCCCAACCAAGATAAAAATGGAGATTATCTTGGCCCTTCATTGTGTGGTCCATGATCTGACACAACGGATGAAGCCAGGTGGCACAAGTAAAAAGGAGGATCCGATGGACTTGGTCCCCAAGATCGAATGACCTTGACATTTCCAGATGTCCCTACAATATAAAAGTTTTTAGTCTCACATGGATAAAGTTGAGAAAAATTTTCATTTAAATAACAGAGCTGATTAAGGGCTATTAAATGTTAATAAACACTTTTAGTACTAATACTCCCCTTATCAATACCACCTAGGCACTAATTAGGCACCACTTGGCACCACCTCGTTGCACAATGTGTTTGTGATGCCACATTAGTATGCCACATCAGCACGCACAAATAAAATTCTTGAAAAATAATTATTTTTGATTTTTTTAATTCTTGAAAAATAATTAAAAATAGATTTTTTTAATTCCTAAAAATTTATTAAAAAATAGAAAAAATAAGAAAATCAGGAAAATTTGAAAGACCCCTTAAACTTAAAATGGTCATATCTTTTTATACAAAACTCCTTTTTGAATGCAATTTTTGTCATTTGATCCTCTTTTTGCCACCTTTTTCATATTATCTGAAATTAAATAAATAAGGTATAACACTTAATCCCTTATTAAAAATTGTTTGTTTTCTCTGTGTCTTCATTTGTAGCATCCTTCTTTCATAAGTTACGATCATGAAACTCATGCAAACGTGATTAGTTCACTTTTTTTACCTTGAAAAAGGTCGAATGTCAATAATGCATACAATTAACCACAATTTAATCTAGATTCAAATTATGAACAATATGTTATGATGAATGTGAAAAAATGATCAAAACATGATAACATGCATAATAATGATATGAATTATGCCTAAAATTTATCAATGAATAATGAATTAAATAGGTAATAATGTTATCATGGGGGTAAGATTATCACCTTTAAAGAGGGAGGAGGGGGGTTGGGTGCCACCTCAAAAAGATGGTACCCTCCTCCTTTTAAAAGGGGATCCCAATCCCCCTTTAATAGGATAAGTCCCTATTTAAAAGGAGATCTACTCAAAAGGCTGGTCTACTTTCAAAAATAGGAAATTTTACCACCTTTCTGATGGATATTATGTGGCCTATAAGCCAATCACACTTTCATGTATCTTGTTTACGTTCATTGAAATGAAATTTATTCATTGTCATTCTTGTGTGATGTTTGCAATGAAGTCCATGAGCATGTGCAATGACTAAGTGAATTATGATGAGATCATAATATAGTGATCACTAGTCTTTAAACATATGTTCTAAACATTCCTATTCATGGGATATTCGAGAAGGACATCGAATTATCCGAAAAGAATAGCACTATCTAATCCATCTCATATGATGAGTATGGCTGATCCTGTAGCCATCGGCGTGGAGACACTAAGGATAAATAGTGGGTGCTCTTTGGAGAAAGAGTTCACTGAATTGTTCCGTAGGAATCCCTGAATGGTATTATACTTAACTGTCAATCAGGTTGATTCATGTCATGGTTGTGTATGTGGTCCTTTGACTTGAGACACCAAAGACATCTTGTGGATGGATGATCGTGTTTTGATTATGACTTATGAATCCCTAGTCACGGGATATCTAAAACGTCATATATTGGATACGACATGAAGTTCACGAAGATGATTGTGTGGTCAAGATGGGATCATCCACCCTCGGTATTTGAGGAGATTGACTCAAAGGAATGAGATGTGATGAAATCCTTGGCCAAGGTAGTAGAAATATCGGAGAAGGAGTTCCCGATGATTTCTACACGTATCAGTACTAACTTGAGTGACTGATTAGGGTTTAACAGTTGACCATACCCTAATTCATTCATGAGTCTAATGTGGATGAAGGATTATACATACATGGTAATCGATGACGGGAAGGTTCCATAAATGAGTTCTTATACTCCATATCTCCTAGAGTACGTCGTGTAGCTTGGCACCCAACGGGTTGGCAACTCAACCTATCGATTGGGTTAAATCGATCCTTGATTAATAAATCTATATGTGGATGTGGATAATTAATTAAGGTTGACAAATAAGGTGTTATTTTTTCTATAGAGTTATTAACTAGTAAGATATATGGACCAAAAGGGTCACACACATAAGGTTTACGGATGTTGGTAGATATAGACATAATTATGAGGATTTTTATGGAAAAAACATCATACCAAATGTCTATAAATAGGGGGAGGACGACCACAACTAAAGGTGCCCATGCAAGCCTTATGGGAATTCTCTCCTTTCTTCTCTTTCTCTCTTCGTGAAGAGCTTTGAAGAGGAGATCCAACTATCCGGAGACCGTGTGGATACCGCTAGAGGCTAGACACTTGAATAACTTCAAGAACTCCTTCAAGGTGCCCATACTAGATGATAGGATCATCTGTTTTTGGTGGCTTGGTATCTTGAATATCCGATTTAATATTTTTCTGCTGCATTTGATATTGTGATCAAAATTTTGGAAAGTGATCGACCTCAGATCCCATCACTTTCAATGCCTAAAAATGTGGAGAATCCTAAAAAATAGGATAATCCATCTAAATAACTCTCAAACCAGATTTAGCCACCCTTGAACCTTCATAAGGTCATTTGACCTAATTTAATTTCATGCACACAAGGTTGATTTGGTTCATCAAAATGTGGAGAACTCATTTCTTCCTCTTCTTCATTTCATAGTTCTCATAATTTTGTCCTTATGTCCTTGCATCCATTGAACTTATGAAATTGTGATCAGTTAGCTACTTGACTCTAAAGAAGTCTAATGAGGTTAGTCTCATATTATAAGAAAAATAAAGGAAATGATGCATGCTAAGACATAGTCATATTTATACTGTATTAAGTCATAAGGAAATAGATATTGTCATTTCAAAGTATCAATTAGCACCTCAATATGGCATATAATGTAGGGATACAATTATCATTTTAGAGTTATCAATTAATAACTCCATTAACTCAATAGTAGTTATTGATCAACCTCATTAGTTACTATATCAATATATATTTATATTAATCAAAGATCACTTTAATCCAATTGATAGATGGGGTTGCCTAATGTGGGTACTAAGTTATATCACGTTCTTTAGAAGATATAGAGTACAAAATAACTCTTTTATAGAATATTTTGTTATCTTTTAACTTGAATAAATGTACAATCCTTCATCCACACAAGATTCATAAATAACTTCGCGTACCGTCAATTGTCAAACTTTAATTGGTCACTCAAGTTTGTGCTAATACGTGAAGTAAATCACCAATGACACTTTCTCCAATATTTCTATCGATGAATATTATGGCCTAAAAGCAAATCATACTTCCAAGTGTCATTCATATTTATTGAAATAAAATATATTCAATATTATTCTTATTAACATTTACAATTAATTCAATGAGCAAATGCAATGATCAAGTGAATTATGATGAGATTGAAATAGAATAATTACTGGTTTTTAAACACACGTTCTAAACATTCTTATTTGAGGGATATTCTTGATGAACATTGAAATATTTGGAAAGAATAATAATATTTGATCGACTCACATGATAGATATGACTAATAGTGTAGCCATCGATATGGACACCAAGTATAGATAGTTGGTGCTCTTTGTGCGTTTGATTAATTGAATAGTATTATACCTAACTCTCAATCAAGTTTATTCCCATCATAGTTGTATATATGGTCCTTAGGCCTGAGACACTAAAGACATATTGAGGGAGGATGATCATGTTTTGACTATGGCTCATGAATCTGTAGCTGCAAGATTTCTGAAACATCATATATTGGATACAACTTGAAGTCCTTGAAGTTAATTGTGTGGTCAAAATGAAATCATATAGCCTCAATATTTGAAGAGGATAACTCAAGGAATGAGATACGGTTAAATCCTTGGCCAAAGTAATAGAAATATCAAAGAAGATGTTCTCGATGATTTCCTCCACACATCAATACTAACTCTAGAGACTTATTAGGGTTTGAAAATGATGGATATCATGTGGCCTATAAACCAATCATTGTTTTCATTTCTCCTTTAAATTTATTAAAATGAATAACACTATATGATCTCACTTGTACAATGAGTCTAGCTAACCCTGTGGCCATATTCATGTGGAGACATCAAGGATACATAATGGGTGATCTTTGGAGAAGGAGTTCATTGAATTGATTTACATGAATGATTAAATAGTATTATACTAAGTTGTAAATCAAGTCGATACATGTTATGGTCTTGTATGTAATCTTTAGACTCGAGATACCAACAAAGATATATTATGAATAGATGATCGTATTTTGATTACGACTTACAAATCCCTAGCCACGAGATCTCCAAAATGTCATAGGTTAAAATATGACATGCAGTCTTTTAAGATGATTGAGTAGTAAAGTTGAGATTGTTTGCTCTTAATATAGGAAGAGACTGACTTCAGGAAAAATATATGATTGAATCATTGGCCAAGGTAATAGAAATATTAGAGAAGATGTACTCGACGATTTCCTACTCCTATCACTACTAAGTTGAGTGATCAAATAGGGGTTGATAGTTAACCAAAACTCAAGTCATTCATGAGTCTCGCGTAAATGAAGGATTACACATAAATGGTAAATGATGATGGCAAGGTTTTAATAAAGACTTTTAATATACTCTCTATCCGCCATAGCACATTCTGTGGCTTGGCATGCACCTCATTGATTGGGTTAAATCAATCATTAATCAATTTTATTATTTGTTAATATAGTTAATTAACAAGGAGAAATAATAAACATTATTAGGTCAATAGAGTTATTAATTAGCAAGATATATGAACCTAGAGTCTATGAATGTTGGTGAATATAGACACAAATATAAGAATTTTTGTAAAAAGTTCACATACCTAGAGTCTATAAATAAGAGGAGAATGACCGCAACTACGGGTACCCATGTGAGCCTTGTTGGGAATTGAGGTCGATAAGCCTTCCAAATTTTCAATTAAAACATCGAATGTAATTGAATACATTGAATTAGATATTCCTAACATCAAAGTACTATAAAAAATGATCATATGATCAAGTATGTATGAAAAAATATACTTAAAGGGTTTACTTTAAGTATCCACATGATCTTAAGATGGTTAAATCTCATTTTCACCAAAAGAGAAAGAGAAGGAAAGAGAGAATTTCTCCAAGCCTTGTATTGGCACCTTGAGTTGTGATTTTTCTTATTTATAGACATTATTAGTATATGAATTTTTCATAATTTTTTTTATAATTATGTTTACGTGTGCAACCTTATAGGTTCATAGATCTCACTAGTTAATAACTCTATAGACCCACTAACACCTTATTGGTAAAACTTTATTAATTATTTATATCAACATATAGATTAATTAATTAAGGATCAATTTAACCCAATCAACAAGTCAATTTTTCAAGCTATACTACGTACTCTAGGAGGTGTAGAGTTTATAATAACTCCCGTATAGAATTTTGCCATCATCGATTATTATGTATGTATTATCCATTGTGCCCGCAATGACTCTTGAATGACTTAGGGTATGACCAACTTTCAAACCCTAATTGATCACTCACGTTAGTATCAATGCATGGAGGAAATCATCGAGAACTCCACCAATACTTCTATTACCTTGTCCAAGGATTTTATTGCATCTCATTCCTTGAGTCAGTCTCTTTAAATACTAAGGGTAGATGATCATATCTTGACCACACAATCATCTTAAGTGCTTTATGTTATATCTAATATATGACATCTTAAAGATCCCATGATAAGATGTCTTTGGTGTCTCAAGTCAAAGGACCAAATACATAACCATGATATAAGGTATAATATCATTCAGGGATTCATACAGATCAATTCAATAGACTCTCTATCTAAAGAGCACCCACTATATAGCCTTAGTGTCTTATCATCAATTGCTACTAGATCTGTCATACTCATCATATGAGTCGAATCAGATAGTACATTATTTCCAGATAATTTGATGTGTTAGTCGAATATCTTACGAATATAAATGTTTAAAACATATGTTTAAAGACTAGTGATCACTATTTTACGATCTCATCATAATTCACTTAGTGAATGTATAGCTCATGAACTTCATTGTAAACATCACACAAGAATGACAATGAATAAATTTCATTTCAATGAATAATAGACAAGACACATAGAAGTGTGATAGGATTATAGGTCACATAATATTTATCAAGATTCGTACAGATCAATTTAGTGAACTCTGATGCAGGACGCGGTGGTGAAACCCCTCGTGCCTGATCAATGGAACTGAGGATGACCGAAGATAGTGTGGTCAAACCTAGTCTACGAGTAGGCGAGTCCTAGACCCTAAGTATGAGGTCTAGCCTAAACCTAAGTGTAGGCAGGCGTGCCGGTCAGCGAAGTCGACTCCGAGTAACCCGGGGAAACTCACGATGATGGGTAGGGTGAGACCCTCTCGATCCACGTCCGGAGGCGTAGAGTGGCTCGTCGTGGAGTAGCCGAAACTGCAGCTCACGCTCAGTGCCGAATCTGACGGACGCGTGAGAATTCTTGAACCTATGTCCGCTCTATCTTACCTACGTCGTCCGATGGCGGTGGAGACGAGTAAAGGAAACGCTTCGAAAAGTAATTGAACTTTAAAATGAGGGGTTGAAGCTAACCTGTGGGGCACGAGCCCGGTCGGTCGTGGTGGGGAAGATCGTTCGCATGCGGCATGGGCGATCAGTAGAGAGTGGTTGAGCCGACGACGTCGTGAACGTAGAGAAACTTAGGCGCGGGAGGACATGGGCGATCGTGATCTTGGTCCTCGAGAGAGGCCGTAGGTAGATCGGCGTTGTCGGCGAGATGATGGGCGTGAGGCCGGTGAGGAGTAGTGGGCACAGCGAAAAGACACAAGTTGAAGTGGGGGCAGGACAGGTGGAGAGCGTGGCGATCACGATGGAGATTGGGACTGGGCGTGACGCGGAACAATTTGGTCAATGCGGGGGGTGCTGGGGAAGATGGCGTTTGGATTTCACATCGTCGGATAGGTCACGATGGCGCAAGATTCCCAACGTAACTTTCTTTTGGGAAGACGTCTAGGAGGAGCCTTGGAATTGTCCACCGGCGGCAAGCAATAGCCAGGAGGTTTCCTGGAGTACGGCGACAGGTGAGGAGTAATTTCCACAGGCCAACTCGGGGTGAAATCTTGCGCGTTGATTGTTGAAGGCAGGTCGCGCACTCGGCATCCCAGCGGGGAGAGTAGTGGCGTGGGCGCAACTGAATTCTTGGGGAAGGAGGGGAGATTCCACAGGTCAGCAGGGAAGAGGGAAGAGGATAACTTGGCAACATGGAAGTTCGGATGGTAGTGGAGTGGAGGGAGTGCGTGCGGAATTAACTTCGGAAGTGGGGGTCGAGGGCAGGCGAATAGGGACGCGAAAAATTTGGAAGCGGTAGGTGCAGAATGGGATGAAGTTCGTGAATGGTGGATGATTTGGGGACGTATGATTGACGAAGGTAGGGAGTGCGGTAGGTCGGCGGTAAGGAATCGACTGGACTCTGAAATTGTTAAGGCCGGGTGACAGGAGGGGAAGTTCCGCCGAATTCGGGAATGTTTTCGTCTGAGGCAGGTGGGCGTTCTGCGTGAATTTGGAACGAATTGCCAGGAATCGGCGGCGGTAGGGTGGAAATTTGGATGAGGCGAGGAGACGGGAATGGGTAAGATTGAATTGGGCACAGGTCGGGGCTAAGATGGTAGATTAGGGGAAGAAAGAGAGGGAGAAGAGAGGGAAAGTTGAATGGACGGTTTGGGATGGGGAAGGGCGCCGCATGCGTAGGGAAAATCGGGAAGGAGGCGGGAAGAACAGGGTATCGCGAAATGGTCAGACGGGGGAACATGTTGCGAATTGGAGATGTAGTGTAATTTCAGCAATGGGGGGGGGAGAACGGGATTTGGGCGAGGTTGAATTCGGATTGAGGGAGGTCGTCGAGGCGGGAAGGGGAAAGGGTATTGTCATGGCGAGGAAGGTTACGATGGTGCGGGGTGATGGAAATTCCCAGGGAGAGAGAGGGGGGGAATCGGGGAGAAGAGGAGGCGCACGGGAGTTTGCCGGAGAGGGAGACGATGGAGGAATCGAGAATGTGCGCAGGAAGGGGAAGTTTGTGGGTGAGGTGGAGTGTGAGGGGAAGCTCGAGGGAAGTTGGAGGAGCATGAGGAGGAAGAGGAGGAGAATGGCAAACCAGCAGGGAGATCGCATGAGATGGGAAGGTGAGGTAGAGCTGGAGGAGGAAGACGATGGAGATGGTGGAGGAACTGCAAAGGAGATGCAACAGAAGCAGCGCAAAACGGTGCATGGAGGCGAAGGGGATGGCGGCACAGTGGTCGAAGGCAGCGGCGGCGGTGGCGGCGTTTGTGGATGGCGGTGTCGCGATACATCATAGAAAAAAACTATGGCCGGGGCAAGGAGTGGCGGCGGCGGCGGCACGGAAGCGTGCAACGGCGGCGGTGGCGGCACGGAGGCGTGTAGCGGCGGTGGCACGGAGGCGTGCAGCGGCGGCGGCAGTTGGACTCCTTCCCCGGCCTTCCTTGAGCAGCCACTTGAGAGGGAGATTACTCCTTTCTTTCTTCAAATGACGGCTAGGGTTTGTGGGGGGGTCCCTTCCCCTCTTATAGAGCCTATAATGGGCCGAGAGGGGAAAGGGCCCACTTGAGGCCCACAACCCACACCTAACATGCTCATAGAAAGAAATAAGGTTCACAAAGAAGGATGGGCTTCACGAATGGGATCCCAGAAAGGGAAGAACCCACCCGGAAGCTTAAAAGGGAGAGAAGAAATAAACGAGAATCAGCTTAAACACGTGCAGGTCAAAAGTTCATAATAAAGAAATAAAGATAAACTGATAGATTCGTGCACGCAAAAGGGCTCCTCCGGCACCATGGTATCATGTCTTGGTGGCGACGGGGGTTGTACGCCACCAAACTCTTTCTCTAAAAAGTACACGCTATCTATCTATGGTGTCTCCACATCGATGGCTACAAGATTAGTCATACTCATCATATAAGTCATATTAGATAGTGATATTCTTTCTGAATGATTTGATATCTTTCTCGAATATCTCATGAACAATAATGTTTAAACTATATGTTTAAGACTAGTGATAAATGTATTATGATCACAACATAATTCACTTAGTCATTACATATGCTTATGCACTTTATTGCAAACATCACACAAGAATGACAATGAATAAATTTCATTTCAAAGAACAATAAACTAAATATATGGAAGTGTGATTGGCTTATAAGTCACATACTATCCATCAAACCTCTCTCTTCTCTTCTCGTCTACTCATGCTATTAAGTGTTCAAGAGGAGTTCCAATGGTCCAATGATTGTGTGGATACAGTTAAAGGCAAGACACTCGAAAAACTTCAATAACTCTCTCAAATGATCCCTAAATGTATGAATTTTACTCTATACTATATGATAAGATCATCTATAATAGATGATTGGATCATTTATTCTTAGAGCTTTAATTTTATTGAATGTTCAATTCAATGTCTTCCACTTCATTGGTTGCTTTGATCAAAGTTTTGGAAGGCTTATTGACCTCAAATCCTAGAACATATTTTACCAAATCCTAAGTCATTCATGATTCTCGCGTATATGAAAGATTATATATGCATGGTAATTAATAAGATTATGGTTCCATACAAGAATTCTTGCACACTCCATATCTCCTAGAGCTTATGTTATAGCTCTCCATACGAGAATTCTTGCAACCAATGGGTTGATAACTCGATCTGACAATTGGTTTAAATATATCCTTGATTAATTGATATATATATATATATATGTATATAAATATATGTTTAACATAGTTATTAACTAGCAAAATATATGGAATTAGAGGATCACACACAAAATGTCTGTATATTGGTAGAAATATACATAATTTTGAGGATTTTTATGAAAATTTCATATACTTAATGTCTATAAATAAGAGGAAGAAAGACCAAATCTAAGATTTTCCATGCAAACCTTATTGGAAACTCTCCCCTTTCTTATTTTTTTTCTCTTAAGAAAGAGGATTGAAGTGCAAATCTAATCATCTAACGATTGTGTGGATATCTATACATGCTAGACACTCAAGAAACTTTAAGAAATTCTTCAATGAAACTTGTATGGATATTAATTTATACTAGATGATAAGATTTTCAATTCTAAGTGCCTCATTATTTTGAATGTTTGATTCAATGCCTTCCGCTACTTTCGAGTGTATCCCATTATTTTGGGATTTGAAAAGTTATAATGTATTCATTAGAAATTCGTGCACTTGGTCATTCGTACCTACTATTGAGTGTAAGGGGAGGTGATAACATGCAATCTTAACATGATAAAACATGATTATTAATGCAATTTAAGGCATAAAACATTACATTTATGTGCATGTTATCATACTTTGAGTGCATTTCTATCATTCTATGCATATTTATGTCATAATCTCAAAATGCACTAAATTAGGGTTAATTATGATAAATTAAGGATAAATGATTTTATAACCCATCTTTACTTGAGATTATTAATGGTTTTTAAAGTTAAATAATGAGAGAAATCATATTTATGAACATTCATTTAATTTTCTAAAGTTAAAATCTTAAAGAAATGAATGTATTTTTTAAATATAAATTAAATCTCTTGTTATTTAAATATTTTGAATTTTTAGAATGATAGATAATTAAATTTCAGATCCAATGAAAGAAATTTGGATTAATTTGGAGTTGTATTTTAAAAGATATGATTTTTACAATTTTTAGGGATTTTTTCAGAATTTTCTGATTTTATTTTCTATTTAAAAATGTTAAAAATAAATATAAAAAATGTAAAAATCGCGCGGGGCCCGCGCGGGTGCGCCGTGGCACGCAAGGCCACGTGGCAGAGCCACGCGGACCCGCGCAGCGCGCCTACGTGGCGCATTTTTTATACTTATATTATATTTATTTATCATATATAATAAGGTTCTTCAGCCTTCCCTATATGGGAAGGGTCATACCCTTAGAAATCGTCGGGTCTTATAAACCCGACGGTTTCCTAAATATCTTCCGTGTGGGACTAATCTTACCTGAGTGCAGGTGACGTGGCATGACGAGGGGCGTCGGATCAGCGGCACATCGGAAGATCCACACGTCGATCTGGTGGACGCGGACCACTGATCGCGATCAGAACACGTGTGATTTAAAATGTATTATAACGATGAGATTACCTGCGACGTGGCGGCATCAGACGCGTCGATCACGTGGCGCGCGGACCACCGATCACGATCAAGACCACGTGTGAATTAAAAGTGGATTATAACGGTCCAGATTAAATCATGCGTTATTCATCTGGACCGTTGGATCGCGATCCAAGGGGCACAAATCAAAGCGTTTTTAAACGCATATCAAGTAGAGCGATCTGGAGCGTTCATCTGAGATCTGACGGCCACGATTTAAGCTTACCGTTTCGAATTGATGCGTTTAATCTCGGCCGTTGATGCGGATTAAACGCATCAATCGGACGGTTTTCCCCAATTCGCCCTATAAATCGACGAGTTCTTCGTCGTTCTTATGTATTCTTGAGAGATTTGATCTAATTGAGCTATCTATATGCATCTTCTCTTGAATCTCTCTCTTGTAATCACTTCTAGACAAGATTCCGCGTCCACGGAGTGTTTATAAGAGAGATTTCGACAATCGTGCGAGGAGAATTTGTCTCTTGAACACCGATGTTCACGTTTGAATTCGCGGAATGAAGAGTCGTCGATCCGGCGATCAATTGGATCGATTTGATCGTTATCTCGGGTTAGAAAACAAGTTTATCCTCTTATCTATCGTTGTGTATCATCAATTTTAGGATTAGGACTTCAATTTAAATTTGATTTCATTTTAATTTCGATTTGTGTTCTTCGCGATTCCAAAAATTTCTTCCCACTTCCATCTTTGATTTCTCCGTGATTACTAATCCAAATCGAGTGATTTTTGATTCCACGGATAGATCTTTGAGTCTTCTTTCTAAAAACACCATTTTCCCTAATTTCTCACCTCAATTCATTGTCCAATTTGACCAAATTCCAAAAGATATCTCGAAAATACCTAAATTCCCTGTGGATTCGACCCTTATTTACCATTATACCCTTCAATTTTCTCTAAATTCCCCATATTGGTAAATTAGGCTTTATTTTTTACGCGAGACCGTGTGAAATCGACGACCTCGCGGTCTCGTCTTGTCAGGAGGCCTCTTTGAGTTGATTCTAGACTAAGTGTGAGTTGAGAGTTAACTATAAAGGTTCAACCAAAATGGAGAGAATAGGAGAAAGATCAGAAAAAGAAGCTAGTGAGAGAGAGAGAGAGATGGAAGGGGGGGTAGAGAAAGGAAAGTGAAATAGAAAGGCTTATATATTGGGGAAGACAAGATAGATAGATTGAAGGGGAAAGAAGAGGAGATGCAAAAAGGAAAGGGAAAAATGAATTCTCAAAAACTACATCAAAATGATCTCAATTGTTCAACAATTAAAAGGTGGAGAAATAAAACTTGAATATTTACATATAGTGATTGAATATAATAACAAAGAGCAAGAGCAAGAACCACAAACCCTAATGAGTATAGGGAGGAAAGAGTCGTGTGAGATGATAGAGAGACAATTTTCTATTTTCTCCTTTCACCTTTTAGAACTCTTTCGAATGAGATTGGTGGGCCTTAATTACATCAGTTTAATGGGTCCTAAAAGTGTATTCCACTCTTTATTGAGATATTTGAAGTGTGTTCCTTCCTTGGAGAGCCTTTCCCTTGAGAGAATACTCTTCATTGCTCCTAGAAGGCATCCCTTGATTGTTTTGTAGATTTTTCCTAAACCAAGAAATCAAGTTTTATGTAGAGGAATTTCACTTTAAAAACATTATCTTATACAAATTCCAAGTCTTGAGATGGTGGATGTGATTCTAAAATTTTCTCAATCTTTTTTCAATGATTTATTTAAAAACTTATTTTAGAGGGCATTTTACAAAAATGGGTCTCCTTGTTGACGAGGCAATGCCGTCATGTGATTGCACAGAGACTAGCTAACGAGCAATGGGCAAGAGCCATTGAGCTCGCATGGCATTGATAATATGCATTTATAACTTAAATTCTTCTCTTATTTAACTCATATTCATGCTTATTTTATGTAAATATAATGCATGTTATCATAGTTTTTATGAATTTTCTCCATTAGTATGACATTTTACTAAAGTCCATATTTATGCATTATTTAGGGATAATTATGTGCCTTATTGATGATTAATCTTTTACAAGGTTGAATTAATAGAAATTAATTACTTTCCCTGATTTATTTTGACTTTAGAAGATGATTTAAAGGACTAATTCCAAGAAAAGAATGATTGGATGATTAAAATAAAGAATTATTAATGAATGACTTAGTATTATTTTTAATCCATCCCATTTTTTTTTTGGATTTATATTTAGGTGGTATAATATTAAAGATGAAGAAATTTTTGATCCAATGGATAAAATTTGAGTTTAAAAGGAGTTCTATTTTCAAAGTTATTGATTTTTGAAGTTTTTAGACTTTTTCTAATTTTTAATTTGATTTTTACTGATTTTTATTGATTTTCTTTCTTAATTAAAATTGCAAAAAAGGGGGTTATTTTCCGCAGGACCCGCGGAGTTGATATGGTGCATGGGACCCGCTCGGATGCGACGTTGCACGCAAGGCCACGTGGCAGAGCCACGCGAGCCCACGCAGGGAGCCTAGGTGGCCCGAGTGGACGTCGACACGTGGCAAGGGCCACGCTAGTCCACACGAACGCCCGGGGGGCGCCACGTGGCATGAGGGGGGGGGGGGTTGGCAGGTGAAGGGCGCACGGGTTAGTGAGCCCTGGTTAGTAATTTGGGGCGATAACGCAAATGCGTTGCACCGCCCCACCTTTTATACCTGACAATTCCTTCCATTTCTTCCGTGTGGGACTATGTTCCCGTTTAATGTTAAATGTGCAGGTGACGTGGCTCTTTGTGGTGCGTCGGATACGATCGCAAGCGTCCATCGTGTGGACGCGGAGTCCACTGAATCAGCAATCAAGCACGTGCGCTTATAGAGATTTAAGTGAACGTGATCGATGGCGTTTAAAGCGACACGTGGCTTCATCAAATTTTAATCGCGCGATGGTGCGATCGTGGGGCGACAGGTGGGACTCACTCGACACGACGATGGAAATCGAACGGCGGGATTGGTGAGATTGTGAGATCATGGTCAGCGATCATCGCACGATCATGGCCCACGATCATCGCGTGATCGTGATCATTAATCGACCTTCACCGGATCAAATGACTTGGATTTTTCGCGCAAAATCTCCTTATAAAATGACGTTCTTCCCTTTGTAAACATAAATTTTGATCGAATCGTGAAGAAATTAAGCAATTTTGAAGGAAGATCTTAAGTTGTTCGTGATCCTCTGCTTCCTAGAGTCGAATTTTGTAGCCATTGAAGCATGATAATCACGAATTGATTGCAAGAAACGATTGTAATCTCCCCTTAAACGCCGAACGTACGTCGAAGACGAAACCGAGGAATACTCTTCAATCCGCGTGAATTGAAGCCAAATCATCGTGTCAATCGGGTTAGTAGTGTGATTCATTCGTCATTCTTGCAAATAGAGTGTAAAAGTAGTTAAATTCATATTTTTGCCCAATTTTAGTGACGGATTTTTGTCGATTTTCAAACAAGGATATCTCTCTGATCTTAAATCCAAATCACTTGATTTTTATTTCATTAGATTCCTTATTTCATTAGCTTTCCATGGATAGAAATTTGTGAAATTACATGATCATTTGATCCCTCAATTTAACGTTTGACCAACTACTGTTCATTTTCAATCCGAATTTGGGTGTTGACTTGCAGGATCAATTACTCTTAAAATATAAATTAGAATTTGACAATTTTGGTCTCTTTGGAATGCTCTGGTTGTTAGCTTTCTTTTTATATATCAATTTAATTAGTCAATTTGAAAATTTACACAGAAGTGTTCATTTTGGGATTTTTCTAATCTTTGATTTTCAATAATTCATAGTAAATCCAATTCTTATAAAAAAAATCACAAATTTTAAATCAATAAATTTCATTTTCTCTCTAGTTCATAAATATATAATTTTCTTAATATTTTAAGCTCTTTTATTATCTGATTTTCAGAAAGTCAACTATTGGTCAAATTCAACGCTTTGACCTTGACTTTTGACATTTCTTCTAAAAATCAGTTTTCTAAGGTCTTAAAGTATTTTCTCATATATTTAGATCATTTATATTGATTATATATCATTATCACTTCTTTAAAATCTTAATTAAACCTTAGTTTGACCAAGTCAACTGTGCAATAAAAGTCAACCGTGTTCTCTGTGGATCGACCCGATACTTTTACTTTTCTTGATTTTATATCTTTGTCATTGTGAGTTCGGAATTATAAATTTTGTTTGACTGACGTTTGTGTGTTTTAACGACCGCATAAATAGCTTCGCCATTCATTCAAGCGTCACGCCAAGCGATGCGCATGGCCCGCTATATGTAGCCTAAGGTTCACGCATGTCTAAATCTCAAGCGTTCATCTATGATATTTAACCCCTGCCATTGGTTTTCACTTAAACTGAGGGTTAATTGCCCCATATATCCCGTGTTTTAGGGTTTATCTCCATTTTATCCCGTGTTTTCAAACTTAGCCTAATCTATCCCGCATTTGTCAAATCAGCCCGAGATATCCCGGGTTTGTCACATCAAGCCAATGTGTACTCTCGTGGACGGCCACGTCGGCGTGGAATCCACGTCAACCGCCACATAGACACACGGGAAGAATCAGTCACGATGACAGAATCTGCCTGAAATTTAGGACGACGAATCCAAATAGAACAGGAAGAGGCTCTCAAACTGCGCATGGGCATTGGGGAACCGCCGGATACGATAAAATCGGACTGTCGAGAAATCTACTGGAAAAAGAGCGAGGAAACTTAGGGCAGCGATCTTGTACACCATTAAAGCAAACTCTCGGAGAATCTTCTCTAATCAGAGCGAGGAATGAGCCCTAAAAATCGTGATTCTGCCAGAAAACTTAGGCACGGAATCCAGATACCAAGAAGTCAGACTCGAGGAAAAACTTCTCGAAAAGACTTCAGGAATGAGCTCTAATACAATCAGCCGATAAGTGGAAATAATTTCACTTCATCAATAATTTCAGTTCCAGACGCAAAAAAACTTCATCAATAATTTCAGGTTTACTAGTCAAAATCTCAAATCAAGGGGGGAAATCTCTTCAGGCTGTTGTTACGGCTCGAGGGAGGACTTCGTGATATCGTCGACGAGTTTTTCCATCTGAATGAGAACCGTATTTTCCGAGAGAGAGGAGAGAGAGAGACCGATAAGTGGACGGGGACAAGTTCTCTTTCACTGCCACGTGTCACAAAAACCAAACGCATCCGCATAAATTCCGACAAATTTTTATCAGAATCCGTGATTCTACGCGCTCGCCAGAATCTGAACTGTGACGAAGGTGAATAGGTGATTGCGTGAATGAGATTCTCTCGTTTCAGCGCCTTCCTCGTCAACCTTCACGGATCATCCTTTTTACAGGTCGACAAGCAAGAACTTAAGAAATTTCCAAACGAAAGAGCCGGGGGGCGGAGAGAGAGAGAATGGACGACTCAGGGTCGTTCAATCTCAGAGAACGATTACGCAAGATACCGATTCCTCAGAGAATCGTGTAGTCGACTAAGACTCCATTGATCCTTCCATTAGAACACGATTCCACTTCTTTTGGCAGATTCTTTCCAACTTTCTTTCTCCAGCTCGTCATGCGACCCGCGTGCTTTTCTCTCTATCTCCCGGGTGACGAGAATCGTGTGCGTCGTCACAGCTGAAGTGATCGATTCTCTCTCTTCCGCGTCGTACTTTTCTATATACTGTTCGTAGCTCATCGTTATCATAGAAAAGTGGCAAAAGTTAGAGAGAGAAAGGGAGGAGGAATCTCTATTCTCTCTCTTCTCTGCGCTCACCATTTATATGATGCGCCCGTGACGTCGAGATCTTCAAGCGGATGATAGATATTACCGCTGGGGAGGAAAGGTGGCGATTGTTTGATTTCTTCCTCAATTCTTATGCTCGAGCTTATCGTAGCTCAATTCTATTTCTCGCAAGCAATATATACCAGAAGTTTCATTTTTTTCGTATCCGTATTCGGTGCTCTGATGTTCTGGCAGAGTAAAATCAAGGTAGGCTGATTGTATTAGAGCTCATTCCTGAAGTCTTTTCGAGAAGTTTTTCCTCGAGTCTGACTTCTTGGTATCTGGATTCCGTGCCTAAGTTTTCTGGCAGAATCACGATTTTTAGGGCTCATTCCTCGCTCTGATTAGAGAAGATTCTCCGAGAGTTTGCTTTAATGGTGTACAAGATCGCTGCCCTAAGTTTCCTCGCTCTTTTTCCAGTAGATTTCTCGACAGTCCGATTTTATCGTATCCGGCGGTTCCCCAATGCCCATGCGCAGTTTGAGAGCCTCTTCCTGTTCTATTTGGATTCGTCGTCCTAAATTTCAGGCAGATTCTGTCATCGTGACTGATTCTTCCCGTGTGTCTATGTGGCGGTTGACGTGGATTCCACGCCGACGTGGCCGTCCACGAGAGTACACATTGGCTTGATGTGACAAACCCGGGATAGATTAGGCTAAGTTTGAAAACACGGGATAAAATGGAGATAAACCCTAAAACACGGGATATATGGGGCAATTAACCCTTAAACTGATGAGTGATTTGGGCATCTATGATATCCACAAGCGCTAGTCATTTGGGCATATGAGCAATTTTCCAAAGTACTCTTCCAATGACAGGCCTGACAACCTTCCCCTTATTTTGCTCCGCGGGACACCATATTCTCTCCCTCTAATCGCACCTTCATCAAAACCCTAAGAGACGGAAGATCAAAATCCGTGAGGCCTAGAAATTTTAACATCGTATTCCCGCCGCCGGGGGTATAGAGATTCGGCGGAGAGATGAGCCGCAAAGTGAGCGCTGCGTCGGGGAAGAAGAAGGGAGCGACCACGTTTACGGTCGACTGCTCGAAGCCGGTGGAGGACAAGATCATGGACATCGCCTCCCTCGAGAAATTCCTCCAGGAGCGCATCAAGGTCGCCGGCGGCAAGGCCGGAGCCCTCGGGGAATCGGTCACTGTCTCCAGAGACAAGAATAAGTTAACTGTCACCTCCGACGGCCCATTTTCGAAACGGTATATTTCTGGATAGATCACTTTTTTAGTTTATTTTTCATATCGCGAGAATTAAATCATGTAAATCAGATCTAACTTTTATTCTCTCATAATTTTGAAATCTTGTGAATTGGACAGATCAGTTAGTCTGCGTGTATTTTAGCGTAATTATGATTTCGAATTACCTTCTTCTGTGTTCATAGGAACTGTTTTTGTGGATGAAACTGCCTTAGTTTGTCCTTAATCCTGGGTTTATACATTCTGGTTTAATATCTTAGTTTTGACTAACTGCTGGGTATGCAGATTAGCATTTATTTTCTTCTATCTGCTCGATTCTGTGTACTTTTATTTACTTTAACTAAAAACAGATGTAAACCCAGAGTTATTTTACACGATTGCATTTTGATTTTACCATGAAAATCCAGATATCTCAAGTACTTGACGAAGAAATACTTGAAGAAGCACAACGTGCGGGATTGGCTTCGCGTGATTGCTTCCAACAAAGACCGAAACGTGTATGAGCTCCGGTACTTTAATATCGCGGAAAACGAGGCAGAAGATGAAGATTAATTGAATAATGGCGTTAGATCCCCCTACGTTGACTTATTTTTATTTTGAATGCACGGAATTCACATAGTTTTTCCCTGAATTCCCGAGCTCATGAGAGTTCGGGCTTCCATTCTTTTATGCGAATTATATTTCTCATCAGAGTAGCTCAAGTGGAAGGTTCCTTCATAAAACTGCAAATGCACTGCTAGAGGGTTTGACTTTTAGAGACAAAGAATAACTGAATATAACATTCCGAAAAAGGTTTTTTTTTTTTTTAATTTCTGAAAGAAATGAAGAGGCGATTTGTCAAGATCAACACCCACTTGACCTCAGTCAGCATTATCATCATTATTCTAATCATGATTGTAATCACAAGGTTCACCATCATTATAAGTATCTCTATTATAGCTCTGTTGGTCATTATCATCCTAGTCATCACTATTAGTATCATCTGCATAATTTATGAAATCACCATCCTAATCATCGTTATTGTTATCACTATCATCATCGTCGTCATTATCATTGTCTTTATCTATTCATCATTGTCATTGTCGTGATCATAATCATTACAATCATCACTGTCAACAGTAGCAACATCATCTTCATCATCATTATTGTCATCCCCACCAATGTGATACTGATGTAGCCCAGAATATGGCCCCTCGGCCATATTTTATTATTCTGGGGAAGTTCACATTGGAGGTTGATGTAGGCCAAGGGCCTCCACTGCCGATTTGTAACTTGTAAAGCCCAGAAACTTAAAAAGCCCATTTATGAGGCCCAATTAAAGCTTAGTATGCCAGGAGAGAATCTCGAGGAGTTGTCACTGTCTGTAGGAGAGATCACCTAGAGACTCACAAATATTTAGTATCAATTTTTTTAGTTCTCAGAATTTCTAGAGTATCTCTTGTCAAGCCTAAAAGCTTCTTTTTGTTAAGTTAAGCCTATCTCCTAACACAAGCATAATATAAGAGCTATAGTTTCAAGATTTTGAGTTGTCTTATCAGAGGTTATGTCATATAGACAACCTTTTACTTTTTTAGGCCTATATAAGGCCCTCTATTGCAACCCTTGAGAACATAATTTGAAGCATATCTCTTTTTGAGAGCTCTGCTTTCTTTCTGAGTGTTCTCCCTGTTGAGAGTGCTTAAGTGTTTGTGGATTCAAGCACACCCTATTGTAGACTCAAGGGTTAAAGATGTTAGTTCTGTGGATTCATACTCT
Organism: Lemna minuta; assembly: GCA_024174645.1. Taxonomy (NCBI): domain Eukaryota; kingdom Viridiplantae; phylum Streptophyta; class Magnoliopsida; order Alismatales; family Araceae; genus Lemna; species Lemna minuta. The sequence continues at coordinate 11,736,403 of CM044104.1, read as the reverse complement.
AACCCATCTTGAAGAGCAAAGTTTGTGAATTCAAGTCATTGTTCTTCGCTGTTCTTGCACTAAGGCTGCGTTAGATACTATCATCAACAACATCAATTTGAATTTTGGTAGCAAACCTAATTGAGTTGCAAATCATGACTTGACCATTTTGATCTATCAATGATCTGACATCTCAAAATCTCATTTGTTAGACTTCCTAAACGTAGGAACATACCAGACCATGTTTGTTGGTTGGGCAGAGAGATAGACAAGTCTAGTACTGAATTGCTCATTCAATAGGCATACTCAATATATATAGGTATATACATTGATCCATCCACACTTCCATGCATACATTCCTGCATTCATACATAGGTTTGATCATCTACTTGTATTCATGCATACATACGTCTACATGCCTTCATATATTCATTGACGGTGTGATCACTTATGACCCAATTCAAAAATCTCTATTGGCAATCGAGATGGAGGCATAAAAGATATATTTTAGTCAAACACATAAAGCTGTTTATAAACCATCCTTGATACGAAGTGCCCAAAAAATCTTCTTCAAGAGCTTCATCCTCCACATGAGGAAGACGAAGATGTGGCTTGACGAGTGGAGACAGAGTCTGCGCCTCCAAGTTTGAGGGATCCAATCCGAGAGACTACATCGGCTATATCTACAGCTGGGGGTGGCCATGCCGACTATATCGACTGCATTGATCGATTTCGATTGCTCAAGGATCGATCTTAATTGGGATTTTTTTTTTGATATTAATAGTTGACCGATCGAGGATCTAGTGCTCGATTGAACCCTTTTGCCCATCCCTTTGGAGTCCTTGCACCCATCCATCAACTTGAGGAAAAAATTCCATGCAGATGATCTATCATATACAAGAGGAAGGCTATAAATAGTAAAACAAATCACCAAAATTTGGTCTAGAAGATCTAATGCTTCCCATTCTACTAAAAAAATTATGAAATGCAGGCAATTCAAAACAAAAAATTAAACGATTGATCAATTTTTTGTCCTATGGTAACCTATGGAAGATATAAATTTCACAAAAGAACATGCCGACCTAAAAAAGATGAAACCTCTCTCCCTCTCTGCATCTTGTCTCTATCCTCTTGTTCATCTCGGATTCGGGGTTTTTGATGTTTGTTAGGGATCGGACGACCCACTCGGCCATACATTGCAACATTAAAAACTGTGAACCCCATAGAAGGATTTTTCGTGTTTTCGCAGGGAAGGTGCATTTTGATTTTTGATTTGGGAAAGGGAGGGCTTATGAAACTTAGAGAGTGTTTTTCATTTGTTTTGGTGGGGGCTGATTTTGAGTGGAGTTCTCGCCAATTTTCAATACAAGAGAGGGGAGCTTGAGGGGGAGGGTTTTTAACTTTTAAAGAGAGGGAGAAAGTTCATTCATTTTTGTCCTAGTTAGAGAAAGATGATTTATTCATTTTTAGGGAGAGAGAGAGAGAGGGCGTAGTGATTTATTCATTTGTATAGAAAGAGATGCATGCGAGATACTATTCAATTTAGAGTTAGAGATATGGGGTGAGGGTTTATTCATTTTGAGAGAGATAGAGGGTGAGGGTTTGCTTATTCATTGTAAGACACTAAGAGATAGAGGGTTATGATTTATTCTTTTTAGAGAGAGAAAGATAGGGGGTGAGGGTTTATTCATTTTTTAAGAAAGAGAGGGTGAGGGTTTATTCAATTTTATATAGAGATAGCAGACGAACTTTTCTTCTGATGAGACACATTTTTTATTTTTACTAACAGAAAGAAAGGGGTTTTCCTTTTGTGAGAGAAGAGTTTTTTATTTTTGACCTAAAGAGAGAGAGAAGAACTTCAAATTTCAAAGAGAGTGAGAGAGAGGAAGAAGTTGT
>CM044104.1:11698943-11734028 GCA_024174645.1 Lemna minuta | reverse complement strand
CCCCAAGATCGAATGACCTTGACATTGCCACATGTCCCTAAAATATAAAAGTTTTTAGTCTCACATGGATAAAGTTTAGAAAAATTTTCATTTAAATAACTGAGCCGATTAAGGGCCATTAAATGTTAATAAGCACTTTTAGCACTAATACTCCCCTTATCAATGCCACCTAGGCACTAATTAGGCACCACTTGGTGCCACCTCGTTGCTCCAAGTGTTTGTCAGGCCGCATTAGCATGCCACATCAGCATGCACAAATAAAATTATATTTTTGATTTTTTAATTCTAGAAAAATTATTAAATAATAGAAAAACTATTAAAAATTCCTTAAAATTTATTAAAAATTCGAGAAAAATAGGGAAAATTTTAAAGACCCCTTAAACATAAAATGGTCATATATTTTTATAGAAAACTCCTTTTTGAATGAAATTTGTCATTTTGATTATCTTTTTGCCACCTTTTTCATATTATCTAAAATTAAATAAATAAGGTATAACACTTTATCCCTCATTAAAAATTGTTTGTTTTCTCCGCATCTTCATTTGTGGCATCCTTCGTTCATAATCTACGATCATGAAACTCATGAAAACATGATTAGTTCACTTTTTTACCTTGAAAAAGGTTGCATGTCAATAATGCATACAATTAACCACAATTTAATCTAGATTCAAATTATGAACAATATGATATGATCAATGTGAAAATTTATCAAAACATAATAACATGCATAATAATGATATGAATTAGGCCTAAAAATTATCAATGAATAATAAATTAAATAGATAATAATGTTATCATGGGGTAATTTATCACCTTTAAAGAGGGAGGAGGGGGGGGGTTTCAAACCCTACTTTAATGAAGGTTGGGTGCCACCTCAAAAAGATGGCACCCTCCTCCTTTTAAAAGGGGATCCCAATCCCCCTTTAATAGGATAAGTCTCTATTTAAAAGGAGATCTAGTCAAAAGGCTGGTCTACTTTCAAAAATAGGAAAGTTTACCACCTTTCAATTCCTAAAAATGTGGAGAATCCTAAAAAATAGGATGATCCATCTAAATAACTCTCAAACCAGATTTAGCCACCCTTGAACCTTTATAAGGTCCTTTGACCTTATTTAATTTCATGCACACAAGGTTGATTAGGTTCCTTGATAACATGCTATATTTACATCATAAAACATGATTTTTCATGCATATTAAAGCTTAAATGATTTCATTTACATGCATGTTATCATATTTATATGTATTTTTCTATTATTCTCTTAAAAAGTCATTATAATCTCAAAATACTTTAAATTAGGGTTAATTTTTATAAATTAGAGTTTCATAAATTGATAACCCATATTTTTCTTGAGATTATAATTGTTTTTAAAGGTAAAATAATAAGAGAAATAACTTTTATAAATATTCATTTTATTTTCTAAAGATTAAAATCTTAATAAATGAATGTATTTTTGAAATAATAATTTTAACTCTTATTAGTTAATTAATTTTGACCTTTTTAGAATAATAGATAATTAAATTTTGGATCAAATGAAAGAAATTTGGATTAATTTGGAGTTGTATTTTTAAAAGATATGATTTTTACAATTTTTTTAGGGATTTTTCTGTATTTTTCCGAAATTTCTATGATTTTATTTTCGATTTTTAAGAATAAAAATTAAATAAAATATGGGCGCGGGCCCGCGTGGATGCGGCGTGGCACGCAAGGCCACGTGGCAGCGCCACGCGGACCCACGCAACGCGCCACGTGGCGCAATATATCATATAGCACATTATGTATACATATATATAAATAGGTCTTTGTCCTCCCCTTATAAGGGAGGGTCATACCCGTATAAGACGGTCGGGTATTATATACCCGACCGTTTCTCATAATTAAAAGTCCGTGTGGGACTATTTTTAACGTTCTTACCTTTCCGGGTGACGTGGCGCGAGGAGGAGCGTCGGATCAGTCGAGCAGCGTCGATCGCACGCGTCGATCGCGTGAGCTGCGGACCACCAGATTTGATCAAAGACACGTGCTAATTAACAGGAGTTATGACGGTCGGATCTGACGCGACGTGGCGACATCACGCGCGTTGATCGCGTGGAAACAAGGCGCACCGGAGATCAATCAACACGTGCCTAAATAGAAGCGTTATAACGGCTGAGATCGTTCGGCGTGGATCAAATATCGGTCGTTGGATCGCGATCGAAGGGGCGAGATCAAAGGCGTTTTATAACGTCTTTCTGACGATCAGATCTGGACCGTCCATCGCGATCGGACGGCTACGATATTTTCGAAACGGTCCACGATGGACCGTTTCATCGTAACCGTCGATCGAAACGATCGGACGGTTACGATTTTTCGCCCTATATATACACATGTTCTTCGTCGTTCTTAAGCATCCAAGCAAGAATCAATCCAATTGACTGTCTAGACACCTTCCTTGCTTGTTTCTCTCGAGTTCTTCCTCTTCCTCTTCAATTTCCGCGTCCAAGGAGGGGTAGAAGTCGAGATTTGGTGAAGTATCGAGTGAGAAATCGACGCTTGAAGCTCGTCATCGCGTTCTTGGTGTTCTTCGCAATTATTCATGATAATCACGACAATTTGATCGTAAAACGGGTTTAGTGGAAGCGGTTTTTCATTCTCTACCTCCCAATCAAGTTTAATTTCTGTTTAGATTAGTATTTCAACTTCAATTTCATCAATTTTCATCTTAAATCGCGATTTCGCCGATCCGAAAATTCTCTCCACTTCGAAATCTGATTTCTCCGCGAAATCAAGTCCAAATTGGACGATTTTTGATTCCGTGGAATCGATTTCAAGTCCTCTTTCTAAAAATACTATTTTGCCCAATTTCTACCATCAATTTCTCGTCCGATTTGACCAAATTCTAAAAGATCTTCTGAAAATTCCTAAATTCCCTGTGGATTCGACCCATATTTACCATTATACCCCTCAATTCGAGTAAATTTTCTTAAATTGGTAAGTTTGGAATTATTTTTGACGCGATACCGCTTGAAATCGACGACCTCGCGGTCTCGTCTCGTCATTCCTCAAAATGTGGAGAGCTCATTTCTTCCTCTTCTTCATTTCATAGTTTTCATAATTTTGTCCTTATGTCCTTGCATCCATTGAACTTATGAAGTTGTGATCATTTAGATACTTTAATCTAAAGAAGTTTAATGAGTTTAGTCTCATATTATAAGAAAAATAAAGGAAATGATGCATGCTAAGACATAGTCATATTTATACTATATTAAGTCATAAGGAAATAGATATTGTCATTTCAAGGTATCAATTAGCACCTCAATATGGCATATAATGTAGGGATACAATTATCATTTTAGAGTTATCAATTAATAACTCCATTAACTCAATAGTAGTTATTGATCAACCTCATTAATTACTATATCAATATATATTTATATTAATCGAATATCACTTTAACCCATGATAAGTCGAGTTGCCTTCCGTGGGTACTAAGTTATCACTTGCTTTAGAAGATATAGAGTACATAAGGACTCTTTTATGAAATATTTTATCATCTTTTAACTTGAATAAATGTATAATCCTTCATCCACACAATACTCATGAATAAGTTCGAGTATAGTCAATTGTCAAACCTTAATTGGACTCTCAAGTTTGTGCTAATACGTGAAGTAAATCACCAATGAAACCTTCTCCAATATTTCTATCGATGAATATTATAGCCTAAAAGCAAATCACACTTCCAAGTGTCATTTATATTCATTGAAGTAAAATGTATTCAATATTATTCTTATTAACATTTACAATTAATTCAATGAGCAAATGCAATGATCAAGTTAATTATGATGAGATTGAAATAGAATAATCACTAATTTTTAAATACATGTTCTAAAAAATCTCATTTGAGGGATATTCAAGACGAACCTTAAAATATTTGGAAAGAATAATAATATTTGATCGACTCACATGACAGATATGACTAATAGTGTAGCCATCGATATGGAGACCAAGTATAGATAGTTGGTGCTCTTTGTCCGTTTGATTAATTGAATACTATTATACCTAACTCTCCATCAAGTTCATTCTCATCATAGTTGTATATATGGTCCTTAGGCCTGAGACACTAAAGACATCTTGTGGGAGGATGATAATGTTTTGACTATGACTTATGAATTTATAGCTGCAAGATTTCTAAAACATCATATATTGGATACAACTTGAAGTCCTTGAAGTTAATTGTGTGGTCAAGATGAAATCATATTGGTGGCGTACGACCCTCGTCGCCACCAAGACATGATACCACGGTGCCGGAGGAGCCCTTTTGCGCGCGCGGATCTATCTGCATATCTTTATTTCTTTATTATGAACTTTTGACCCGCACGTGTTTAGGCGGGTCCTCGTTTATTTCTTCTCTCCCTTTTAGGCTTTCGGATGGGTTCTTCCCTTTTCGGGATCCCATTCGTGAAGCTCATACTTCTTTGTGAACCTTATTTCTTTCTTTTAGCATGTTAGGTGTGGGTTGTGGGCCTCAAGTGGGCCCTTTCCCCTCTCGGCCCATTATGGGCTCTATAAGAGGGGAAGGGACCCCCCCCCTCCCCCCCGCAAACCCTAGCCGTCATTTGAAGAAAGAAAGGAGTGATCTCCCTCTCAAGTGGCTGCTCAAGGAAGGTCGGGGAAGGGGTCCAACCGCCGCACGCCTCCATGCTGCCGCCGCCGCGACGACCGACGCCACTCCTTGCCCGAGCCACGGTTCTTCTCCGCTATCATCGCGACGCCGCCGTCCTCAAGCCGCCGCCGCCACCGCCGCGCCGCCATCATCTCCACCTCCATCTCCGGCCATTCCCCAGCTCCTCCTCCAGCCCCACCTCCTCCGCGCATCCTCCCCGTTGCCCCGATATCCCAAACTTCCTCTTCCCCTCCCCGGTTTCCCGTCCAGGCCTTCCCTCCCGTTTTCCTCAGCTGTTCTCGCTCCGGCGAGCTCCCGATTTTCCCCTCTTCCTCCCCATGGACCTGCTTCTTCCCCTCTCCCTTCTCCATCCTAAGATCCCTCACTCCCCCTCCGGCAATCCTCCCCGCAACTGTCGTGCCATCAACCCGTTTCCTCTCCACGAACGCCTCCCTTCCTCTTCCCAAATTTCCTCACGACCATCGATCGCTCTCCCTCACCAGTTCTCCCAGTTCGGAATCCGACTTCCAGAAATTTCACCTACCTTCCCTCGTCGCTCAATCGCTCCTCTCCCCGAATTCCATCGCCCCTGCAAATTCCATTTTCCTGGAATTCCCCCGAATCACCCTGCGCCTCCAATCCTCTCGGCATTCCCCACTATTCATTCGTAAATCCTCTAACCAGCCAAGCCTCCCCCCTGTCCCGACAAACGCCAACATTCCCTCCACGTCCTTTCCGCAACTCCCGCTTCGCCCCACGATTTCCCTCCCTACTGTCAAACTCCAACCGTCATGGTCAACCCAGCCGAAAATTCCCTCCCCCCTCAACGATTTTCCTCGCTTCTTGTTCACCGCGAACTCAACGAATTCCTTCCCACCTCTCGAAATTTCAGCCCCGCATCACCTCGCAATCCTCCCATCGCCCCGCTTCCCGTACCCCATCGTCCGACGCTCCCGCAATTAACGAATTCCTCAAAATTCCGTGGAATTCCACCTCCTGCCGATTTCAAGCTGCCGCGGAATTCAACCCGCCGCGAGAATCGAGTTCGTCCTCACTCCCCGCGGCAATCCGTCTGCCGCACGCCCTTGCCGCTCTGCCCGCTTCCCCACGCCCTGCTGAAGTCATCCATCCCATCGCGTCGACTTCAGCCACATCCAGTCCAAATTCCCCTCACCCGACTCTACCAATTATCTTTCGCACCCTCACTGAATTCGCTCTTCCGCCTACCAATCTCATTCCCTGTCAGGCTCACGCCAACGCCCCACCATCCCCCCTCTTCTACGCTTCGGTCGAACTCACCCCACCCAATCGAATTCGTTCTCCCTAGTCCCTCTCGAATTCAAGTCATTGCCTCAATCTCTCTCCCTCTTTCCCCTCCTCGCGGAAATTTCCAACCTTCCGCATCACGAAATTCCACTCGCCGTGCCCTCACCCCATCCTCCGCGCTACTGAGTCGCTCCCACAATCTCCTCGTCCCCTTCTTCCTCTGCCATTCCGTTGGTTTGCCCGCCCGTGGCCTGATCTTGTGATTCCGCGATCGGAATCCAGATCGCGCCCTCCTCCCGGCCGCCAGCTCACGCACCCACCTGCATCAAGGCCCCCATCTGAACCTCCTAGAATCGCAGCCGCACCCACGCCGGAATTCACCATTGCGTGCTGCGTGTAACTTGAGAATTGATCCCCTCGCAGGCTCGTCGCTCGTCGCCCGTCGCCCGTCGCCCACCAGATGGCGGTGAGCCCGCGCTTCCTCGGCTTCCCGTGCCACGCCTGACTGTGCTTGGTGGGCTTGTGCTATGCCAGTCCGTACGCTATCGGTTTCCCTGCGATAACCATTCGGCCCACGCCCACGACCGAGCCGCTATTCGCGGGCGCCCGGCCACCATCTCGCCCCACCCCGAGACCGTCACTCGACATCCCGCACATCGATGACGCGGAACTCTTCTGCCGTCCGCCTGTGTGGTGCATGAACGATCTTCCCCGTCACGACCGACCGGGCACTCCACCCTGCAGGTTAGCTTCAACCCCTCTTACAAGTTAATTACTTTTTGAAGTGTTTCCTTTACTTGTCTCCACTGCCGTCGGACAACATAGGTAGGGTAGTATGATTATAGGTTTGAGACTTCTGACGCGTACGTCAGGTCCGGTACCGAGCGTGGGTGACAGATCGTTTTCGTGAGTCGTTAAAACACAAAGACGATGGTCAAACAAAATTTATAAAACTGAACTCACAAAGATAAAATATAATAATCAAGTATTGTGTAAGTATCGGGTCGATCCACACATAGTAGGGTTGACTTTCATCGCAGAGTTGACTTGGTCAAACTCAGGTTTAAAAAGAGTTTTAAATAAGAGAGAATAAGATGTGATGAATAGATATGATACTTATAGACCTAATAAGAAGTCTTCAGAATTGAAATCTCGCATTTGACAGAGAAAAGTCAAAAGTCAAAGTCAAAGCTTTGACTTTGACCAATAGTGGATTTTATGCAAAATCAGAGAAACAAACAGAGTCAGAAGATTACAAAAATTAGATAATTGGAAACTAGAGAGAAAATGAAATTTATTGATATATATTTTGTAATTTTTGGATAAGAAATGGATTTATTATGAATTATTGAAACTCAACTATCAGAAAATCCCCGAAATTAACACCTCAAAGGAAATCTTCAAATTGAATGGTCAAATGAAATCCAAATCTTACAATTTCTATTTCAATGGAAAGCTAAGAACCAGAGGAATCTAACAAGACCAAAATTATCGAATTCTGATTTGTAAATCAAAAGTAATTGACCCCGAAATTCAACGTTTGACTTCTAATGAAAGATGAACAGTCCTTGGTCAAACGTCATATTAGAGGGTCAAATGAACTCGGAATTCAATGAATTTTCTATCCACGGAACTGATGAAAATAGGAATCCAATGAAACCAAAATCAAGTGATTTGGAATTATAATGAAAGATATATCCTATTTTCAAAATCAGCAATTTTTCGGACCTAAAATTAAGGAAAATGAAGAACACTATGAACTAATTTGCAAAATTAAACTTCTAAATCTAATAAAAACTCAAATTACCTCTTGATAATCGATCAAATCTCACTACTAACCCGATTTCCGCAAGAATGGGGCTTCAATTCTCGTGGATTGATGTGAATTTGCTCGTATTCTTCCTCGCGGACGTTCGGAATTGAAGGGGAAAATTCGATGAAATCAAGGAGAAATTCGCGATCAATCCTGCTCCAATTGCTTCACAATCGAGTCTAAACACGGGGGGGGGGGGGGTCACGATGAACTAGAGATCTTCCTCGAAATTCGCTTAATTCCTTCACGAATCGATCAAAAGTTAAAGAACAAAGAAGGGAAATACATGCTTTTAAAGAGGGAAATTGGCCCGAAGATCGTGGCCAATTGATTCGGTCGTGGGAGTCGGTTGCGGGCATCGTGGGAGCGATTCTCTGGTACGACATCGTGGCTTCAATTTAGCTGTGAATCGGTGTGAATTTCGCTTCAAAAAGACCCATGATTGACTCACGATCGAGCCACGATCGCGCCGCGATCGGGCGTCGATCGTGATGTTGGTGCTCAAACAATCGCCCTCAAAAATCCGTGAGACGCGTTTCCGCCTTGATTTAGCCTCTTAGGAATCCTGATCGCTGTGCGATCGGGACACGATCGCTCCACGATCGTGGTTCTTGCTGAGCCTCTGTCTGCCGTCCGATCGAGATTTCTTGAATTGACGATCGCGATCCCCCGATCAAGTGTGCCATGACTGTGAGGAGAGTCCACTGCTCGATGGAGATCTAGTGCTCCTCATGTCGCCACGTCATAACCTGCGGTAAGCTTACCCCCTTTTTGCGATTTTAATAGGGAAATTAATCTAAAAATTCATTTAAAAATCAGATAAAATTCAGAAAAAAGGGCTAAAACTTCAGAAAATCATATCTTAAAATATACAACTCCTTTTTAATCTAAATTTTCTCCATTGGATCACAAATTCTTTTCTTTTTAATATAGTGTCATTTAAAATATATTTAGAAAGAAGAAATCAAGATGACTTATAATTTACTTAAATCATTTCTCATTAAACATTCTAAATCATAAATTCATCCTAAAATCATCCTTCCAACATTTACAAAAGTCAAAACTCATTCCATAACAGATATTAACTTCTATTAATTTAAACAAAAGATTAATCATCTATTAAGCATGAAATTACCCCTAATTTATGCATAAATATCAACTTTAGTGAAACGACATGCCAATGGAGAAAATTCCTAAAAAGTATGATAACATGCATCATATTCTCATAAAATAAGCATGAATATGAGTTAATTAGGATAAGAATTCAAGTTATAAATGCATGTTATCAGTGGGTTGCAGCCTCCCAGCTACTCCACGATGAGCGACTTCCACGCCTCCGGACGTAGATTGAGAGGATCTCACCCTCTCTATCATCGCGAGTTTCCCCAGGTCGCCCGGAGTCGACTCCGCTGATCGGCACGCCTGCCTGTACTTAGGTTTAGGTTAGGTCTCATACTTAGGGTCTAGGACTCGCCTACCTGTAGATTAGGTTTGACCACATTATCTTCATCCAGCCTTAGTTCCATTAATCAGGCATGAGGGTTTCCACAACCACGTCCTGCATCACATATAGCCTCAATATTTGAAGAGGATAACTCAAGGAATGAGATGCAGTTAAATCCTTGGCCAAAGTAATAGAAATTTCAAAGAATATGTTCTCAATGATTTCCTCCATGCATCTATGCTAACTCTAGTGACTGATTAGGGTTTGAAAATGATATTATGGGGCCTATAAACCAATCACTTTTTTCATTTCTCCTTTAAATTTAGTAAAATGAATAACACTATGTGTTCTCACTTGTATGATGAGTCTAGCTAACCCTGTGGCCATATTAATGTGGAGACATCAAGGATACATAGTGGGTGATCTTTGGAAAAAGAGTTCATTGACTTGATTTATATGAATGATTAAATGGTATTAGACTAAGTTGTAATTCAAGTTGATACATGTTATGGTCGTGTATGTAATCCTTAGACTCAAGATGCCAAAAAAGATATGTTGTGAACGGATGATCGTATTTTGATTACGACTTACAAATCTCTAGCCACGAGATCTCCAAAATGTCATAGGTTAAATATGACATGAAGTCTTGTAAGATGATTGAATAGTAAAGTTGGGATTGTTTGCTCTCAATATAAGAAGATATTGACTAAAGGAAAAAGATATGATTAAATCCTTGGCCAAGGTAGTAGAAATATTAGAGAAGGTGTTGTCAATGATTTCCTACTCGTATCACTACTAAGCTGGGTGATCAAATAGGGTTTGCTAGTTAACCAAAACTTAAGTCATTCACAAGCCTCGCGTAGATGAAGGATTACACATAAATGGTAACTGATGACAACAAGATTTTAAGGACTTTTGATATACTGTGGCTTGGCATGCAGCTCATTGATTGGGTTAAATCAATCATTAATCAATTTATTTATATATTAATATAGTTAATTAAAATAATAACTATTATTGGGTCAATAGAGTTATTAATTAGCAAGATATATAAACCTAGAGTATATGAATGTTGATGAATATAGACACAAATATAAGAATTTTTGGGAAAAGTTCACATACCTAGAGTCTATAAATAAGGGGAGAACGACCGCAACTATGGGTACCCATGTGAGCCTTGTCGGGAATTGAGGTCGATAAGCCTTCCAAATTTTCAATTAAAACATCGAATGTAAATAGAATACATTGAATTAGATATTCCTAACATCAAAGCACTACGAAAAAATGATCCTATGATTTAGTATGTATGAGAAGATATACTTAAAGGGTTTACTTGAAGGAGTTCTTGAAGCTTTTTAGGTGTCTTGCTTCTAGCAGTATCCACATGATTTTAAGATGGTTGGATCTCATTTTCACCAAGAGCGAAAGAGAAGGAAAGAGAGAATTTCCCCAAGCCTTGTACTGGCACCTTGAGTGGTGATTTTTTTCTCTTATTTATAGACATTATTAGTATATGAATTTTTCATAAAAATTGTTATAAGTATGTCTATATCCACCAAAATCTATGAACTTTACATGTGCGACTGATAACATGCTATTTATACATGAATTTACATGATTATTAATGCAAATAAAAGCATTAATTGTTCTAATTGTATGCATGTTATCATATTTTAAGTATATTTCTATCATTTTGCATAAATTCATGTTATGATCTAAAAATACATCAATTTATGGATTATCATATATAATTGAACAATGTGATTTTAATCCTAATTATATTTGAGATCATAAGTACGTTTTCATGATTAAATGATAAGAGAAATGATATTTATTAAGATTCATGTATTTTTATAAATTTATTTTATAAGATACATGAATGTATTTATTTAATTAAAATTCATTCTCTTACTATTTTAATATTTTGAATTTTTATAATGATAGATTATTCAATTTCTGATCCAAAAAAATAAATTTGAATTAATTTGGTGTTATATTTTGAAAGTTATGATTTTTCCAATTTTTAGTAATTTTCTGGAATTTATCTGAATATTATTTTCATTTTAAATCCTTTAAAAATTCTAAAAAAAGCAAAAAAAGGGGGTATTTTATCGCGCGGGACCCGCGCGGATGCGATGTGGCACGCAAGGCCACGTGGCAAAGCCACACGAACCCACGCGAGCGCCTGCGTGGCGCGAAGGTGGTGCGGAGATGACGAGGACACGTGGCAATGCCACGCGAGTCCACGCGGACGCCCAGATGGCACCACGTGGCAGTGTGTGAGAGGCTTACGATTGATGGGCCCACGGGTTAGTGGGCCCAGGTAAGTAGTTTGGGGCGGTATCGCAAAGCTTACATTTCGTTCCACCTTATATGCCCATCATTCCTCTTTATTTTTCTCCGTGTGGGACTATGTTCCCTTGAATTCTTAAGTTTGCAAGACACGTGGCGAAGCGTGGAACATCGGATCAATCGCATCAACTGCGACACGTCGATCGCGTGGACTCGGAGTCCATCAGATCTTCATCAACGCACGTGCTTTAAATCGCGATTTAAGTGACACTTTCGACGACTCACCTGGTGACACGTGGACTCACCATGATTGCCTGATGAAGATCCAACGGACACTCGAAACGACACATCTCTTCAAAACACGCGACGTGGCTCACTGTGGACGCTCCATCGTCGATCGAACGGACGCGACGTAATCGCATTGTTTCAATCAAACGACGCGTCATCTCAGCCGTTGATCGCAATGGATCGTTAGATCCGACGATTATGCCCAAAATCCTCTATAAAACCGATGTTCTTCGCGAACGGAAACTTACCCTTAGATTTTCGAGATTAATCAAACTATCTAGACACCACAATTCAAGCGTCATTTGATTTCTTTGCATTCTTGACACATTTCCGCATCCGAGGAGCATTTGAAGTCGAAAATTGATCGAGGGAGTAAGGAGAAATCACATCTTGAACGTCATCTTCGTCTTCGAAATCGCGGAATGAAAAGCCATGAATCTGGCGATTAATTGGATCATTTCGAGCGCGACTTTGGGTTAGATTGCATGTGTTCATCTTAATCTTTCGTCATTTAATTTTTGAATCATAGATTAAGTTTAATTTCAGTTTAATTTCGGTTTTTAATCAATTTTGCGATCGAATTTTTCTCTCATTTTCAAACTTCGATTACTCCGCGAATTCTAATCCAAATCATTTGATTTTTGATTCCGTGGATTCGTAATTGAGTTATCTTTCTTAATGATATAAATTGCCTAATTTCTAAACTCAATTCGTCGTCTGATTTGATCGAATTTCAAGGATATCTCTCAAATTTTCCTAATTCTCTTTGGATTCGACCCTTATTTACCATTATACCCTTCAATTCGTGAATTAATCTTTAGATTGGTAAGTTTGGACTTTATTTTGACACGACATCGTGTGTATTCCACGACCATATGCATTCGTTTCGTTAGAAACCCTCTAGGTTCATAGATCTCACTAGTTAATAACTCTATAAACCCACTAACACCTTATTGATAAAAGTTTATTAATTATTTCTATCAACATATAGATTAATTAACTAAGGATCAATTTAACCCAATCAAAAAGTCAAGTTGCCAAGCTATACTATGTACTCTGGGAGGTGTAGAGTTTATAAGAACTCCCGTATGGAATATGATGGATATTGTGTGGCCTGCAAGCCAATCACACTTACATCTTTTGTTTATATTCATTGAAATGAACTTTTATTAATTGTCATTCTCATGTGATGTTTGCAGTAAAGTCCATGAACATATGCAATGATCAAGTGAATTATGATGAGATCATAATACAGTGATCACTGGTCTTTAAACATATGTTCTAAATATTCCTATTCGTGGGATATTCAAGAAGGACATCGAATTATCCGGAAAGAATAACACTATCTGATTTGACTCATATAATGAGTATGCTTGATCCTGTGGCCATCGGTGTTGAGACACCAAGGATAGATAGTGGGTGCTCTTTGGAGAAAGAGTTCACTGAATTGATTTGTATGAATCTGTGAATGGGATTATGCCAAATTTTCAATCAGGTTGATTCATGTAACGGTTGTGTACATGGTCCTTTGACCTGAGACACCAAAGACATCTTGTGGATGGATGATCGTGTTTTGACTATGACTTACGAATCTCTAGCCACGAGATCTCCAAAATGTCATAGATTGGATATGACATGAAGTCCTCGAAGGTGATTGAGTGGTTAAGATGGGATCATCCGCCCTCAGTATATGAGGAGATCAACTCAAGGAATGAGATGCGGTGAAATCCTTGGCCGGGGTAGTGGAAATATTAGAGAAATTGTTCTCAATGATTTTCTACTCGCATTAGTACTAAATTGAGTGACCGATTAGGGTTTGACAATTAACCATACCCTAAGTCATTCATGAGTCTCATGTGGATGAAATATTATACGTACACGGTAACCAATGACGACAGGGTTCCATGAAAGAGTTCTAATATACTCTATATCTCCTAGAGCACGTGGTGTAGCTTGGCACCCACCGGGCTGGCGGCTCAACCTGTTGATTGGGTTAAATTGATCCTTAGTCAATTAATCTATAAGTTGATATAGTTAATTGATAAGGAAGACCAATAAGTGTTGTTAGGTTGATAGAGTCATTAACTGGGGAGATATATGGACCTAGACGGTCACACACATAAGGTCTATAGATGTCAGTGGATATAGACATAATAATAAGTATTTTGTGAAAATTTTACATTTCTAAAGTCTATAAATAGGGGTAGAACAACCATCATAGTGGTGTCCATGCAAGCCTAGTGGAACTTCTCCTCTCTCTTCTCTTCCTCTCGTGGTGACGAGTGTTCAAGAGGAGATTTGATCGTCTAGAGACTATGTGGATACCACTAGAGGCCGGACGCTTGAACGGTTGAAGAACTCTTTCAAATGATCCATGAAAGTATGAATTTTATTCTATACTAGATGATAGGATCACCTAGAATGGATAATGAGATCATATATTCTTGGTGCTTCAACTCTGTTGAATGTTTTGATTCAACATCTTCCGTTGCAATCATTGTTTTGGTTGAAAACTTAGAGAGCTTGTCGAGCCTCATATCCCAATAGAATCTTGCCATCATCGATTACTATGTATATATTATCCTTTGTGCCCGCAATGACTCATGAATGACTTAGGGTATGACCAACTGTCAAACCCTAATTGACCACTCATGTTAGTACCGATGCATGGAGGAAATCATCGATAAATCCTCCGATACTTCCACTACCTTGTCTAACGATTTTATTGCATCTCATTCCTTCAGTCAATCTCTGTAAACACTAAGGGTAGACGATCACATATTGACCACACAATCATTTTAAGTAATTTATTTCATATCTAATATATGACATCTTAAAGATCCCATGATAATATGTCTTTGGTGTCTCAAGTTAAAGGATCTCATTGACAGATCGAATCGATGTGGTCGTCAATTGCACACCGATTCGTGTCAAAATAAAGTCCAAACTCACCAATTTAATGAAAATAACTCGAATTGAGGGGTATAATGATAAATATGGGTCGAATCCGTAGGGAATGAGGGAAATTTCTGATGCTCTCTTTAAATTTGATCAAATTGGACGATGAATCGATGATAAAAATTAGGGAAAATGGTATTTAATGAAAGAGAACTTCAAGATGATTTCACGGAATCAAAAATCATCGAATTTGACTTTGATTTTGCGGAGAAATTGAAGATCAAAGATAGTTATATTTTTTTAAAATCATAAGAACGAAATTGACGAAAATAAACTTAAAATTATTCAAATTAATTATTCTAAAATGAAATTAAGCGGTAAGAGACGATAGCTTAGGATAAAACATGCTCCCTAACCTACAATTGGGATCGAATTGATCCAATTAATCGCCGAAATCAAGGCTTTTCATAAAAAATCCAAAAATCATGATCGTGGAGTTCAAGCGTCGATTTCTTCCTCGTCCTTCGTCCAAATCTTGATCTTAAGTACTCCGTGGACGCGGAAATGAGTCTAGAAGAGATTAAGATCAAGAGATTCAAGAGATTTGGTGTCTAAATAGTTCAATTTGATTGAATTTCTCTCGAATGCTTTACAAATACGAAGAACATCTCAATTTATAGGACATTTGGGTGTAATCGTCTGATGAAACGGATCAACGGCTCTGATGAAATGCATGATCATTAATTTGTGGCTGTTGGATCGCAATCGGACACTCGAGATGAAGCCACATCGTCGTGCGTTATAAAACGCATCGAAATGTCTGCCGTTGGATCGCGATCGGACACTTCAGATGCGTTTTCCGCGATTTAATCAAAGCCATTATAACTCCTTAGATCGACGGCTCTGATTAAATCGTTTATAAAAAAATTCATCGACAAATCCCATTGCGCCACGTACCCCCTCTCCTTAAGTGAAGATCAAGGGCCACGATCCTTCGCACGATCGGACGTCCTTTACGATGCCACGTCACCTTATTGCGTTTGTTTTGTTTATTTACTCACCGTGCAGATTGACATGGAGATCTCTGGATGGCGCCGCCATGTTTGACGTTAAGGAGGAAGGAGAGAGCGACGTGGCGCTCTCTCATTTGCTCACAGAAGAGAATCTGCGGCAAATTAATCGTCGCAGACAGTTAGCCCTTCTTCTCTTGTCATTTTGTTCCACCGTCCCTTTTGTCGTTTTGCTTTATCGATACCTCTATTTCTATTTTGTTGTTTTTTTGTTCCGTTTTGACGTTTTGTATCTAAAGCAAATAAGAGAGCAACGTGCAGCAAAAATTAATCGCCGTTTGTCGACGTGCAGCGAGATTAGGTTTCCGTTTTGTCGTTTTGTGATAAAAGAAGAAACCTGCGGCGAAATTAATTGCAGCAGATTTCTCTCATCTAATCGCTTTGGAGTTTAAAATATGTTTTTTTACTTCCCTGCACAGGTAATACAGAGCTCATCTCGCGCGTAGTCATGTTTGACTGCGGAAGGAATAAGAGAGTGGCGTGGCGCTCTCTTATTCGCGCGAAGAAGAAGCTCATGACTCACCTATTGTTTTGTCGTTTTATCACTTACCTGTGCAAGTGACATGGCAAAAATCCGGCGGTCAGTTCTAAGGTGACATGGCGTGATCTCGAAAGTTTATCGATTTAGGGCTGCTAACGCAAGAGATCATCAAATCAATAGCTAAAAACGCTCGGGGAAGAAACGTTGATATCTTTTGATCTAACCATCCGATTGGGCTGAAATTTTTATGGCAGGTTAATCTCACCGTGCACTTCCCATCTGCATGGTTGAATTTTTCATCGAACACCGGGAAGTCCCGGAAATCAATCTCGTCTGTCAGTTTGGTTGGAAGCCCTAACTCCTAAAGTTCCTTTCCTCCCACTATGAATTCTTTTGTCTTTTGGCTCTCTCTTGACACCAAGTCACCAGCAGGAAGAGGGGAGAAGCTTAGGCCCAAGCTGGGCATCATCGAAAGCCCGAGTTTGATCTGGAAAAGGAGAACAAGAGAAGATCGACGTCGTAGCGAATCAAACACCACCCGGCCTAGGATTGGCACCAACACGGGGTTTGTGTGAAGATTCTGATGAGGAATTCTCTTGTAAGCTTTTCCATGGATAATTTAGCTCCTTTTATTCTACTTAAATCTTAGGTTATTTCGTTTGTCTTCATAAATTCTACCCAAATCTTCATCTTTCTCTATACTATTATACCTCTATTCTCTTCCCCTAATCTTTTTCTTCCATCATCATTCAATCTCTATCATCTAGTCATCATTCCTTCTCCCCTAATTAAAACTACATAAACCTAATCTATCCAATTACATCCACTATCTCTATAAAATTTCTCTTCTAACTTCTAATATTCTCTACTATAGGAATTCTTCCTTTCTTCTACCTTAGTCTCAACCCTCATTACCTAGATTCCCTAAGGATTTACCCTTGCTTACTACTGTCCTAAGTGAGGTATTATAAATGTATTGCATGAATTAAAACATAACAACGATATAAATAACGCAAGTTTTAGTTAATCACATGGTAATTGATAAGATTATGGTTCCATACAAGAATTCTTGTTCACTCCATATCTCCTAGAGCTTGTGTTATAGCTCTACATACGAGAATTCTTGCAACCAATGGGTTGATAACTCGGTCTGACAATTGGGTTAAATAGATCCTTGATTAATTAATATATACATGTTTAATATAGTTATTAGCTAGCAAGATATATAGAATTAGAGGGTCACACACAAAAGGTCTATGTATATTGGTGGACATATACAGAATTTTGAGGATTTTTATGAAAATTTCATAAACTTAATGTCTATAAATCAGAGGAAGAAAGACCACATCTAAGAGTGCCCATGAAAACCTTATTGGAAACTCTCCCCTTTCTTATTTTTTCTCTTAACAAAGAGGGTTGAAGTGCAAATCTAATCATCTAACGATTGTGTGGATATCTATACATGCTAGACACTCAAGAAACTTTAAGAAATTCTTCAAGGAAACTTGTATGGATATTAATTTATACTAGACGATAAGATTTTCAATTCTAAGTGCCTCGTTATTTTCAATGTTTGATTCAATGCCTTCCGCTGCTTTCGCTTGTATCCCATTGTTTTTGGATTTTAAAAGTTATAATATATTCATTGGTAATTTGTGAACTTGGTCATTCATACCTACTATTGAGTGTAAGGGGAGGCCTCTTTGAGTTGATTCTAGACTAAGTGTGAGTTGAGAGTTAACTATAAAGGTTCAACCAAAATGGAGAGAAAGAATAGGAGAATATCTGAAAAAGAAGATACCAAGAGAGAGAGAGATGGAAGGGGGGTAGAGAGAGGAAAATGAAATAGAAAGGTATATAAATAGGGGAAGACAAGATAGATAGAAAATGAAGAGGAAGATGAAAACAAGAGAGATTGAAGGGGAAATAATAGGAGATGCGAAAAGGAAAGGGAAAAATTTGAATTCTCAAAACTATATCAACATAATCTCAATAGTTCAACAATTAAAAGGTGGAGAAATAAAACTTGAACATTTACATAGAGAGCTTGGAGAGAATAACAAAAAGCAAGAGCAAAAACCACAAACCCTAATGAGCATAGGGAGGAAACAGTCGTGTGAGATGATAGAGAGTCACAATTTTCGATTATCTCCTTTCAGCTTTTAGAACTCTTTCGAGTGAGATTCGTGGGCCTAATTACATCAGTTTAATGGGTCCTAAAAGTGTATTCCACGCTTCATTGACATATTTGAAGTGTGTTCCTTCCTTGGAGAGCCTTGCCCTTGAGAGAATACTCATTGCTCCTAGAAGGCATCCCTTGATTGTTTTATAGATTTTCTCAATCTTTTTTTCAATGATTTTTTTAAATTTATTTTAGAGGGCATTTTACAAAAAAATGGGTCTCCTTGTTGACGTGGCAATGCCGCCATGTGATTGCACAAAGATTGGCTAACGAGCAATGGGCAAGAGCCATTGAGCTCACATGGCATTCAAGCGTCATGCCAAGCGATGCGCATGGGGGCCCCGCTAGGTGTAGCCTAAGGTGCACGCATGGCTAAATCTCAAGCGTTCATCTATGATATTTAACCCCTGCCATTGGTTTTCACTTAAACTGATGGGTGATCGTAGCCATCGTTGATTTGACGATGCTTAGCGAATGGGATTGCACCATGCAGTGCAATCTAGATTGTAGAATTTTAAAATTTTATAGATAGGCGACTATAATCACTCGCCCTGCCCTAAACTCTGTCTCTCCTCTTCCCTTTCAGAGGCACGTGTCCCAATATGGTCAGTTTGATTGACAATTATGTTCTTAGCTGCTCCGTATCCACAAGCGCTAGTCATTTGGGCATATGAGCAATTTTCCAAAGTACTCTTCCAATGACAGGCCTGACAACCTTCCCCTTATTTTACTCCGCGGGACACCATATTCTCTCCCTCTAATCACAACTTCATCAAAACCCTAAGAGACGGAATATCAAAATCCGTGAGGCCTAGAAATTTTAACATCGTATTCCCGCCGCCGGGGGTATAGAGATTCGGCGGAGAGATGAGCCGCAAAGTGAGCGCTGCGTCGGGGAAGAAGAAGGGAGCGACCACGTTTACGGTCGACTGCTCGAAGCCGGTGGAGGACAAGATCATGGACATCGCCTCCCTCGAGAAATTCCTCCAGGAGCGCATCAAGGTCGCCGGCGGCAAGGCCGGAGCCCTCGGGGAATCGGTCACTGTCTCCAGAGACAAGAATAAGTTAACTGTCACCTCCGACGGCCCATTTTCGAAACGGTATATTTCTGGATAGATCACTTTTTTAGTTTATTTTTCATATCGCGAGAATTAAATCATGTAAATCAGATCTAACTTTTATTCTCCCATAATTTTGAAATCTTGTGAATTGGACAGATCAGTTAGTCTGCGTGTATTTTAGCGTAATTATGATTTCGAATTACCTTCTTCTGTGTTCATAGGAACTGTTTTTGTGGATGAAACTGCCTTAGTTTGTCCTTAATCGTGGGTTTATTTCATTCTGGTTTAATATCTTAGTTTGAACCAACTGCTGGGTATGCAGATTTGCATTTGTTTTCTTCTATCTGCTCGATTCTGTGTACTTTTATTTACTTTAACTGAAAACAGATGTAAACCCAGAATTATTTTACACGATTGTATTTTGATTTTACTATGTAAATCCAGATATCTCAAGTACTTGACGAAGAAATACTTGAAGAAGCACAACGTGCGGGATTGGCTTCGCGTGATTGCTTCCAACAAAGACCGAAACGTGTATGAGCTCCGGTACTTTAATATCGCGGAAAACGAGGCAGAAGATGAAGATTAATTGAATAATGGCGTTAGATCCCCCTACGTTGACTTATTTTTATTTTGAATGCACGGAATTCACATAGTTTTTCCCTGAATTCCCGAGCTCATGAGAGTTCGGGCTTCCATTCTTTTATGCGAATTATATTTCTCATCAGAGTAGCTCAAGTGGAAGGTTCCTTCATAAAACTGCAAATGCACTGCTAGAGGGTTTGACTTTTAGAGACAAAGAATAACTGAATATAACATTCCGAAAAAGGTTTTTTTTTTTAATTTCTGAAAGAAATGAAGAGGCGATTTGTCAAGATCAACACCCACTTGACCTCAGTCAGCATTGTCATCATTATACTAATCATGATTGTAATCACAAGGTTCACCATCATTATAAGTATCTCTATTATAGCTCTCTTGGTCATTATCATCCTAGTCATGACTATTAGTATCATCTGCATAATTTATGAAATCACCATCCTAATCATGTATCTTGATCACCATCCTAATCATCGTTATTGTTGTCACTATCATCATCATCGTCATTATCATTGTCTTTATCTATTCATCATTGTCATTGTCGTGATCATAATCATTACAATCATCACCGTCAATACTGGCAACATCATCTTCATCATCATTATTGTCATCCCCACCAATGTGATACTGATGTAGCCCAGAATATGGCCCCTCGGCCATATTTTATTATTCTGGGCAAGTTCACATTGGAGGTTGATGTAGGCCAAGGGCCTCCACTGCCGATTTGTAACTCATAAAGCCCAGAAACTTAAAAGGCCCATTTATGAGGCCCAATTAAAGCTTAGTATGCCAGGAGAGAATCTCGAGGAGTTGTCACTGTCTGTAGAAGATCACCTAGAGATTCACAAATAATTAGTATCAAATTTTTTTAGTTCTCAGAATTTCTAGAGTATCTCTTGTTAAGCCTAAAAGCTTCTTCTTGTTAAGTTAAGCCTATCTCCTGACACAAGCATAATATAAGAGCTATAGTTTTAAGATTTTGAGTTGTCTTATCAGAGGTTATGTCATATAGATAACCTTTTACTTTTTTAGGCTTATATAAGGCCCTCTATTGCAACCCTTGAGAACATAATTTGAAGCATATCTCTTTTTGAGAGCTCTGCTTTCTTTCTGAGTGTTCTCCCGGTTGAGAGTGCTTAAGTGTTTGTGGATTCAAGCACACCCCATTGTAGACTCAAGGGTTAAAGATGTTAGTTTTGTGGATTCATACTCTAACCCATCTTGAAGAGCAAAGTTTGTGAATTCAAGTCATTGTTCTTCGTTGTTCTTGAGCTAAGGCTGCGTTAGATACTATCATCAACAACATCAATTTGAATTTTGGTAGCAAACCTAATTGAGTTGCAAATCATGACTTGACCATTTTGATCTATCAATGATCTGACATCTCGAAATCTCATTTGTTAGACTTACTAAACGTAGGAACATACCAAACCATGTTTGTTGGTTGGGCAGAGAGATAGACAAGTCTAGTATTGAATTGCTCATTCAATAGGCATACTCAATATATATAGGTATATACATTGATCCATCCACACTTCCATGCATACATTCCTGCATTCATACATGGGTTTGATCATCTACTTGTATTCATGCATACATACGTCTACATGCCTTCATATATTCATTGACGGTGTGATCACTTATGACCCAATTCAAAAATCTCTATTGGCAATCGAGATGGAGGCATAAAAGATATATTTTAGTCAAACACATAAAGCTGTTTATAAACCATCCTTGATACAAAGTGCCCAAAAAATCTTCTTCAAGAGCTTCATCCTCCACATGAGGAAGACGAAGATGTGGCTTGATGAGTGGAGACAGAGTCTGCGCCTCCAAGTTTGAGGGATCCAATCTGGGAGACTACATCGGCTATATCTACGGCTGGGGGTGGCCATGCCGACTATATCGACTGCATTGATCGATTTCGATTGCTCATGGATCGATCTTAATTGGGAATTTTTTGATATTGATAGTTGACCGATCGAGGATCTAGTGCTCGATTGAACCCTTTTTCCCATCCCTTTGGAGTCCTTGCACCCACCCATCGACTTGAGGAAAAAACTCCATGCAGATGTTCTATCATATACAAGAGGAAGGCTATAAATAGTAAAACAAATCACCAAAATTTGGTCTAGAAGATCTAATGCTTCCCATTCTACTAAAAAAATTATGAAATGCAGGCAATTCAAAACAAAAAATTAAACGATTGATCAATTTTTTGTCCTATGGTAACCTATGGAAGATATAAATTTCACAAAAGAACATGTCGACCTAAAAAAGATGAAACCTCTCTCACTCTCTGCATCTTGTCTCTATCCTCTTGTCCATCTCGGATTCGGGGTTTTTTATGTTCGTTAGGGATCGGACGACCCACTCGGCCATACACTGCAACATTAAAAACTGTGAACCCCATAGAAGGATTTTTCGTGTTTTTGCAGGGAAGGTGCATTTTGATTAGTGATTTGGGAGAGGGAGGGCTTATGAAACTTAGAGAGTGTTTTTCATTGTTTTGGTGGGGGGCTGATTTTGAGTGGAGTTCTCGCCAATTTTCAATTCAAGAGAGGGGATGGGTTCTTGAGATTTAAAGCTTGAGGGGGAGGGTTTTTAACTTTTAAAGAGAGGGAGAAAGTTCATTCATTTTTGTCCAAGTTAGAGAAAGATGATTTATTCATTTTTAGGGAGGGAGAGAGGGCGTAGTGATTTATTCATTTTTAGAAAGAGATGCATGCGAGATACTATTCAATTTAGAGTTAGAGATATGGGGTGAGGGTTTATTCATTTTTTAAGAAAGAGAGGGTGAGGGTTTATTCATTTTTTAAGAAAGAGAGGGTGAGGGTTTATTCAATTTTATATAGAGATAGCAGACGAGCTTTTCTTCTGATGAGACACATTTTTTATTTTTACTAATAGAAAGAAAGGGGTTTTCCTTTTCTGAGAGAAGAGTTTTTTTATTTTTGACCTAAAGAGAGAGAGAAGAACTTCAAATTTCAAAGAGAGTGAGAGAGAGGAAGAAGTTATTAGTGCTAGGTCTTTTAATGTTAGTACATATTTTGAATTTTTGTTCAACATAATATGTTTCTTCCATGGCAGTAGACTAGTTAAACTTCTTAATGTTATAAATCCATTGATCTCATGCTATTAATAGATCTCATGTTAATTAAGTAATTGGGAATGCATGCATGGTCTTATATGTTTGCAAGCAATATAAACTTACCACTTTATATCTTCATTATAACAATCTTTGGGTTGATAGTCATAAATTATGTTCATCTGTTATTATCTAAGATGATTGGCAAGTTAGTTATGACTTAGGATATAAGGGGAAACTCTCACGGAAGGAAGCTAACCCTAAATTTTTGAAATCATGAAAGAGAACAAAGGGTTTCTGTCTTCCTCTCTCTACCGAAGCTTGTCAAGTCTTCAATCCTCTAAAGGCTGAATGATTGGTGGAAACAACGCTCATTCAGTGGGTCAATCCTCGTAAAGTACTTGCTACAGCTCACGACCAAGCTCCATGAAGTTCTTACTAGCTCTGTCATTGGTATTTCTGAAATCGTCGTTCTTTCTCAACATTAGAGATTTCTCCACGTTATCTTCTTCATCCTTGTCTAGACTTCCATTTAATCGAGTGTTCGAGTTTTTAAATTGCTACAAGATCACGAATTTCTGTCGTTTTTCTTTTCATTTTATTCGATTGATGAATCATTTTGAAATCTAATAATCTGATTACTCCTGAAATTTTTTTGGATTTATCATTTAAATCAAATTTTTTGTCGAGCTATTGTGACAGTGAATAGGCATCTCTTTCCCATATTGGTCGTCTGGAATTATTTTGAAATCTGACAATCACTCTCTGCAATTCATGTCTGTTTTCTTCCTCTTAATTAAATTTTGGATTTTCGGCATCTAGTGAATCACCATTATCTACTCAGTGTTGTGATTATATCTTACAGTGACTTCAATTGACATTTTAGTATTTAGGTAGTTATTTTTTACAATATTCATTTTCGGTATTGTAGTGAGAAGGTAAATACACTTTGAGGTCTTTGTTGGAATTTTATTCTACCTTAATCATCATAAATCTTTGGTGTTTAGAAAATCATTATCAATCCATTCATTTGAGAATTCTTGATACAGTAAACGTGTTTGCCATTCTATAATTATATAACTATGTCGGGTGGTTGTTCTTTCTTTTTCTTTTTCTGTTTCATTATAACCTCCACATGGATTAGACATTACTAGAGTAAGGTAACTTCTTCATTTTTCTATTAATCTTTACTGTGTTTAATTTTGAACTTATAGTGATCTAATATCAACTCAAGTATTCTCAGTATCGATTATAGTTGGTCATAATTTGATTGGTGGTATAATAGTGGGCAGGCAATATACATGTCATATCCTCTGTTGTGATTTACAGTGACCATATACAACCACTCACAATCAACCCTACCTAGTCACTATCAACCCTCTCACACACAATCAACTACAATTACTCACAGTCAACCCTGTCACTCATAGTCAATCATAATCACTCACAGTCAATCCTAGCTAGTCACAGTCACTCAAAAGTAGGTCAAAAGTCAACTGCAGGGCAAAAGTCAACCCTAATCCAAAAGTCAATCCCTAAGTCAAAAGTCACAAGTCAACCCTAAGTTCAAAAGTCAACCCTAGGTCCAAAGTTAAAGGGCAACCCTAAGTTAGAGAATCAATCCCCATACTAGAAAACAAATTCTGGCAAGTGGTGTCTTGAGTAACTCATTATATTGAATTCTTTCTCATTTACTTGCCATCATCATCTCACTTAGCTGCTAACATTTAGATAAACACACTCTTGCAGTCACACACATAGAGATCGGGAGTGTCTCATCAATTGAGACAAAGAGGAGTCAAGACTTGGGGGAGTACGAAGACCAAGAGGAGTCTGAGGACGAGGTTTCACTTTATCGAAGGTCGACAGTACTGGTCGGAGAGGCATGACAAGGCTTGAAGGGACACGCGATTATGTGAAGATCGGCCCGAGGGAGTCAAGGTGTCCAGGAGCCAAGGAGATCGAGATCTAGAGGGTAGTGTCGTAAGATCAGGTAAAGGAGAGTGTTAGGTTTGCCACCGAGGGCATACCTATATCCTTGTATTGAACATTGTCTTTCACCCATTTTGAGGGTGAGATGATTAGGTTTCTTTTGGTGAGGATTGAGGCTCCGAGTCGACAGCACTCACGACTGGATTAAGGGACGCTAGGTCTCCCAACCAGTATAATAATTCTTGGTGCACATTGAGGAAGAGAGGTGAGCGTTAAATCAACGAATCAAATATAAAGAAGAGAAAGAAATCACTTGAGTAACACATAAACCTAATTCACACCCCCTCTTCGGTTAAATCACCTTGTCGG
Source organism: Lemna minuta (assembly GCA_024174645.1). Taxonomy (NCBI): domain Eukaryota; kingdom Viridiplantae; phylum Streptophyta; class Magnoliopsida; order Alismatales; family Araceae; genus Lemna; species Lemna minuta. The sequence goes on along the minus strand of CM044104.1, from coordinate 11,708,604 downwards.
GATTTTCAGAAGTTTCTTACTTTAAAAGAGAGAGAGAAAGAGTAGGTTTTGGACATGTAGAGAGAGAAGCTTTTTTGAGTTGCGGAGAGAGATGAAGAAGAAATGAGGTTTGACTTAGGATTTTTCCTCCTTCATTGTCCTTCAAATAACGAACTGATCACCCAAATCAAAAGGTGGCTTGAGGGTTCTAATGTTCCTCATCATCAAGATCATCTGCCGATAGATCTGTCCTATGAGACTATTAATGTTCAGAATAAAATCATGATGATACTTATCATCAAGAGGAATTAGAGACGGGCTTAGACCATATCCTCAAATCCGTCTTCATCTCCCTCATCCTCTATTCTGAGAAATTCTCTTCTCCAGTCCTCCATCTGAATAAAACATCACATTCAATTCATCAAAATAACCGTAAATTCCATTTTCAACATTCCATAGGAAAAGTGAAGAACAATCACCTGTTTATCAGAAAATCGGATATGCTCTGCAATAAATAGGAAATTGCAAGGATTAAGCGGAGGGATTCTCTGCAATGCTCTCGCCACTTCATCATAGTCAACAGTTTTTACAGCAAACCCATGACTCGTAAAGATCTTCTCCAACCAGTTTTCAACCGCGATCTTAGCCACATAGGGAATTCTAGTGAGAAGTTTGAGAGGCGGAGAATAGAGGAAAAAGACTGAGAGAAGAGATGAGTACATATAATAATATAGGGGAATCTAAAGTTGAATGGTCGTGAAAAAATAGGGATGGTAGAGGGGGAGAGATAGATGTAGAGAGATAGAAGGCAGATATAGAGAGATAGAGATAAAAATGAAGATTGAGAGACTGTGATAAAGATATTCAGAGGCATGTGTGAATATAGACTGATAAATAGATTAATAAATAGATACATGTAGATTTCTAGAGAGAGACACAGAGACCTTGAGTGAGAGAGAGAGACCTTGTTTCCTGTCGGAGTATCAACCAGCCACACGGGAAGTTCTCCAACAAGAACAGATCCTTTGACAGCTAGACTACCAACCAATGAAAGGACTTCTTCAACGTCCTCCAACGAGTTCACAGGAAATCCCTATTCATCATCCGTAGAATAACCATAAATCATGCCATAATATTATTATCAAAAATATAAATTACCGAATGTCCACAAAAGATCACCTGAAGAACCCAGAAACTCGGACTCCCACCCTGAAATCCTTTCTCACTTAATGCCACTTGTAAGTCAAGAGTGTCCAATGGCACATGAACATGCTTCACTCTTTTCATCATCTTCGCTCCAACAGCTGAAATTTAAACGTCAAGAGATCACTTTATCTGATGGAGAATGAATTCTAATTTTCAAAGCTTGAAGAATAGTTTGAAACAGTACAATCAAGCCTCTGACGTGCTATATTGAAGATGCTTCCAACAGAAACATCGTAGATCGAGATTCTGGGAGGCCATTTGATTCTGTAAGGTCTTGTATCGAACCCATCTGAGAAAAGAACGATCTGCAGAAAATCAGACTGGGGAAGTGGAAAGATTATTGAAATGGGAGGAATTTCAATCCCAAGGCCAAATATTTACTATATTAATTAGTCTCCTAGTGGGTTCTCTTGAATTTCCAGCAATGAGTGGTTTTATTGCAGAATTAACAATATTGTTGGGAATAATATGTATTCAAAAGTTAATTTCAATTATAAAATATCAATTAGTTTAGATTTTTACCTGTTTGATTTCGTCGGAACTGCCCATATAACTGAGTATTTTATCGTCGATGAATTTGCTGGCAAGTGTGTAATGATCTGTGTTATGATCTTCTTCATGATCATGATCGGAGGAAATGAGGCAGCCAGCGTATAAGTCGATCAACAGAGGATCTGAAATTACAAATTTTAAAAAATCTGGATAAACGCTAGATTTGCTGGAATGAACTGACTAAACGCTACAATATTAGAGTAAATTACGTGCTTGAACATATTCTAGCACGTGTTAAATAAAAAAACTGAGGAATTACAAGACGAGGGAAATTATCTTTCGTTTTTTAAAAAACCAAAAACCCGTTCGCTGACGTCATAAATATTCAAGAACTGAATGCGGAGGAAAAGAACAGAGCGAAAAAAATTACCGGGCCGAAGTGAGTCTTTGAAGCGAATCGAGGCTGCTTTAGTCGCTTCAGCCAGAAGGTCGTGATGGTGAAAGTGTTCGCTTCCAGCGAACAGCCGAACAATTGTTCCTCTATTTCGAGCATACTTGTACAGATTCGCCTTTAGAAAATGATCAGAAAAGCACGGCCAGATGGGTAGAACAGATGGAAGAGCGAAGCGTCTCGAGATCCCACAACTGTCTACCATCCCCGCTGTTCTATAGCTTTCCCCCTCTCCACTCCCTCTTTATCTTCTCCAATTCATCGTTCTTAAAGTTAATTTTCTTTTAAACCCATTTTAATTTAAATATTTAAGTTCCTTACCAGAATTTCTAAAAATATAATTAGCTACTCCAAATTCTGTCGTTTGAGTATCATAGTTCATCGTAAACTCACAGCAAAGTAAAAGTCAGCTGGCCATTTCGCCGACTAGAAGTCTGGAATTAGAGCGAGAGAGAGAGAGAGAGAGAGAGAGAGAGATAAGCAAAGGTTTGTGATATCCATCATGCCTTCAACGACGATAGGAGAGAGAGATAGAAAATTAGATAGGCAACTATAAATATAGATGGATCGGTAGATCCACAGATAGATAGATAGATATATTTAGAATGATCTAATACGGAGAGATAGAGATAGATAGAGAGATAGAGGAACAAAGGTTTATGCCATCCACCATGCCTCCACCGATGGAAGGATAAAGAGATAGACAATTAGAGAGGGAACTATAAATGTAGATGGATCGGTAGATAGACAATAGATAGATGCAGATAGATATATTTAGAATGATTTAATACGGAGAGAGAGATAGAGGTACATAGATAGATATATAGAGAGAGAGAGGGTGAGGAACCCATGGTGGAGAAAGGGAGCACGTGCAAGGGAGAGCATGCAATGCAAAGGAAGGGGCCTCTGCACGTGCCCTGCTTCTCCATCATGAGCCTCTCGCCCGACTAGCTTGCGAGATCAAGGAAGAGAATAGCGGAACGACAAGACAACTCTCCCCTTTTATAGACGCAGGACAGAGAATAAGGAGAAGGCCAAGGAAAGATTGATAGATAGAGATAGAGAGAGAGAGAGAGAGAGAGAGAGAGGAACTTCTTGTAAGGTGTGAGGCAATCAAGTGGCGGAGGCTGAGGACGGCAAGGCATTAGATTTCGTCGTCAGGAACTTGGATGTTTTGGCAGATTCTCTCTGCAAAGATGGTCGGAGAGGAAGACGGAAAGACCTAGTTAGAGAATGGAGAGGGGAGCCGTGGCTATGTCGGACTATCGCGCTTGCCATTTCCATCTCTGTTGGGCAGCGAGCTTTCGATGTGGCTGTACTTATCTCTTCTCGGCTTCATCATTCCGCTCACGCAGGATCTGAGATCCTCACCGGGGGTAGTTTCTCTGTGATTTCTGGGAACGCCGGGCATGAAGCTTTTCTCCCTCTGTCCTACGTGAGCATCTTCAGGTTGTAATCTTAGCTGCTGAGCTTCCGAGCTTTTCTCGTTTCAGGGGATTTTGCTTCCCATTTTGGCAGTCCTATCATTTCTCCCAGCTTACGCTTGTTTTCCAAGTATCATGACCTAGAATCTGTCTCTCTATCTCTATCCGTCACTTTATCCATCAATTTAATCAATCTATCAATTTCTATCTATATATCAATTTACCTATCCATCCATCAATTAATCAATCTATCCATCCATCTATCCATCCATCCATCCATACATCCATCTATCTATCAATCCGTCCATCCATCCATCCATCCATCCATCCATTCATCTCGCTATCTGATCATCTAATATGGCTGATCTGAACTTTTACCATTATCTTAGGACTTCCATGTCTCCCCCAGCCTTTACCCTTCAAAATAAAAGAGAAGAAGTTATTCTCTAACTAAGAAGAGAAATTTTTTGAAAGAAGGCCCTAAGCAAGAAACCTAGATTGAATTATATAAATTCAACTCGCTTCTCTCTTCATAATTTTTTTCTTTACCCTAAAAGTGGATAATGGAGTGATATAAAATATAAGGGATCTATTAATCATGTCATTCCACTAGTTTGCTCAATTCGTTTCTATTTAGTGCTAGTTATGTATGAACATAATTATATATTATCACGTATCAATTTGTTTTATCACTAATATTCCTTTTTTTAAATTCAAGTGGTTGAATTCTCATATCTTCTATGAGTAGTGTGGATCAAGGACATGGATGCTCAAATAGAAGAGCATGGATACCAATTATTGACAAGAGTACCCACTATCTATCCTTGGTGTCTCTACACCGGTGGCCACAGGATCAACTATACTTATCCCATGAGTCAAATCTGACAGTATTATTCTTTCCGAATAATTCAATGTCCTTTTTCGAATATCCCATGAATATGAATCTTTAGAATATATGTTTAAAGCCTAGTGATCATTGTATTATGATCTCATCATAATTCACTTGGTCATTGCATATGCTCATGGACTTCATTGTTAACATCATACAAGAATAACAATGAATAAAATTTCATTTAAATAAATATAAACGAAAGATGAAAGTATGATTGGCTTTTAAGCCACATAATATTCATCACACCTATACCACCACCACCTAGTGACCCATCACACGAGGATCTCCACTTCCTATTGCCTTATGTAAAGGCAAAGCTGAAAGTCCCAATACGTTGGTGGTACTGACTAAAAGGGGGGGGGGCTGAATTAGTTAGTATTGATTACTTACGTATTTTTAATTACCTTTTGTTCAAATTCGTCGTTTATCACTCTCCACTCAACCTCGCGGTACACGACAGATTTTATACTGGTTAGGGGACCTAATGTCCCTTAATCCAGTCTCGAGTGCTATCGGCTCGGTGTCTCCAATCTTACCAAAATAAACCTAATCCTCTCACCCTTCAAATGGGTGAAGGACAATGTTCAATACAAGGGCTCAGGTTTGCCCCAAGCGGCAACCCTAACGCTCACCTTTACTTGACCCTAATGACACTACCCTCTAGGCCTCCACCTCCTCGGCTCCTTGATGCCATAACTCCCTCAAGCCGATCTCCCCACGATTGCGTGTCCCTTCAAGTCCTGTCTAGCCTCTTCTGATCGTGTCGTCAATCACCCGTAATGTGAGAACTTGTCTTACGATTCCTTGTGGACTCCTCGCTCCCGAGAATCAACTCCTCAATGTTTCAACCAAGTGAAACTCAATCAAATACCTGAATAGATGTGTTAATGCAGATTTATGTATATATATTTATTTATATATCTAACTACATAAGCCTAAATATGTGAAAACCACAAGCAACAACAAGATCTTCATAAATGAATGATTTCTATAGAGAGAAGCGTTTCCTAAGTCTCTCGGGTACTCTAAACAGGTGGCTGGCTTTGTCTTATGGTTGACGTTGACCTACAGTTGACCTTGACTTATGGTTGACTTTGACTTATGGTTGACTTTGACTTATGGTTGACCTTGACTTATGGTTGACCTTGACTTATGGTTGACTTTGACTTATGGTTGACCTTGACTTATGGTTGACTTTGACTTATGGTTGACTTTGACTTATGGTTGACCTTGACCTATGGTTGACTTTGACCTATGGTTGACCTTGACCTATGGTTGACCTTGACTTATGATTGACCTTGACCTATGGTTGACCTTGACTTATGATTGATTTTGACCTATAGTTGACTTTGCAATCTATATTACTGACTGCTTTTTTTTATTCCCGTTCGGTCAGATTGAATTAGCTTTCTACATTCTACAACGAGTATATCAGCCCTCTATATAGTCTATTGACATAAACAAAAATCCCTTCAAATTTTATTTCTGACAGCGGTTTATTTCTTTGTTGATTTAGCTTTACTTATACACAATTATAATCACATTACTTTCCTCTTCATTTAGTATTGTATACTTCTCTTACAATTTCCATTAACAGTTATTTGTCATACATAAATTCTTCAATTGACATTACCGATTGTTGCTATTTTTCGAAGTCTGTTTCATCTCATAGCCAAGTTCCATTAAATCAATTATCTTATTTTATATAACCTGTTAGGTTATTTGAATAAATTGTTGTCACGGTAAACTTGATATCGACAGAGGTATAGTAAGTTACAGTCTACCATTCTTAGTTCATCTCTTATTAATTAATACATTTGTGGTTACCTTAACATTTGCCATTCGAGATTGAAAGTCAAGACTATTCGGTACGTAATCTTTCTCATTCGATAACTTCGGCTGATATATATTACTTATTTGGATTAACTGCTCAGTCCGTTTACAGTGAGGATTTTGTCCCTTTTGCATGGTATCTACCTTTACTCAATCTTTCCCTTAGAGTGATAATTAGGTAGTGAGATAGTTGTATCAAAGTGAATCATTCAAATTAAGTCTAAGTCAACTATCCTTGCCAAAGTCAACCCTCTTAGCCACTGCCAACCCTACTTAGTCACAATCTACCCCAGTTAGCCAAAGTCAACCCTTTGAGCCACAATCAACCCTCGTAAGTCAAAATCAATTGTAGGTCAAAGTCAACTATATGTCAAAATCAATCATAAGTCAAGGTCAACCATAAGTCAAAGTCAACCATAAGTCAAGGTCAACCATAAGTCAAAGTCAACCATAAGTCAAGGTCAACCATAAGTCAAGGTCAACCATAGGTCAAAGTCAACCATAAGTCAAGGTCAACATAAGTCAAAGTCAACCATAAGTCAAAGTCAACCATAAGTCAAGGTCAACCGTAGGTCAACGTCAACCATAAGACAAAGCCAACACCTGTTTAGAGTACCCGAGTGATGCAGGACACGGTGGTGAAAACCCTCGCGCCTGATCAATGAACCTGAGGATGACTAAGGGTAGCCTATCAAACCTAACCTACGGGTAGGCGAGTCCTACACCCAAAATACGATCTCTAGCCTAAACATAAGTACAGGCAGGCGTGCCAATCAGCGGAGTCGACTCCGGGTGACCCGGGGAAACTCGCGATGACGGATAGTGTGAGACCCTCTCGATCTACGTCCGGAGGTGTGGAAATCGCTCGTCGTGGGGTAGCCGAGGGGCTGCAGCTCACGCTCAGTGTTAGACCTCACGTACGCGTGAGAAGTCTCGAACCTATAGTCGTACTATCCTATCTACGTCGTCCGATGGCGGAGGAGACGAGTAGAGGAAATGCTTCGAAAAGTAATTAGACTTTAAAAGGAGGGGTCGAAGCTAACCTGCGGGGCGGGGTGCCCGGTGGGTCGTGGCGTAGTGGAGAGTCGTCGTACACGGCACGAACGTTCAGCAGCGATAATTCTCGTTGAAGTCTCCCAGTTCGCGATGGAGGGGGGCTCTGGCCGGCACAAGTATCAGCCGGGATGCTTGGCGTGCAATCTGGGGTGGCAGCAGGGACTTGATCCACCCGTATGGATAGTTTCACCACGTATGAGGGGAAGGCTCGGGCACGATCTGGTGGGGAGGGGAATCTCGTTCTGGCGCCAGAATCGAACGCAAGGGAGAGAGATTACCGTGGTCGGTCGTCGGAGAATGGCGATTTACTTAGGGGGGAGGAGAGAGGATTTCTGGTAGCAAAATGGTAGTTGCGCGGAGAAAGTTGAGGGGGAAAGATCCGTGAGTCTCGGGCGGAGGTGGCTGCTGCGCAGGCCGCCGATGAAGCACGCGCGTTGGCAGACAACCCTGGGCAGGGCGACCTGGTGAGGAATTGTTTCCCACAATCGTGATGTCAGATCAGGGATAGTCGGGAAGCGGGCGTTGATGCGGAGAAGGGAGTTCGGGACGGGCTAGGGTGGTCGTAAGGTAGGGACGAATGGGGGTAAGGAGAGTAGGGTGCGGAATTAATTCCGTTGAAGGAGCCTGGCGAGTGATGTTCGACGGGCGGAAATTCCGGAATTGGGAGGAGAGAGAATGCGGTCGTGGGGGGGATGGATTGACGGCGGACGAGGGGAGGCGATTCCGCGAGGAAATGGTCCGATTCGGAAGTCGGATTGGGGCAGGGAGGAGAATCGGGATAGGGGAGGAATCTTGGTGGTCGTCCGGAAGGAAGATGAGGAGGCGCGACTGGAATTTCGACAGGCACGCGTCAGGCGGAGAGAGAGAGGGGTGTTGCGTTCGTGAGTAGAGGGGCCGGGATTCGGGGAAATGGCAGGGGGGAGACTCGGGGAGATGGTAGGGAATTAGGCAGAGGCGTGCACGGGTTGTCTTGTGAAAATTTTGCAGGTGGGCAGAGGCTGCGGAAAAATGTGGATTCGGAGGGTGGCGTCCGCGGGAGAAAGCAGGGAGGGGAGACGAAGGACAGTGGCCGGGGGGGGGGGGAATGGTTGGCTTTGGCTGAGGGGAAAAGGGAGAGATGAACCGGAACGTAGATGGAGGATGAGGAAGAGGAAGGTCCGTGGAGGAGAAAGGGAGGTGGAGGTGCGGCGATCTGGCGGCGGCGGCGGCGACGGCGGCCTGAGGCGGCGGCAGCGGCGGCGGTGGCTGGAAGGCTGCACGTTGGTAACCAGTGGGCAAGGCAGGGGAAGGCGGCGGCCTCGGCGGCGGGCACGGCGGCGGCACGTGGTGGTGCGGCGGCGGTGGCGGCGGCGGTGGCGGCGGTTGGTTCCCCTCCTTGTCCTTCCTTGAGCAGCCACTTGAGATGAAGGAGGACCCTTTCTTTCTTCAAATGACGGCTAGGGTTTGTGGGGGGGTCCCTTCCCCTCTTATAGAGCCCATAATGGGCTGAGAGGGGAAAGGGCCCACTTGAGGCCCACAACCCACACCTAACATACTCATAGAAAGAAATAAGGTTCACAAAGAAGGATGGGCTTCACAAATGGGATCCCGAAAAGGGAAGAACCCACCCGGAAGCCTAAAGGGAGAGAAGAAATAAACGAGAACCCGCTTAAACACGTGCGGGTCAAAAAGTTCATAATAAAGAAATAAAGAAATAAAGAAATAAAGATAAGCGGATAGATCCGCGCGCGCAAAAGGGCTCCTCCGGCGCCGTGGTATCGTACGCCACCACCGAGAGACTTAGGAAACGCTTCTCTCTATAGAAATCATTCATTTATGAAGATCTTGTTGTTGCTTGTGGTATTTCACATATTTCGGCTTATGTAGTTAGATATATAAATATATATATATACATAAATCTGCATTAACACGTCTATTCAGGTATTTGATTGAGTTTCACTTGGTTGAAACATTGAGGAGTTGATTCTCAGGAGCGAGGAGTCCACAAGGAATCGTAAGACAAGTTCTCACATTACGGGTGATTGACGACACGATCAGAAGAGGCTAGACAGGACTTGAAGGGACACGCAATCGTGGGGAGATCGGCTTGAGGGAGTTATGGCATCAAGGAGCCGAGGAGGTGGAGGCCTAGAGGGTAGTGTCATTAGGGTCAAGTAAAGGTGAGCGTTAGGGTTGCCGCTGGGGGCAAACCTGAGCCCTTGTATTGAACATTGTCCTTCACCCATTTGAAGGGTGAGAGGATTAGGTTTATTTTGGTAAGATTGGAGACACCGAGTCGATAGCACTCGAGACTGGATTAAGGGACATTAGGTCCCCTAACCAGATAAA
>CM044104.1:11649925-11698443 GCA_024174645.1 Lemna minuta | reverse complement strand
AGCCCGTTGGGTGCCAAGCTACACCACATACTCTAGGAGATATGGAGTATGTAAGAACTCATGACGAGATGATATGCTTATGATAATTGAATACATACGATATCGTGTAAAAAAAGTCTAAACTTACCAATTTTAAGATTAGTTCACGAATTGAAGGGTTATAATGGTAAATAAGGGTTGAATCCACGGAGGATTAGGGAAATTTGAGAGATATCTTTGAAATTTGGAGTATGTAAGAACTCACTTATGGAACCTTCCCGTCATTGATTACCATGTATGTATAATCCTTTATCCACATTAGACTCATGAATAACTTAGGGTATGGTCAACTGTCAAACCCTAATTGGTCGCTCTAATTAGTACTGATGCGTATAGAAATCATTGAGAACTCCTTCAATATTTCTACTACCTTGGCCAAGGATTTCATCGCATCTCATTCCTTTGAGTCAATCTCCTCAAATACCGAGGGTGGATGATCCCATCTTGACCACACAATCATCTTCGTGAACTTCATGTCGTATCCAATATATGATGTTTTAGATATCCCGTGGCTAGGGATTCGTAAGTCATAATCAAAACACAATCATCCATCCACAAGATGTCTTTGGTATCTCAAGTCAAAGGACCACATACACAATCATGACATGAATCAACCTGATTGACAGTTAGGTATAATATCATTCAGGGATTCATACGGATCAATTCAGTGAAATCTTTCTCCAAAGAGCACCCACTATCTATCCTTAGTGTCTCCACATTGATGGCTATACGATCAGCCATACTCATCATATGAGATGGATTAGATAGTGATATTCTTTTCGGATAATTCGATGTCCTTCTCGAATATCCCACGAATAGAAATGTTTAGAACATATCTTTAAAGACTAGTGATCACTATATTATGATCTCATCATTATTCACTTAGTCATTGCACATGCTCATGGACTTCATTGCAAACATCACAGAAGAAGGACAATGAATAAATTTCATTTCAATGAACATTAACAAGATACATGAAAGTGTGATTGGCTTATAGGCCACATAATATCTATCAGAGAGTCCATTCGAGATCTAGTAGGACACATGAACGCATTGATAAATGTGTTGAAGAACATGGGGAACACATATTTGACACTTGAGTTGAATAGGAAGTTATTGAACACATTATCGGGCGAATGGAAGATCAAGGTTATAGCCATTGAAGAGGCTAAGAACCTTACTACAACACCGTTGGAAGAGATAGTAGGGTCACTTCTTACCCATGAGATGAACGAGGCAAGAAGGAATGAAGGAGCGATAAAGAAGGACAAATCTATCACCCTTTGAGCACAAGAATCCTCTTCAGATGATGATGAGGATGTTTCATTACTATATAGAAAGATAGCTAGAATTCTAAGAGGCCGAAGAAAGTTTGGGAACACCTCTAAAGTGTGCTATGAGTGCAAGAAACCAAGTCATTTCAAGGACGATTGTCCTAACTTGAAGAAGAAGGAGGAGAAGGAAAAGACAAACAAGAAACCAACCTGGAAAGGAGACAAGAAGAAGAAGAAGACATTTAAGGCAACTTGGACTGATTCAAGTTAAAGTGAAGACAATAAAGAAGAAGGAGAAGGAGCAAGCGAGGATGTCAATTTGTGCCTAATGGCAAAATCTAGCGAAGGTGAGGTAAGTCTTGATGACATCTCGAATGAAGAACTAAGTGATGCATTAGCTGACTTACTATGCACATATAGAATCACTAGGAAAGAATTAAAGAGGGGTAGACAAGAGAATCTAAAATTAGTGGAGAAGATCTCTATCTTGACTGAAAGGTTAGAGAAAGCATCAAGTTTTCCAACTGAGGAAAACGAGTACATTAAGAAATTAGGAAAGAGAACACTAGATTGGAAATGGAGAATACAATACTTAACGAAAAGTTAAAAACATTAGATATTGAAGTACTGCATAAGGAAGATAAGATATCACTTCTAGAAGAATATTCTCGACTTAGAGAGTGATACGATCAGCTACTAGGAAGCCAAAAGGCCTTGGAAATGCTTCTAGGGAGTCAGAAATCCGTTTTGAGAAAAGAAGTTTTAGGTTACAAACCCGATGACACGACTAGATTAAACAAAGGAACGAAATGGGCAAAGGAAGGAACAGAAGACTTCTTTAAATTTTCTAGAACCAGAAAGTGTATCAACAATTGTGGAAGTTGAGGAGAAAGAAAAAGGGTCCAAAATCTACCTCATAGACAAGATGATTCGAAGGGATCCTAAGTATAGATACTCACATAGATGTGGGATGCTAGGAGGCCATAGGATAGTAGACAAGGTAACTGACCCTATAGTGAGTGTAATTAGTGAACCACCGAGAGTAGAGCCCAATAGACTGATCTCTAGTCATTTCGTACCAACTAGTAGTAGACTGAGACCGATAGGTAGGATTGATAACTTCGCGCACCATAGAGGAGTTCCTAGGGCACCCATTTCACCTAGCAGGGTTCCTGTCGTAGGCCCATATAGAATGGATCCTTGAGCACAGATGCACTATCATCGCATGGCTGAACATCCACAATTTTTACATCCACACATCGCTCCACCACATCACATGCCTTTGACACCCTTTGAGATAGTTAGGAAAAATTCCTAGGTTTGAATTACCTCAATTCCCACCATGGGTTCCCATGGGATGGAACTAAATGGTTTCAAAATTGTTGTGCAAGTAATGACCGGCCGTCGCCACAGTGGTACTTGGACAACGAATGTTCAAGACACATGACTGGGGATAGGAAATGGTTAAACACCATTAAGAAGATGGATGGAGGCACGGTTACCTTTGGGGATAGTAATACATGAAGGATCAAAGGTACTAGGGAGATTTCTATCTATAATGATGTTTTAGTGAAGAATATTTTATTCGTAGAGGGTCTTCATCATAATCTGATCAGTATTAGTTACTTGTGCGACAATCAAATGATTGTGGAGTTTCATAGGATAGGATATAATATATTAGACGAGGAAACTAGAAAATTATTATTTGTAGGTCATAGGGTTAAGAATATTTATATAGTTTATTTAAAAGAAGTGAGAAGCTCACGTATATGTCTAGTAGCTCAATATGAAGAGAACGATGTGGAGCTTTGGCATCGTTGACTAGGACATCTTAACCACTGGAATATTAGAAATTTAGCATCATTAGGGTTAGTGCGAGGATTACCACCACAATTGGAAGGTGTACATGAGGTTTGTGACGCTTGTGTAAAGTCCAAGAAAGTAAAGTCGAGATTTGATGGGAAAAAGGAGATATCTACAACGAGAACTCTAGAACTTCTTCATATGGACATTTTCGGTCCTAACCGGGTCGGGAGTCGAGGCGAAAAATATTATTGCTTAGTCATTGTGGACGACTATTCAAGATATACTTGGGTATTTTTCTTGTCACAGAAAAGTGACACATTTGATATATTTTGGACCTTTACTAAGAAGATTCAAAATGAGCTGGAGCTGAAAATAAAGATGATTCGAAGAGACCATGGAGGTGAGTTTGAGAATCGTGATTTTGAGGGGATATGTAATGAATTGGGAATAACACACTAATTCTCTGCACCACGAACACCACAAAAGAATGGTGTGGCTGAACATAAGAATCACACTTTAATAGAGATGTCAATAATGATGCTTGCTGAAAATAACCTACCAAGGTACTTTTGGGCTGAAGCGGTCAGTACAGCTTGCTATGTACCAAATAGAGCATTGATAAGGAATATACTTAAGAAGACCTCTTATGAGCTTCTTAAGGGGAAGAAACCAAATGTAGCTTACTTTCGCACCTATGGGTGTTGGTGCTATATTTTGGTAAATGGAAAGAATTATCTTGAAAAATTCAACTCACGAAGAGACAAAGGAATATTCTCGAGATATTTAGATAGATCTAAGGCATATAGAGTCTTCAACAAAAGGACATTAATGGTTGATGAGTTGATAAAATGCTAATTAGACATGATAATACATGATTATTTATGCATATTAAGGCATAAAAGATTCCATTCCCATGCATGTTATTTTATTTATGAGTGTTTATCTATCATTCTATGAAAAAATGATTATAATCTCAAAATACATTAATTTAGTGTTAATTATGATGAATTAAAGAAAAATAATTTTATAACCCATCTTTACTTGAGATTATAAGTAGTTTTTAAAGTTAAATAATGAGAGAAATTATTTTATGTACATTCATTTCATTTTCTAAAGTTAAAATCTTAAAGATATGAATCTATTTTTGAAATAGAAATTAAATCTCCTGTTATTTATTAAATTTAATTTTTTCGAATGATAGATAATTTAATTTATGATCAAATAAAAGAAATTTAAATTAATTTGGAGTTCTATTTTGAAAGTTATGAATTTTCTAATTTTTAGGGATTTTTCTAGAAATTTTCTAAATTTTTAATGAATTTTTCATATTTTTTGGAATTAAAAATCGATTTTTCTAATTTAAAATCAATTTTTTGGAATATTATTAGCGCGCAAGTGACGTGGTGCAATCTAGAGCATCCGATCAATCGCGATCGATGATCAAATGCTTGATGTGATGTGGTGCACTGTAGGACATCCGATCGCGCGATTAAACTGCGATCGTCGATCTTCACTTAAAGGCACGGGTACGTGGCATGATCTGATTCGTCAGGAATTATTTTAATCTCAACGGTTGATAAAAAGGAGTTATAACGATTGAGATTAAAACTGACGAAAAACGTATCTGTGCGTCCGATCAAGATCCAACGGCGAACGTTACATGTGTTATTTATAACTCTCGCGAAGTGGCTTCATCTCAGCGATCGATCAAAGATCCAACGGCCATGACTTAATCGTAATGATTCGCATCCGATGCGTTTCATCAGAGCCATTGATCAAGGATTAATTGCAGATCGAACGGTTACGCCCAAATTAGCCTATAAATTGAGATTGTCTGCGACAATGTAAAGCATTTGAGGGCAATTTGACTTAATTGAATTATTTAGACACCAGATCTCTTGAACCTCATGCTCCACGGAGTACTTGAGAGTAAGATTTTGACGATCGACGGGGAAGAAATCGACGCTTGAACTCCGCGATCGCGTTTTTCCGAATTTTGATTAATAGCCTTGATTTCGGTGAGTAATTGGATCAATTCGAGGGCAATTGTGTGTTAGAGATCGTGTTTCATCCTAATCTATCTTCTTATATCTTTAGATTCTGTTTTAGAATCGTAATTTTAGTCAATTTCATTCTTAATTTCAGTTTTTCGTGATTTTTATTTTTGGAAATTTCATCCATGTTCATTTGATTATTTCTCTGCGAAATCAAATCCAAATTCAATGATTTTTAATTCCATGGATTCTTCTTCGAGTCCTCTTTCGAAAAATATCAAATTGCCTAATTTCTATCACCATGTCATCGTCCGATTTGATCAAATTCGAAGAGATCATAAAAAATTCCCTAATTCCCTGTGTATTCGACACTTATTTACAAATATACCCTTCAATTCGTGATTTAATCTTAAAATTGGTGAGTTTGGATATTATTTTGACTCCTGACCATGTGTTTTCAACGAACACACGGTCTCTATTCGTCAAGAGTCTATTCATGTCAAATTTTTAGAAGGACGAGTACCTTGTGATGATCACACCTTCACTCCTCAGATGGTACCAGCAGCACATACCAAGGAGAAGGAAGAACTGAGTTCGTGAGATAACGAGAAGGAAATTCCAACTGAAGATTACGCAGGTGCAGTCAACACTATCCCGTCCTTGGAGATTCTCGAGAGATCACCCACCAGACAATATTCTAGGGAACGTAGATAAGGAAGTCCTGACTCAGTCCTCGACTTAGAGAAGACATGAATGTAGCGTTCACGTCTCAAATTGAACCAAGGAAAGTTGATGACGCATTCCTTGAGGTAGAATGGGTGAACACAATGCATGAAGAGTTGGAGAAATTTGAGCGGAATGAAGTGTGGAATTTAGTACCACGACTAGAGCATCAAAATGTCATTGGGACAAAGTGAATATTCAAGAAAAAATTGAATGAATAAGGAAAGATCATTTGAAATAGAGTGTGACTAGTAGCTCAAGGGTATGTTCAAGAAGAATTGATCGACTACAAAGAGACGTATGTGTCAGTGGTACGATTAGATGCCATCTGCTTATTACTTTCATTTGCATGTGTGAATGGCTTTCGATTATTCCAAATGGATGTCAAGAGTGCATTTTTTAATGGAATAATCAAAGAGGAATTATGTGTTGAATGACGAGACTAAATTGTATGGTCATTGAATGCACACGATTTATTGTCAAAACAAAGTCCTCAACTTACCAAATTATGATTAATTAATTTAATTAAAGGGTATAGTGGTAATTGAGCGTCGAATCCACAGAGAATTAGGTAAATTTGAGATATATCTCTGAAATTTGGTCAAATCGGATGACAAATTGAGGTGATTTCGAATCCACGGAATAAAAAATCAGGTGATTTGGATTAGAATTCGTAGAGTAATTGAAGTTTGAAGTTAGGAGAAAATTCGTATCGCGAAAATGATTTAAAACAGAAATTAAACTAAAATTAAACTTAATCTACTATTCGAAATGTAAAATTAACACTAAATGATGAAAGATTAAGATGAAAACACGCAATCTGACCCAAATTAGCCTTCGAAATGATCCAATTAATCGCCGAATGCATGGCTTTTCATTCTGAGTTTTTGAAGATGAATTTTGAAGTTCAAGATGTGATTTCTATTTCCTCTCTCGATCAAACTTTGATTTCAAGAATTCAATGGATGCGAAAATGCATTAAGAACACAAGGAATCAAACGGCACATGAAACGGGTGTCTAGACAGTTCGAGTTTCTCGAAATTCCATGGGTAGTTCTTTCTGTCGCAAAGAACTGTATTTAAAGAGGTAAAAAGAGGCGTGACCGTCCGATGAAGAGACTCATCGCAATCAACGGTCGCGATGAGACATCGTTTCGCAAATCGGCATTTCTCTTTGATGACCGTTTGATCGCGGATGAAGGGTTGAGATGAATCCTCATCGCGTGAAGAAGGAAATGCGCAACTTCGATCGCCCATAGGATTTTAATCCAACGCTTCTGATATGTCGAAAGATCCACCGATCACTAACGAGACGAGACCGCGAGGTCGTCAATTTCAAGCGGTATCGCGTCAAAAATAATTCCAAACTTACCAATTTTGAGAATTAATCACGAATTCAAGGGTATAATGGTAAATATGGGTCGAATCCACAGGGAATTTAGGAATTTTCAGAAGATCTTTTAGAATTTGGTCAAATCGGACAAGAAATTGATGGAAGAAATTGGGGAAAATGGTATTTTATGAAAGTAGACTTCAAATCGATTCCACGGAATCAAAAATCGTCAAAATCGGACTTGATTTCGCGGAGAAATCATGAATTGAAGTGGAGAGAAATTTCGGAACGGCGAAATCGCGATTTTAGAGGAATTGTAACAAAATTGAGATTGAAATCCTATTCTAAACAGAAATTAAACTTGATTGGGAGGTAGATAATGAAAAACCGCTTCCACTAAACCCGTTTTACGATCAAATTGCCGTGATTATCATGAATAATCGCGAAGAACACCAAGAACGCGATGACGAGCTTCAAGCGTCGATTTCTCACTCGATACCACCAAATCTCGACTTCTACCCCTCCTTGGACGCGGAAATTGAAGAGGAAGAGGAAGAACTCGAGAGAAACAAGCAAGGAAGGTGTCTAGACAGTCAATTAGATTGATTCTTGCTTGGATGCTTAAGAACGTGAAGAACATGCCCTTTTTATAGGGCGAAAAATTAGAATCCGTCCGATCGAAACGATCGGCGGTTACGATAACGGTCCATGATGGACCGTTTTCGGAAAATATCGCGATCGTTGGATCGCGGATGGAGGGCCCAGATCATCTCTCTAATAAGCGTTATAAAAACGCTTGATTTTCGCCCCTTGGATCGCGATCGGACAGCTGAGATGCGATCCGCGCGATCGAATCGTAGCCGTTATAACGCCCCGATTTACGCACGTGCTTGATCTTCGATCCGATGGTCCGCGCTCCACGCGATCGACGTCCGTCGATCAATCAGCCGCGAGATCCAACGCCCGTCGTCGCGCCACGTCGCCTGCAAGGTAAGTAAGTGTTAAATTTAGTCCCACACGGGCTTTAATTAAAGAAACTGTCGGGTATATAATACCCGACCGTTTCTATAGGTATGACCCTCCCCATATAGGGGAGGACAAAGACCCATTTTATACTTATGTAAACTATAAATATATACGATATATACACGCGCCACGTAGGCGCGCTGCGTGGGTCCGCGTGGCGCTGCCACGTGGCCTTGCGTGCCACGTCGCATCCACGCGGGCCCCGCGGCCCCCCCTTTTTTAATTATTATTATTATTATTTTATTTATTTATTAAAAAAACAGATAAAAATCGAAAATAGAATAAGAAAAATAGTTTAAAAATCCGGAAAAATCCTTTAAAAATAGAAAATTCATAACTTTTAATATATAACTCCAAATTAATCCAAATTTCTTTCATTTGATCCAAAATTTAATTATCTATTATTCTAAAAGGTCAAATTAATTAAATAATAAGAGTTAAAATTATTATTTCAAAAATATATTCATTTATTAAGATTTTAATCTTTAGAAAATAAAATGAATGTTTATAAAAGTTATTTCTCTTATTATTTTATCTTTAAAAAAATTATAATCTCAAAAAAATATGGGTTATCAAATTATGAAACTCTAATATATAAAAATTAACCCTAAATTAAAGTATTTTGAGATTATAATGACTTTTTAAGAGAATAATAGAAAAATACATATAAATATGATAACATGCATGTAAATGAAATCATTTAAGCTTTAATATGTATGAAAAATCATGTTTTATGATGTAAATATAGCATGTTATCAATCACGAGTGATCGCAGCCATTATAACTCGCGAGATTAACGGCTGAGATGGGCTCACTTAAGTGAGAATTGAAGCACGTGCGCTGATTTAGATCGGGTGGACCTCGTGTCCACCGCAATGACGCACGATATTCATTTCGATTTCCATCCAACTCTCCATATCTCACCACGAGTCCTGCAATCAAGATAAAACAGGGAACATAGTCCCACACGGAGAAAAACAAAGAGAACATTTGAGTATATAAGGTGAGGTGAAATAAGAGGTTAGCGATGTTCCTCTATGGAACGGCTTATACTTACTATAACCTATATAATAGTAAATATATATGTATAATGTCACCTCATTGCCACGCAGGCACTCGCGCGGGTCTGCGTGGCACTGCCACGTGGCCTTGCGTGCCATGTTGCATCCACATGCACTCGCGCGAAAAATACCCGCTTTTTTAATTTATTTTAATTGATTTAAATACTTAAAAATCGAAAATAAATCTAAATAAATTCAGAAAAATGCCAGAAAAAAACTTATAAATTGTAAAAATCATAACTTTCAAAATATAACTCCAAATTAAGTCAAATATGTTTTTTTGGATCAGAAATTGAATAATCCATCATTATAAAAAGTCAAATTATTAAAATAATAAGAGAACAAATTTTAATTAATTTAATACATTTATGTATCTTATAAAATAACTTCATAAAAATACATAAATGTTAATAAAGATCTTTTCTCTTATATTTTCATCCTCAAAACATGATTATGATCTCAATTCTAATTAGGATTAAAGATTATAATGTTTAATTATGTATAATAATCCATAAATTGGTGTATTTTAATATCATAACATGAATTAATATAAAATGATAGAAATATACTTAAAATATGATAACATGCATATATTTGGAATAATTAATGCCTTTAATTGCATTAATAATCATGTAATTTCATGCATAAATAGCATGTTATCATTGAACAACCACCTGGATTTGAGGATGACGAGCATATGGATTGGATATTTAGACTACACAAGGCTTTGTACGGGTTAAAGCAAGCTCCTAGAGCCTGGTACGAGAAACTCAGTAGCTTTCTTATTGCACATGGATATGAACGAGGTCATGTAGATACGACTTTGTTCATCAAGAGGATGAACAAAGAGATGATAGTAGTTCAGATTTATGTAGATGATATTATTTTTGGATCAAGCACTCAGATTCTTTGTGATGAATTTGCTGAATTGATGCAAAAAGAGTTTGAGATGAGTTTGATGGGGGGAACTCACTTACTTTTTAGGTCTATGATAACATGCTATTTATACACTAATTTAGATGATTATTAATGTAATTTAAAGCATTAATCATTCCAAATATATGCATGTTATCATATTTTAAGTATATTTCTATCATTTTATATAATTTCATGTTATGATCTAAAAATACACTAATTTATGGATTATTATACATAATTAAATATTATAATATTTAATCCTAATTATAATTGAGATCATGATCATGTTTTGAGAATGAAAATATAAGTGAAAAGATCTTTATTTACATTTATGTATTTTTATAAAGTTATTTTATAAGATACATAAATGTATTAAATTAATTAAAATTTATTCTCTTATTATTTTAATAATTTGAATTTTTATAATGATAGATTATTCAATTTCTGATCCAACAAAATAAATTTGACTTAATTTGGAGTTATATTTTGAAAGTTATGATTTTTCCAATTTTATAGAATTTTCTGGAATTTTTCTAATATTATTTAAAGTTTATTTTCGATTTTTAATTAATTAAAACAATTCAAAAATTGCAAAAAGGGTGCATTTATTGCACGGGCCCACGTGGATGCGACGTGGCACGCAAGCCCACGTGGATGCGACGTGGCACGCAAGCCCACGTGGATGCGACGTGGCATGCAAGGCCATGTGGCTCTGCCACGTGGACCGGCGCGAGTGCCTGCGTGGCACAATGATGACGTGTACATATATATTTTATTATACTATGGTTATCGTACATACAAGCCATCCATAGAGGACATCGCTAATTGTTATAATCCGGTCTACGTTTTATACACGCACGTTTCCTTAACCTTTTCCGTGTGGGACTAAAACTCTCTTTCAGGTAAACGCCAATCGTTGGATTTAATCACGTGGAGAAATCGGACGTCGATGCGGTGGACACGAGGTCCACCGATCTCCAAATAGCGCATGTGGCTTAATTGAGGTTTAAGTGAATTCATCAAGACCGTTAATCGCATGAGTTATGACGGCTGAGATCGCTCTTGATCGGTGAATCTCTCAAGACATCACGAGCGCTGGATCAAAATCCAACGGACCATCAAAGCTACACATCCTCTTCTTCACGCGATGAACTCGCATCTCGACCGTTCGCCAATGATCGCACGGTCATCAAGCGACAACAACGATTCGCGAAACGACACGTGATCACGACCGTCAATCGCGATGCGTCTGTTGGATCAACGGTCACGCCTAAAATTGCTTCCTTTAAATTCAGTTCTTCGCGACGGAAAGAACTACCCGTGGATTTTCGTCAAATTCGACTTGTGTAGACCATCAATTCATGTGCCGTTTTTTTCCTTGTATTCTTGATACATTTCCGCACCCATTGAATCCTTGAAATCAAATTTTGATTGAAAGAGAAAGAAGAATTCACATCTTGAACTTCAAACTTTGTCTTCGGAAATTCAGAATGAAAAGCCATGCATCCGGCGATTAATTGGATCATTTCGAAGGCTAATTTGGGTTAGATTGCGTGTTTTTATCTTAATCTTTCATCATTTAGTGTTAATTTTACATTTTGAATCGTAGATTAAGTTTAATTTTAGTTTAATTTCCATTTTTAATCAAAATCGCGATACAAATTTTCTCCTAACTTCAAACTTCGATTACTCAGCGAATTCTTATCCAAATCACCTGATTTTTGATTCCGTGGAATTTTAATTGAGTTATCTTTCTTAATATACTAAAACGTCCAATTTCTAATCTCAATTCGTCATCCGATTTGACCGAATTTCAAAGATATATCTCAAATTTCCCTAATTCTTCGTGGATTCGACCCTTAATTACCATTGTACTATCTAATTAAATTGATTAATCATAAATTGGTAAGTTTAGGACTTTGTTTTGACACTCAATCGTGTGTATTCAACGACTATACAATTTAGTCTCATCAGTCTACAAGTGAAACAAACTTCCACCGGATTGTTTGTATTAGAGGAAAAGTATACTCGAGAGCTACTAGCTAAATACAATCTTAAAGATCTCAAAGGGAAGGCCACCCGAATGGCGAATAGAGTCAAACTTGACGTTGACGAGAAGGGCGCAAGTGTAGATTAGAAGCAATATGGGGGTATCATAGGATGACTTATGTACCTTACGGCCAGCAGGCCAGACATTCTCTTTTGTGTATGTTTGTGTGCTCGATTCCAAAGAAATCATAAGGAATAACATTTGACTGCAATTCAACATATTTTTGGTATCTTATCGGAACCGAGAATCTTGGAATTTGGTATCCCAAGGGTCAAGAGTTGACTATAGGATATTGCGATGTTGACTTTGTAGGATGTCGCGTAGAAAGGAAGAGCACTAGTGGATCATGCATCTTTCTAGGAGGGTGTCTAACTTCTTGGAATTCCAAGAAACATAATTCCATCGTGTTATCAATGGCCGAGGCCGAATATCTTGCCAGTTGTACTTGTATAGCACAAATTCTTTGGATAAAGAGTCAATTGGAGGATTATGGAATATCTCTTGAGAAGATTCCAGTCATGTGTGATAACACGAGTGTAATTAATATTGCCAAGAATCTGATAGTGCACTCTCGTACTAAACATATTGAGATTCGACACCATTTTATTTGAGATCATATTACCAAAGGCGACATTGAACTGAAATTCATAGAAACTTCCCGTCAACTAGCTGATATTTTCACCAAACCTCTAGAGATAGATAGTTTCAATTCCTTAGTAAGAGAATTAGGCATGATTAGAGCTAGCGACATAGATACTGATCAAAATTGTGTGAAGCTCTAGGATTGTCAATCCCTATGTTTTCTGCTCCATGTACTTATTTGTCTCAGCGTTTTTCATTTTCATGTTGAGCAACAAAACAAAGGGGGACAATTAATGAAGAGCAATTTTCAACTCTCTACCTTTGTGTCTCTCATTCATGTCTATTTTTGTCCCAGTATTCATAGGAGTGTCAATTACCACGTATTAGTCCATTTTTCTATCCTCCTATTATTTTCATTAGTCTATTCTTGTGTTGTTTTGTATGCACCGATTTTCTTTATTTTCTTTTTGTATGTTGGTCTTCAATCGTCCTGAATCAGTCGATGTCTTGTTGCTATTCCAACTACTCACTCTCCTTGATTTGCACTCTAAAATGTTCCCCTCGCTCATCACATACAATCATTGTTTTCCATTACCAATCCTTCTGCGTTCTACTACCTTTTTTGGATTATTAAAAATGGGGGAGAAAATTAATCAATCTTAAAGCATAGGTTGAGGGGGAGCCGACTAGGCGTCAATTTCAAGATTTTGTTTATGTCAAAACTAGCTCTCTAACAAAAGCTCTTGCAACCTACATCCCATTTCATATCTAATGATCGCCTTCACCCTACCTGAGTGGAAGGCAACCATGGATCTTAAGAACTGGTGATAACAAGACATTTTTACACAATGAATTCATTATTCTTTGATATTTTAAAGCATAATTCACATTCTTAAGATGCATGTTATCATGTTTTTATAAAATTTTTGCGTTCATCATATCATATCATTTATAAGAGAAATTTTTTATTAAATTATCTTTAATTTAATGCATAGTCGACACTTTACCTTTTTTAAGGTCACACAAAGATGATTTAATTGCATGTGGATGAGTATTGTGATCATAGGCATGAACCAAGAACGATGACGAATGAAGAGGACAAACAAGTTATAATGTAAAATTATCCATTTTTATCATTTCATATTTTAGTTCAAGAGATATGATGAAAAATAAGACAAAACAAATGATCAAAATGACAAAAATTTCATCCAAAAAGGAGTATTCTATAAAAAGATATAAATATTTAAAAGTTTTAGTATTTTTTGTAATTTCCCCTAATTTATATAGATTTCTTCTTTTTTGGATTTTTAATGAATTTTTCTCAATTTTCTTATCATGTTCCTACATTTTAGATTTTTCAAAAGAATTTTCAGGAATTTTAGAAAAACTTTTGCGCGTGGTTATGTGGCATGTTGATATGGCAGCATGTACGTGTGGCGCAAAGGTGTGGCACCATGTGGCACCTTGATAGCACACACCATTCAAGGGAGTGTTAGTTCTATAAATCACATTTATTTATATTTAACTCTATTAATGGGCTTTTGTATATGTAGCTCAATGTTTCCTTTAATTTGGTCCATGTGGGACTAAATATTTTTATTTATTTATTTAGGATTCATAGTAGTGCAAGATCAACTGATCCAATGGACAAGGTCCATCAGATTTATTTTAATTTGGAGGTGATGCAGGGACTTAACCATGAGTGTCAGCTTTGGTGGATCACATGATCACCGGATCCCACGGATGTCGATTAATCTGCATTTTCTCTCTCCTCTTGGTGAATATGGAGGTGATAGGTGGAGCAATCTAGAGTATTTCACACATATAAAAGAATATTTGACCGCCTAGATTCCACTTACTCTTTCTCTCTCTTCTTGACAAATCATAAGACCACATGAGGCGCAATCTAGTGCATTTCGGTGATCAAGTTGATGAAAATTGATAGTTCTAATGAAATCAAGCAATTTTAAAGGAAGTTTTCAATGACTAAAATGTTCCTAATTGAAAGCATGATATCTCTTCATCCCAAAGGATTTAGGGGCTGAAATTTTATGGGCATGATTGTCATTTTAAGCTCTAAAAATTTATCAAGGCTGATTTAAATTCTAAGGCAAAAAAATAGTGTTTCAATGTTTCATTGTGTGCTTCTAGCATTCGCTAGCCAAGAGAAAAGAAGACATCAATTGATCATTCTTAGTGTATGGAACATTATTTCTAGTGAGTTTCTTTGTGTTAGATGTAAGACACCAAGTCAGGGCAAAATGTATAGGATCTCGAAGGTGTGTTTTGATCAAAGAGCATCACTAGAGTATGTTTTCATCACGAGTTCTTAGATTATAATCATTTTCCATCGATCTTTTCTATTTTCTCCATCCTTTCATCAATATGTTTATATTTTTAAGCCCTAAATCATATTTCTATCATTGATTGAGGGTTTTTCAATATTTGAAAAGAGATTAGAATCATTTGATAGGTTTATTTTATTTCCTCTATATATCTTCTTCTTTTTATTGATCATCTATGCTTTTTTAATCTAAAAATACCAAGAATATTCCTCGATTTCAATGTTTTAACCTCCCTCCCTATATATTTGACCTTGACTCACCACTATTTTAAATTTCAAAACTGAATTCAAAGATTTGAGTATAATTTTTTATACGTGAACTTGCGCTTTCAATGACCATAATTTTACACAAATCAATTGGGCTCTCCTATACTATGTTACATAGGTATAGTTTCTTATCCCACTAATGCTAATGTTATGATATGCAAGTTGATCTTATTGCTAGAGTATAACTCGGATGGCATGATGGCTCATCACAAGGTATGACTAGTGGTTAGAGTATTCACTTAGGGTGATGGCATTAACCATATTGAGACATTTTCTCCGATGACATCCTGAACTCCATTTGGGTTCTTTTGTATATCTAGTGGCTAACTAAGCATGGGCATTATATGGTGATCTAGATGAAGGAATCATTACGGAGCAACCTCCAACATATTTTGTATATGGGGAGTCTACTCAAGGTATGCTTACTTCATAATGCTACACGTGGACTAAAACAAAGTTCATGTGCATACTTTATGAAGTTTAGTCATCGTCTAACCACAAATGGATTTATCCCTTTCATGGTTGATTCGATTGTGACGTGCAAGACCACATCTAGAGGTACTGATATTCTTTTGATAGATAATGATGAAAATGATATTTTATCTACCAAAGCTTATCTTACTAACACTTTGTGACATGGGATTTGCACAGCCACACTATTTCCTTGGGTTTGAGTTTGCTTACAAGTCAAGCAAATGAGCTCTCTCACAGAAGAAATATGCCCTTGATCTTTTGGAAGATACATTATTACTTGAGTCTGAACTTGAGACTTCATTGATGTAATACTGGTTCTTAAGCACTGAAGGATGCTAACCACTATTAGTGACTATTAGGAAGCTAATATACTTGATAGTGACTTCTGCTGATGTTGTCTATGCAATTGGTATCCTTAATAAGTTTATGCATGAACCTCGTGAAGTTCATTAGGCTTGTGCTTTAGGAGTTCTGGCTAACATAAAGTGAGAAGCTAGAAAGGAACTCATCTACATAAAACATATTCATCTTCAAATTGAAGCTTATTTGTACTTAGTATAGGCTGGGGACCAAGGAGATCAAAATTCTATTAATGCCCTTCTATTGGTGCCAATCTAGTCACTTGGCACTCTTGAAGGCAAAAGGTTGTTTCCTATTAATATTGTACCATGGCAGACAATGCTTGTGAGATGTTATGGGTCCATTCTCTTCTTCAAGAGTTGGGTGTTATCTCTCAAATACCTATGCTTATGTATTTTGACTACCAACTTACCATTTTCTATTGTGAAAAACCCTACATTTTATATAAAATGAAGCACATTAAGTAATATTGTCAATACATTTGAGACAAGATTCTAAAGGGTGTCATCTCTATGCCACATGTACCTTCGTTCAACTAATTACCTGACATCATCTCCCAGCATCTTAATATTGTCTCCCATAAATCCATGGGATTCAAGCTAAGTATTTTTTTTAATCTATCTACTGAAGCTTGAGGGAGAGTGTTAGAGTATAGCTCAATAAGCCTTTTGGAGGCATTAGTCCCACTCGGGATATACTCTCATTTTTTCTCTTTTCACTATTGTAGAAAATGTATTCGCTTGTTTCTATTTATCTACTAGGATTTCTTTTCTTAACAAGGCCTTTTAAAATTCCTTAAAAATTATAAAAATCTGCTTAGGAAATGCACTAGTTTGAAAATACAAAGACTTCTCATTGAAATTTTATTCCTTGGATCACAACAGTCAATTTTCTACCTTCTCATTTTTTCAAAAAACCAAGAAAAAAAAAAAATTAAGAGCTCACTCTTTCGAATCACTTATTGAACTTAAAATCAATCTAGGTCATCTTGGGTGTTTGATAAAACTCCAAATCATGAAATTTTTGGACTCAAAGTATGTTGCATGTTCAAGACAATATTGTAGAAACATGATAACATGCATTCTAATCGTAGGAATTATGAAGTACATGTATTTAAGCATAGTGTAAATGAAATTATAGATTTCATACACAATAAATACAGTAAAATCATATGAGCCATAAAACAACCTTCATAGCGTTGGTGCAGCAACATAACTGTTGAACTCGCGGAAGATAGAACTAGTCGAAGTCAAGTTCTTTGTGACCATGAAGGGGAAGAAATAAAACCAACAAAAATTGAAAAAGACAACTCTATATTTCTCAAATCACACTGATGTGGCCCTTAGCGATGAAGCGATAAAATAGACACATTATTTCCTTACCGAAGGAGAGAAAGAGTTATGGATAGATAAATTGACATGATGTGCATCAATCAAAGATAAGAATCTACAAGAAACGCTAGATAACCCGTTCCAACCGCACGAGTTCATCTAAAACTCTTTTCGGGAAGTGCTCCACGATGAAGGCCGTGCACTATATAAGAAGAGAGTGGACATTAGGTGAATTCTATCGTGCCCATCGAGGCCCACTCACCTAAACCTCATGAAGATTTTTATCCTTAGTATCATTCACATGAGTAAACTATCTTTAATGAATACATAGAGTATGGAATCTTTTCTCATCCATTTTTTGAATTTGTATGTACTACATTTCATTTCTAGCCCTAAGTTCATAAGTACATAAATTTTATTGTTAATTTTTATGAAGATGCTATTTGAATTTTTTTCAAGGTCAAGGATTCTAGGCTAGTTAATCTTCATGAGCTTTTCTTGGATGCAGGATTTCATTGGACTAATTCAAAGAGATAAAGTCAAACACTCTTGAATCAACTTAGCTTCAATTCTAAGGAGTCAAACTATTTATTCATTTGCCAAAGTACAAGCAAGGATGCCTGCAGAGCCGAAATGGCGTTGAGGCGCCACACAGTCGATAAGACCACAAGACAAAGTCAATGAGAGAGATAAAGAAACTTTTTTTATGTTTATGAAAACAACTTCCTCCCTCCCTTCCTAAGTCTGCACTTTCATCAAATCTCTCTCTCTCTCTCTCTCTCCCTCTCTACACCAATCCATCTAACCTCGCATGCAATAAAAGGCAAGTTCAATGAATATTAGGGAATGGTGTTCATGAAATAATGTTAAAAAAATTACGGAACAATCACAATGAATTACTATTCAGCTGATGTTGAGAAGAAGCAATGATAATGATGATTACCAAGAGACAAGAAATAATAATGATGACGATAACAATGAGTACCTTTTCACTAGCTGCTGAGAAAATTGTAATAATAATCATGAGAAGCTCATGAAAAATAACAAACATGGATATTAAAGTGATATTGATAGTGAGGTGATGAAGATGATGATGATGATGATGATGATGAGAATAAAGCCAGTAATGCCCGTGATGACACACTGGGAATGATTATGATGATGATGATAATGGCAAGCACTGTAGGCGATGACAGTGGCAGTAAATGATGACAGCCAGCTTCTCCCTCCCCAACTTTCTCTCTCCTCTCCCAACATTTTTTCCATTTAAGACAAAATTAAAAATTTACGGGCACTGGAAAGAGTCCCCAATCTTAATTGATCAGTCGATTATGACCATATGACACTCAAGCCTAACAAGCACAAGAAGAGAGAGAGAGAGAGAGAGGAAGGGAGTGAGAGAGAAACCCATGGTGTTACATATGCCAGAAAATTTAGCCGAGTAATTAGACATAGAGAATCATTCAAGTCATGATGAATGGTGAATTTATCCTCTTTTTTAATATAGGAATGGTGAATTTATCTTATCTTGCTAGATTATGAGACACGGAATAAAACAAAGACTCGAGGGCACATTCCACTTAGAAAGACCACAAAAAAGTAAATTAAAAAGGTTTAAGGGCTAAGGGCTTCTTACAAGTGAAGAAAGGAAGCTCAATATGCCTCTCTGAGTCTTCTAACCAAATTATCCAATGCCTTCTTCTTAGGGTTCTGCCTTGCTGCTCTCGCTCCAAATCCCCCAAACAACCGATCTGAAGAATCTCTAAATTTTTCTGATATTAACATGACCTTTTTGTAATCCAATTTATTATAATTCTTCTCTCTAATCACCGGGTGTAAGAAATTATCCGGCTGGCTACTCAAAAGGAGATTAACCAGTTGCCTTGCTTCCAACAATGCTTCCCTCAAATCCATAGATACATGTGAGCTGGAAGTTAAATGTGCCTGACTATCCGCAAATGATTCGAACAGCTTCAGATCAACATCAATGCCAGAAACGGCATTTTCGTTGAATCTCTTCAAGGAATCACTCAGAAAGACTCCAATGATCCTCTCCGATATGTGGCAGAGTACTCCATGAAGAACTCTACTGAGAACTTGAATGGGCAATATTTGTTTTGCTGTCGAAACGAGAGTTTCAAGGTACATGATCACCTCATTTGCATATTCATTTCCACTGGGTGAGAAGTCATCTCCCATCCAGGTGATGCTATCTGTGAGGAGCATGAACTCATCTATCTTATTCCTTAGTAGTGCCAGTAGAAGTTCTTCTGAGGCATCCTGTGATCTCTTTAAAGGAAATTCCTTTTGACCCCTCTCTGTCATCCTTAGCGGGATGCCCGAAAGATGGGCAGCATGGCGAAAGAAGAAATTGCAGGCGCGTTCAAGAACCACCATATTTGCAGCAACTTGCATGGCTTGAGATACTCCTGATACTGACGATTCAACGAGCTTCAGAAGCGCGCCATCAAGAACATTGCTCAGTAACCTGTCCAGATACTTCTTTCACCACAGAGTAGAAATCAAGCTGCCCCCCATATGACATGAAGCTGACGGAATCCTCGATGAAGGAGCGGACAATTCGGCAACTATCTGGAACAGTAGATGAGAAGGGAGCAATGAAAGGAAATGCCGGCATGATATCAGATGTTTGAATTTGGAATGAGAGGACATTCATCGAATACTCATACTCTTTCTTCATAATCATCTGCTCGAATTTGTCAGCCGCCAAGGCATCTGCTATCTGTTTTCTGCAGTCCGAGAGGAGCAGTTCATGGTACTTGTCTCTGTGCTTGCTTAAAACATCAAGAAGAGGATCCATAGTGTAGCCATAATGGCGTAGAGTGACGCCAAACAAGCTAACATAGTCCTTAATAAGGAGAAGATGGTTAGCAGTCTGCATCCGCGAGAACTGATCCTCAAGCACGGACACCATCTTTGCCATAGCAGTTTCCCACAGATTCTCAACTTCCAATTTGGAGATAACCCCACCGCTTGTCCTAAGTATCCTGTCTTCCACAATGAAGAAACCAGCCATCTGGGCGAAAGAAAGTCTGATGCGACTCGAGAAAAGGGGAATTTGACGATACCTGAAAGTCAGAAGTCAGCTGGAGCTTTCGATTCTCAAAATAATACCGCTTGAAACGCTCTTCCAGGCCAAGAGTCTGGTAAATATGGTATGCCCTGTAGAGCATTGTGAGATCAAAGCCCATAATCCCATCCCTGTTTTCTCCTCCAGAGCCAAAAGGACCATCGTCTTCCTCCTCCAGAGCATAAATACAATCCCCAACACTAAGGCGACTCTGCTCCTCTGCTTGCCGCTGCTTAATTCGAAGCTCCTCCTCTCTCTGACGAGCAGCAGAAGCACACCCAATAGCAATCTGACCGATGTTACGACTCACAACACGAATCTTCACTAGCCAGTCACCGAATTCCTTCCCAATTTTCCGTTCAACGTCAGCGCGGATGGCGGGAATCTGCTTCTCCAGCATCCGACGGAGAGTGGGGGAAGGAATTTCACCTGAGAGGAAATCCCTCTCGAGCTGATCCACGCAGCGGAGAGCGAGGTAGTGCTGATCTTCTGCGAGATAAGAATTCGCGCGACGGCAGAGATCTAAGAGGCGAACGCAGAGAGAAGTGGAGCGCAAAGCGAAGGAGATATTTCTCGACTGAGATTGCGCCTCCACGTAGGCGTCGAGGGAAGAGAGGAGAGGAACTCCGACGGCTTGTAGTTGGAGATTGGAATCGGAAAGCGAGGATTTGAGGGATTCCGCGTCGGAGAGGAGAGATCGGAGGTCGTCAACGGCGCGGATAAAATCTTGGTAGTGATCGCGGCAGACGTCCTCGATTTCTGATTCTTTGGCGCGACTGAATAGGCGGAGTGCGGAGAGGAGGGGTTCCGGTTTCCCGGACGCGAAGGCCTTGCGCACGAACGGTCCGAGATCCTCGCCATTGCAGATCGCGGAGGAGATCGGATGAAGATCGAGTTTCGCGGCGTCGCTGGATTTGGCATCCGCGCCGACAGAAAGGATTTTTGCCTCATGAGGGAGTACTCGGAACCCCGAGATCGAGGTGGTTCGGCTCTTGTACGAAGGCTGCTGGAGATCCCGTCGCGATTCCCGGCAGAGAGAGAGAGAGAGAGGATGACGGGGTCGTTGAGAGAACGTACTGGTTTAAAATTACTAATACCAAAACTACCCTCCATCAGCTAGACTTGTCCGTTGGACATGCTTATCTAGACTGGACGATTGAGATCATCGGCACCTTTGGGCACAAACCATGAATAATAAAGAATAAATATATGGGATAGCTACCATATGCATGAATTCACATGGGGCTAAACATACATGATGATGATGAGTGCCGGGAAGGAATTCATGGACGACTTGGGCAAAAGGGCGACGACTGAACCAGTCGACATTGCAAGATACCCCTTGTCTTCCCAAAACACACGAGTGCAATGGTGACACTAGTATACTATCGTGAGATTCCATTTTAGTGTCCTATGATGATTTTATCCTCTATTTTAATGGGTGGTCAGCTTAATTGAAGGTGTCTAGTGCAAAAACATAGAGACTTAGGGTTTGAAAAACTGGCAAAAAAAAAGTCGGATATCTCTGCCATTACGCGACATGAGAGAAAACTCAAATGAATAGAAGAAAACTAAAACAAAACATAACCACATCACCTTCTTTGGAATCAGATATGGAATCCTTTGGGTTCTTGAATGCGAGGTCTCTAGATGCACACGTGCCCGATTACATGTCTTGTGGTTCTCGTCTTGAATGTGATCATGTGATCTCCTTGCATGTGATCATTGATAACCCGAAATCAGTGTTCATGAATCATTGGTAAATCAGATTACACAATAAATTCCTATGCACTCTCTTTTTTTTTAAGGCGAACAACTATAGGAGTGAGTGAGGGATCGTCCTCAGGGAGCAAGTAATAATTCAAAGAAATTTAAGGATGAAACTATGCATGTAAATATGTATATATATATATATGGATGTATATTTATATATTTCTATTAATCACTTAGGTTAAGCCACTAACCAACTTACAACAGTCAGAACAGGAGGGAAATCGCTAGAACATATTGTAAGGTATTAACTGAGATTAGTCCAACAAACCATCCAGTAAAGATACTACAACTACAAATAACAAGCTAGTTGAAGGGCAGAGAGAACATAAATTATTTTATCTACTAAAGAAAAATACGATAAAATAACATTAAGATAAGAAAGCGCAGATCAAGACTCCCGGGGCAGTAGCGGCTGATGAGGCGAGCTTCCTGTGGTTGGAGTGAAGGATCTGCGCCATTCCCGATTTCACCTCGCACCGGAAAACAACAGTTGCAAGGCTGACTCGGGAGTGTGGAAAATGAAGACGAAAGTGTTGCTGTCTAGAGCTCACTAGGTCGATATGAAGAGAAAAGAAAGGCAAAAAACCGTAGGAAGACTGGAACGGAAGATTTGTGCACTTACCAGAGTCAACCTAGAGAGGTTTTACCGACTCGGAAGGTAGATTCTTCCTCCTCTCCTGCAGAATATCAAGCTGGAGAAGCTTCCTCCTTGTTCTCTCTCTCAGGACGCCGAATCGGATGGAAGTTCCACCTCTTCTTCTCCTTAATTCGGAATACCCAAAAAATTGCAGCGCATAGGGTTTTTTAACAGTAGGTTGAAGCCTTCTCCACCGTTGGATCTGGGATAGACAAGACCTTTGGAGAACTTGATCTGCGCTCTCTTCCGGCCTCGGGAACTACCTCTTGCAGCCATATCAAGGTGAGTTTTAATTTCCCTCCTTCTCTTCTTTTCTGTTGTGTTCCAGATCTGCATGAGTGAACCCTGCTAAAAGACAAAAGCAACGTGAGAAGATCTTTCCCTCCTTCTCTTCTTTTCTGTCGTTTTTCGGGTCCGCGTGAGTGAACCCTGCTAAAAGACAAAAGAAACGTGAGAAGATCTTTCCCTCCTTCTCTTCTTTTCTGTCATTTTCCGGATCCGCGTGAGTGAACCCTGCTAAAAGACAAAAGCAACGTGAGAAGATCTTTCCCTTTGGGCTTTGAAGCCCAAAGGGTTTTAATTACACAGGTTTAGTAAGTTTGGTTATAACAAATTAAAAACAACGCTTTTCTATTAAACTGCGATTCACAATAACTTACTGAGCTTAAAACTGTGAAATAAACCTGCAAATATGTAAATTACGTGATAACTTTCGGAGTTATCAATCATAAGAACTAGCCAACGTAGCCTTGATTTGCAACAATCTCTGCATTATCACCCATCACATGGATTAGAGAGAAAGAGAAGAAGGCAAGGGAAGCTTGATAACATGTCAATTTTAACATGCAAATTAGACGATTATTAATAGCAAATTAAGACATAAAATATTATATTCTAATGCATATCATCATACTTTGAGTACATATCTATCATTTCATGCAATTTTAAGTTATAATCTCAAAATGCACTATTTTAGGGATAATTATGTATTTTTAAAGAATATATTATAGAATAGATTATTTCTATCTATATTTGAGATTATAATTGGGTTTTTATGTTAAATAATAAGAGAAATTGCTTTTTGTATACTCATTTATTTTTCTAAGTTTTAATTTCAAAGAGAAATGAGTGTATTTTTTAAATAAAAATTGATTCTCTTGATATTTATTAAATTTGACTTCTCAAAATGATAGATTATTTAATTTCTAATCAAACAAGACAAATTGGGATGCATTTGGAGTTGTAATTTGAAAGTTATGAATTTTCTAATTTTTAGGTATTTTTATATACTTTTTCTATATTTTTTATGCAATTAATTGAATTTATTTTGAATTCAAATAAAATTATATTTTTATCGTGTGCTGACGTGATGCAAACAAAATAGTGGTACCATGTGGCAGCATATGAGAATGTCACGCGTCACACACATGTATATATGCGCGCGTCTGAGTGCACGCGTGTGTATATGATTAATGAGAATAAGAACCCTTTTCATGACTTTTCGTTATCTCATTAGTCATGCATTACTTATATACCCATCGAATCATCGTCATTTTCATCATGTGGGACTATCTTTATCTATTTTTATGCACATGTGATCTGGAGAAACGTGGAGCATCCGATCATGCGACTTAATCTTGATCGTCGATCTACACTTCAGTGAGGGGGTACGATGCATTCCTATTAGGCGACGATTCATTTTATAACATTTTAATCTCGACCGTTGATCTGAGGAGTTTATAACGATTGAGATTAAATGAGATTAAAACCGCATGATGGACACGTAGACGCCTCTAGAGCGTCAAATGAAGATCAAATAACATGCGTTTCTTGGTGTTTCTTCTTCATGCGCGACGTGACAAAATTTCTTGGAAGTCAATGATGGTCAAAGTGATTCTTGACAAGTCAGATGTGGCTAAAGGTATTCTTAAAGGGCCAAAAGAGGTCAAATTTCTTCTCTTTTATTTATAATTAATCAATTAAGATATTTCCTATTTTTAAGGAAGAATTGATATTTATAGGAGGAGAGAGAGGTAAGCCCACCTCCTTAGGGTAGTGGTAAGCTTATCACCTCATTGAAAGTGGTCCACCCACTTCCTTAGAAAGTGGTTGCGGGGCCCACTTCCTTAGGAGGGAGACTTTGACCTCCTTAAGAGGTGGTCATGGTCATGACCTATATATCTAATCTCTACTATTCATTTTGTGGCACCCAAAAAGACTAAATCTCTAACATTAATCTAAGGAAACCTTTAAACCTAACATATAAAAAGAATCTTTTTCTTCCTTATTATTTTTTGTCTCTCTCTTAGCATCAAGGTACTAAAAAGAAAAGGAGAGGCTTAGACCCAAGCTTGGCATTTTTTGGAATTTGAGTTTTTTATGGAAGTAAGATCAAGTAGAGGATCAAGATTCTAATGACTCTAGCATCACCCGGCCGAGGACTAACATAAAAAATGGGGTTGTGTGATGATTTAGATCTGATCTTCTCTTGAAATCCTCTCTATGGATAGTATCAACTGTATTTCTCTTTTCATATTTTAGATTTCTTCTCATATCTTTAAATAATATATCGTCCTTACTCAATTTCTTGAATACCCAATTTCCCAATCTTTCATCATTCGTCCATCATTCTCATCTCCCCATTCATCATTCCATTCTTAGTATCATTATTTCTCATAGAATATAAATATATATCTATGTATAATTTTTTTGTCATATTGTATTATATTTCTTCGTCTATTTCTACATTTCTCCAAAATCATTTTTACCATTATTACTTAAAAGCACTAATCTGATTACTTAAGCTCCTTGAGGATTCAACCCTTACTTTACCATGAAATATATTTAAAAACTTAAAAATACCTCAAAATGGAGTTCATCATACCTCCTAGTCACTAACTATGTGCCACTAATTATGACGTAGTCTGGTGGTAGGTTTCTGGTTGAAAGGCTAACGGTGGCTAGACTGATGACTGCACTACTGCTTGTATGATCGTCAAAATGCGACAATGATAAAAGGACACATGTTGTCACAAGTAAACCCTTAACCCGCTTTGATAGCATATGGAAACAAAAGGATGATGTATTGAGATAATTAAGAACAAGGGAGGCTGCCCTTCTTATATAGAAGGGAAACCCTACATGAGAGGCAAAAAAATCACAAAATTGCCATTTTGGCCCATATTCACTCACAATAAGCATAAATTGTTTGTATTGAGAATACATAATTATGTATCAAGGAAAAAACTCAACTCATGAAAATATAGAAATAATCACAAGGTGAGGTCAAATCCATGATGAATTAGGCTCAAAGCATGACACTTGTTGACGCACACAAAAATATTTAGTGATTCAGATAATGAAATGTGGTCAGATGATAGAATAGAGATTTGGAAAGAACATACAAAAAAATTTCCAACGATCTCATGATAACACAAAGTGGGCATACATCTAAGGAGATATTGTAAGAGACGTTAGAGAGAGCTAAGTGATGCGTGAGGAGAGAGAAAGTGTGATTAAGACCTAATCATCTAACGAAATACACAAAAATAAATCCTAAATTTACTTTTTATATAGGTTTCTCATCCCTAACCTTAGATATGTTGAATGTTTGATCTTGTTTACGTTGGATCTAGGCTTTTCTCCAAAAACATAAAAACATTTTAATGAAGCTCCAAAGATCAAGAGAAAATTTTATCCATAGAAACAAATGTACGAGGGGTTTATTAGACACAACTTGGAGGGTTTTTTGGTCAAGACAACACTGAGGAGCATCATGGATCAACTGATCAAGCCAGGGAATGAAAAACCATAAAAATGAAGGGGGAAAACAAATAAAATAAAGAAAAACTATTAAGAGGGTGATATGGCCATGATTTGGCCACATCGTTCCCTATAAAGGGAAGGAGAGAGGAGAGAGTTTGGGATTAAAGGATTGGAGGTGATATCAGCCATTGGAATTATTGGGATCTAAGGTTGATAACTTTATGAAATTTTGATAAAAACATCAAATGCAGTGGAATTTATTAAATCGGATATTCAAAATATTAAGGCACTAAGAACAGATGATCCTATCATCTCATATGTATGAGAAAATATACTTACATATTTCCTTGAAGGAGTTCTTAAAGCTATTCAAGTGTCTATCCTCTAGCGGTATCCACACGGTCTCCGGATGGTTGGATCTCCTCTTGAAAACTCTTCACTAAGAGAGAAAGAGAAGAAAGGAGAGAATTCTCACAAGGCTTGCATAGGCACCTTGAGTTGTGATCAT
Organism: Lemna minuta; assembly: GCA_024174645.1. Taxonomy (NCBI): domain Eukaryota; kingdom Viridiplantae; phylum Streptophyta; class Magnoliopsida; order Alismatales; family Araceae; genus Lemna; species Lemna minuta. Next base: position 11,671,087 of record CM044104.1, on the reverse strand, counting down.
TCTCCCCCTACTTATAGACATTTGGTCAGAGATTTTTTCATAAAAACCCTCATAATTATGTTTATATCCACCAACATCCATAAACCTTATGTGTGTGACCCTCTAGGTCCATATATCTCCTTAGTTAATAGCTCTATAGACCAAATAACACCTTATTGGTCAACCTTAATTAATTATCCACATCCACATATAGATTAATTAATCAAGAATCAATTTAACACAATCGATAAGTTGAGTTGTCAGCCCGTTGGGTGCCAATCTACACCACATACACTAGGAGATATGGAGTATGTAAGAACTCACTTATGGAACCTTCCCGTCATCAATTACCATGTATGTATAATTGATAACATGCATTTATAACTTAAATTCTTATCCTATTTAACTCATATTCATGCTTAGTTTATGTGAATATGATGCATGTTATCATAATTCTTATGAATTTTCTCTATTGGTATGCCATTACACTAAAGTTCATATTTATGCATAAATTAGGACTAATTATGTGCTTTCTTGATGATTAATCTTTTTCCAAGGTTAAATTAATAGGAATTAAGTACTTTCCCTGACTTCTTTTGACTTTAGTAAATGATTTAAAAGATTAATTATAAGAAGGAAATTATTGGATGATTAAAAGAGAGAGATCTTAATGAATGCATTTAGGTTATTTTTAATGCATCCTATATGCTTCTTTTAAAATTATATTTTTAATGGCATGATATTAAAAAGAAAAGAAATTGGGATCCAATGGAGAAAATTTGGATTAAAAAGGAGTTATATTTCTCAAGTTATGAAGTGTTGAATTTTTAGATTTTTTTCTGATTTTTATCTGATTTTTAATTGGATTTATATTGATTTTTTTCGGGATTTAAATCGCACAAAAAGGGGGTTTATTTTCCGCAAAACCAGCGAATGACACGTGGCGCGCGGAGCTGACGTGGTGCGCGGGACCATCACGGATGCGACGTGGCACTGAGTCCACGTGGCAAGGCCGCACATGGCCCACGCGAGGCGCAGGTGGCACGGACACGTGGCAGGAGGCCACGCGGACACCCGTGAGGGGCGCCACGTGGCAGAGGGGGGCTGGCAGTGGGAGGACCCATGGGTCAGTGGGCCCTAGTTATAGGATTGGGGTGGTAACGCACTTGCGTTACGCCGCCCCACCCTATATACTTGCCAATCCCTCCTATTTCCTCGATGTGGGACTATGTTCCTGCAAGGTTCCTTCTGTGCAGGACATGTGGCGGCATCGCGGACGTCAGAGGCGATCGCAGGGCGTCGATCGCGTGGACCCGAGTCCACGCGATCATTGATTTAACACGTGCGCTAAATCCGGTTTAAGTGACGGTAATCGAAGACTCACCTGCCGACAAGTGGATGCAAATGGAGCGTCCGATCCTCATTGAACGCACGATCGTAAGCGGCCACGCGATCTTCATCGGACGGCGGAAATATCATGAAGCGATCATGACCCGATCGCCGCGCGATCCTGGTCCGATCGTTGTGCAATCATGGCCACGATCACCTCTAATTGATGGCTCACGATCATCGTGCAATCGTGGCCATCAAATCTACCTCTCCACCAGATCAAACGGCTCGAGATTTTCGGGCGAAATCCTCTTTAAAAACTGATGTACTCTCTTGTTTTCTCTTAACTCTTGATTGAATCGTGAAGGAATTAAGCAATTTTAACGCAAGATCTTGAGTTCTTCGTGATCCCCCCACGTTTAGACTCAATTGCGATCTAATTGGAGCGTGATTGATCACGAATTTCCATTGGATTTCATCAAATTTTCCCCTTGAACGCCGAACGTCCGCGAGGAAGAAATCGAGCAATTTCTCTTCAATTTGCGTGAATTAAAGCCCCATATTTGCGGCAATTGGGTTAGTAGTGAGATTTGATCGATTATTTGATGGTAATTTGAGCTTTTATTAGTTTTAGATCGTTAATTTTGAGTTTTAGTTCATAGTGCTCTTCAATTTTGCCTAATTTTAGTCTAAAATTTTTCTGATTTTGAAAATAGGATATCTCTCTGATTATAATTATGAATCACCTGATTTTGGTTTCATTGGATTCCTTATTTCATCAGCTTTCGGTGGATAGAAAATTCGTCAAATTCATAGATCATTTGACCCCTCAATTTGACGTTTGACCAAGCATTGTTCATTTTCAATCCGAATTTGAGCGTTGACTTTTGGGGTCAATTACTTTCAAAATATAAATCAGAATTTGTTAATTTTGGTCTCTTTAGAGTCATCTTGTTCTTAGATTTCTATTGATATATAAATTACAATATTTGGATATCATTTGATAAGTCAATTTAAAGATTTTCTCCGAAGTGTTCATTTTAGGATTTTTCTGATCTTTGATTTTCAATAATTCATAGTAAATCCATTTATTATCTAAAAATCACGAATCTTATATCAATAAATTTTATTTTCTTTATATATTTTTAATATATAATTTTCGTAATCTTCTGACATCTTTTGATTATCTGATTTTACATAAATTTGACTGTTGGTCAAAGTCAATGCTTTGACTTTGACTTTTGACTTTTCTCTGTTAAAACCGAGATCTTAAATCTTAAAATTCCCTATTTAGTATATTTATATTATTTATATTCATAAAATCTCATTTCTACTTCTTTAAAATCTCTTTTAAACCTAAGTTTGACCAAGTCAACTCTACAATAAAAGTCAACCTTGTTCTCTGTGGATCGACTCGATACTTATACTTTAGTTGATTTTATATCTTTGTCATTGTGAGTTCGGTATTATAAATTTTTTTTTACTGACGTTTGTGTGTTTTAACGACCGCATAAAACGCTTCGTCAATAATCCTTCATCCACATTAGACTCATGAATGATTTAGGGTATGGTCAACTGTCAAACCCTAATCGGTCACTCAAGTTAGTACTGATGCGTGTAGAAATCAGCAAGAACTCCTTCTCTGATATTTCTACTACCTTGGCCAAGGATTTCATCGCATCTCATTCCTTGAGTCAATCTCCTCAAATACCGAGGGTGGATGATCCCATCTTGATCACACAATCATCTTCGTGGACTTCATGTCGTATCCAATATATGACGTTTTAGATATCCCGTGACTAGGGATTCGTAAGTTATAATCAAAACACGATCATTCATCCACAAGATGTCTTTGGTGTCTCAAGTCAAAGGACCACATACACAACCATGACATGAATCAACCTGATTGACAGTTAGGTATAATACCATTCAGGGATTCATACGGATCAATTCAGTGAACTCTTTCTCCAAAGAGCACCCACTATCTATCCTTAGTGTCTCCACACCGATGGCTATAGGATCAGCCAAATTATCATATGAGATAGATTAGATAGTACTATTCTTTACGGATAATTCGATGTACGTCTTGAATATCCTACGAATAGGAATGTTTAGAACATATGTTTAAAGACTAGTGATCACTATATTATGATCTCATCCCAATTCACTTAGTCATTGTACATGCCCATGAACTTCATTGCAAACATCACACAAGAATGACAATGAATAAATTTTATTTCAATGAATATAAACAAGATACATGAAAGTGTGATTGGCTTATAGGTCACATAATATCTATCAGGAATTCCCTCTTCTTGATGAATATAATAATTTAAGCATGAGTGAAATGACATGATAAATATAATAATTTGATAAAAAAGTGATAACATATATCATATTAACAAGAATTGTGTATTAAAACACCTTGATAATGATAAAAAATAATTAACCAATGGCACATTATCATATCACTACCAAAATCATGCCACATCTTCATCAGACCAAAGCCTAAACTCCAAGAATCTCATACTATTAGGATTTATATCATTTTAAATAAGCCACCCATGTACTTGATTCATTTGGAGCCTTTTGAGTTAAAGTTTTATCCTTTTGATGAGAGTAGTGCCCTCGGCATCATGTGTTGCCACAGTGAGACATAGCCACCATTGTTATGCCAAATACTAAATTTCGCCTCCACCACTTGCATTCCAAGTCCGCATCGCCTGCCCAAAATGCCACCCACATCATTCCATGTTGTGTAGCAACATCCTGCTATCTACACCACCTCATCATCATCTGCACCCCCTTTGTGATGTACATGTTCTGTTGGCGTCGCCTAGTCTTGTCCTAGCACCAAACTAAGGCCATTTTTGCATCGTCTAACACCAATTGCCTAATTGGGTGCCATCTAGTGCCAAAAATTGCAGTTTTGTGAGCCATCCACACATCACAAGTGCATCTGCATGAAGTATGGGTACATGTTCACGACAGACACATGTATTCCACCCTACACCACCTTGTGTGTCTCCCTCGCATCTTGTGCATCTCAGCATCATCTGTGTGTCATGCCCACACCAAAGGTCCATCTTACTCACTTTTGGTGATCGTGTGTTTTATAATGTTAAGTGTTTACTTGTGTGAGTTTCCACTATCATCTCCCCTAGTCGTATAGGTTCATGGTTTGAACTTTTCTTTAACCATTTGAGATTTTAAATGCGAAGCCTTTGTTCACCATAGTGTCTTTTAAGACAATCCTCTTGCCCTCGATCTAGGAATAAGGTGGATTCACCATCCACCCATTCAGCTTTAAGGGTCAATACTTAAATTATGTGTGTTTTGTGGCTTGTTTATTCACCATTAGATTGTCTTAGTCATCCCTCCCACGTCAATCCTAGCCCTCATGCTCCACTTCTTGAGCTTGATATTCAAGTTCATATCTCCTTGAATCTCATTACTATAATCAGAATGCTCTCTATTATTAGATACCCTGATTTACATTGTAGTCGCGATATATTGAGATAAGTGTCATTTTATTTGAAATTAAGTCTGAAATGACTTAATTTCAAGAAGACTTCTACCAGGGCAATGATTTGTGGAAATCTTTATGAAAATTTTCCCAAGAAGTCATATAATTTAGGTCATGACAATACAAGCATGATCAACATATGAACATTAATCAGCGGGTGAATTTGATTTATTAGAGAACTCTTTGTACCCCTCATGGGGACAATTATGTTTGGTCATTTACTTGTATACATGGGCGTCTCTTCAAGAGGTCAAACACCTTTGCTTTATTCATTCAAATCACTCTAGTTTCTTCCACAAAGCTATTTCTATCTACTCGCTTAAAGCCTTTTAGCTTATCTTTATTTGACAAATTTGAGCTGGATCAAATCCTAGGATTTTTGGGTGCTACGCCTTGTTTTAGCCATAATGGTGCTCCAAGCCCTGACCTGAATCTTGAATATGGCTCTGATTTAAATGAATGGTTTCGAGACCCTTCTCAACTCTGAATAAGCATAGAAAAGAAGAGGATCTTGAATGCCCAAGTTTCCCTATCTAAATCTCTCAAGAGATTGAGTGAAGATATGAGGAAATTTAACATAAATCAATCAAAAGGGTGTTTCAAAAGACACGGCAAATTTATGAACCCTCAAAATCAAATGTAAAATAGCTTTGAGATCAACCATCTTTAGAACCAATGAACGAGAAGTGAAGGACCCGTTGAAATTGGCCATTTCAAATAGATCTCCTTCAGCTCACAAGATTTATCTCCGGAACTCCAGTCTCTTTCTTCTCCTCAATCGATACGCCAAGCCTCAAAATGGAATAATCATAGATTTGGCCGATCTTGATCTATCCGCGTCTGATTCTCAACTCGATTGGGAAAAATGTCCTCGAGCTCGATCCTCGCCGTCGATCCATCGAATAGATCGATAACCAGGGTACTAATCTATGCCGTCCAGATCCGGCCATTACCAGGGTACTAATCCTTTCCTCTGCCTTCGCTCCCGTTCAGAGGAAACAGGAAGCTTGCAGTAATGTAAGGAACCATTGCAGTAATCCTGGAAGCCATTGCCACCACCTCCATGGTGCGTGTGGTTGTCGTGGAACGCGCCTTAGCTGCCTTAGAGGTCATGTGTACAAACTCGGAAAGGGAGACGGAGGTGAGAAACAACTCCAACGCCTTTGGACCCCTGACAGTTCCCACGGAGAAGATGGCTGGAAGTGGGAGAGATTGCGCGTTCGTGGCGGTTTACACCGGCGAGTGGGTGGCGGCGGCGCTGCCGGTGGTGGGCAGGGCGATGGTGCGGCACGCAAGGAGATTGCATGGCCGGCGTGCGACGGAAGGGCAGCAAAGTTTTGAAGGCGCTCAAGGACTCTGCGCATTTGGACCTCCCCAATAGGTTGGCGATCTGGTCGGTTTCCTCGATCGATCAACGCTCAATCATTGATAGGTAAATAGTTTAGACTTTCTAGAAATCGATAATTGATCAACGATTAACCATCTAGTTGTTGATCCGATCAAATGTGATCGATGAGATCACTGATCAATGATCATCTACCAGATCGTTATTTTCAGGGAGCGATGAGTTCGTCCGAATCGATCACTCCTTGACCGATCAGTTGATAGAAGCTGAATTAACATGATCAGTGATCCCCATTATGTAGATAAGCTGAAAAACTATAGGATCTAACAGGAGCCAAAAATTATAATCTAGGAGAAAGAGTAATCGGTGAGAATCGACAGAAATGTTGGAGCGTTTCATTTCGCGATCATCTCGAATAATCATTTCATGGAGTTTCCCCAATAATCATAAATCAGTTCATGGAGTTTCCTAATACCCAGTATTTGCAGGCAGAATTCTCAGACAAGGAACAACTCTTCCTCCCATATTATTCAAAGGAATCGTCACAATCAGGCGACCATTCGAAGGTCAACACAGTCGAACCCGCAACCACACCGAGGACTCTCGAGGAAGTTATCAACGGTAAAGGAAGCTGACAGAAGACCCACAGAGAAATAGAGTTCATCCGCGTCCCTAGAGACGCTGACGATATCGAGCCAGAGGAGGATCACCTTGACGCTGACGCCTTTGAGCTGACTCAGGCGATTCTCGGAGATGAGGCCAGAGATGGTGGAGCGGTAGCGGAGCTGGTAGGATCCGGAGATGGCGAAAGCGCAGCTGCCGTTGAGGGTGGCGGTGAAGGCTCCCGTGGACTCATCGATGGTGTAGCTCGTGACGCCTTTAGGGAGGATGCCGACCGGGAAGTTGTACGATTCGAGGATCTCGTAGGCGGACTGCGCGGCGGTCGACGTGACGGTCGCCAAGATCAGCACCCACGCGCACCGAACCCAAACCGGCGCCGCATCCATGGCTAGAGAAAGAGAGGAGAGATTTGGGTGTCGTCTTCCTCGAATCTCTATCTCCTACCTGTCTTTTCTATGAAAAACGTACACGTGAGTAATTGCACGAATAAAAATTACGGACTTTTTTGGCGGTTGGTATCAATTTTTGGAAAGATTTTTATATTTTAAAGGTTTTATTGTAATTATGTTGACGGCGGCGGGCAGCCATAATCGAAGCGAAAAAGATAAACGGGAATGGATGGAGTTTAGGAAATAAGTAAAATTAAAATTTATAGGGTTTAAAAGTTCTTATATGAAAGGATGGGTGTAAATATGTCATATGATGCCGAAGAAGGCACGTCTCTTCGCTGTCTTTTTCTCAATAATAACGGCACCGAGTACGTAAATAAATAAAAATGGAAGATTCCGGGTATCTTTGAAAAAGGGTTTTCTACAATACTTACATTGACAAGGTTTTAATGTAATTTAAACATCGTCTGTAAATCTATAATTAGATGCTGGAAAGCACAGATGGAAAGCCGATCCTCCATTTTGTTGATAATCAGGGTTCTACCCGACGGCGACGCGAACAAGCGAAGCTGCGCGTGGAGAATTTACTGTCATTGTGCTGACTACGAGCTAGGAAAGAGATCGGCTTGGTTAGAGATTGAGATGAGTACCTCCGACGAGGAAACCCCCACCAATATGACTATCTACATCAACAACCTCAACGAGAAGATCAAGCTCGAAGGTCCTAGTCTCAGTTCATTTATATGCCTTTCAGCGTTGTTCTTTTTTATGTTTTGGGAAGTTGATTAGCGAAAATGATTGAAATGTAGCAACCGCGGCAACTTTCGTGTTAAACCTCGGTTCTAGGGTTTATCGGTTGGAACGAGCAACATTCTTGAATGAGTGCATGCGTGCATCGTTCTCGTTGTATCTGGAATACCTGCGTTTTAAATTTAGGTATCAACGAGAAAATCAGTGGAAAATGTTCGCGGATTAAAGGAGCTAAGTTTAATGCGTCAAACTGTGAATTTACATCGTATTTTTAATTCATGAAAAAACTGTAATTTGGATTTATTTATGTGTGAGTGTTTTGGAAGTAGTAAGGTGATGGAGATTTTAATTTGTTGAGTTTTGTGGAGAAGTGAATTGTCGAGGTACAAAACTGAAAAATCCTTCAAATGAACTACGTGGAGATGTTTAAGGGTAAGCTGTCTTGTTTGTTCTGATGAGTTCATCATATTTTTGTTCTCACGTTCAGTCATCGTTCTCATGCGTACCTATTATTCGAAAGGTCTCTGACAAGCATCTACGGTTCAAGTGTTTCGTTCAAATCCATAAAAATAATTAACGACGTGTTGCCTTGGTTCTCTGGGGCTCTGATATTAAGAATAAGGTGGAGGATTTCAGGGCTACATTTTGACGAATTCTGGTTTGTTTGTTGGACTGGAGTGGATTAACCGTGTGAATTGAGGATGATCAACTTCCATCTTAATAAAGTGCAGAAATAGAGAAAGGCAGTGATTGGTTGCGATAGTTGTCTAAGAGTCACATAATTCAGATCACAAATGTTTATTCTGATGAGACAGACTTTTCTATTTTTCTCTTTTAAATTTTCCTGAGCAAATTAACTGACAATTTTAAGTTACCCACTTTGGATGCCTTTTTTTGCTGATGTGTTTTCCATTATAATGGCTTGTTTACTAATTTTGATTCTCTTTCATCAATAATCCAAATCCATTTGTGACCAGAGCTCAAGAAATCCTTGCGTGCGGTTTTTTCCCAGTTTGGAAAGATATTAGACGTGCTTGCTTTCAAGACCTTGAAGCACAAAGGGCAAGCCTGGGTTGTCTTTGAAGAGGTTTCATCAGCAACGGAAGCGCTCAAACGAATGCAAGGATTTCCCTTCTATGACAAGCCAATGGTAACTATAAGAATTATTTATTTCTTCGTCAATTTCCTTGACTTATGTGTAAATATTTGCAAATATCATTTAAAAGTTCTAAAATTCTAATGCTGCAGCGAATACAGTATGCGAAGACAAAATCAGATATCATAGCAAAGGCTGATGGGACTTTTGTTCCACGGGAAAAGAAGAAGAGGCAAGATGATAGAGGTGAAATTTTGCAAATTTAGCCACATCCCCTGTTTTTGCAAATATCTGATTTATATCTTGTGACCCGTCATCAAGTTTCTACCGTGTCTCTTCTCTAAGTTCCTGAATAGCATAGTTGTCTTACTATTTCACGAGTGATTTTGATGGATGATTTCATACGATAATTGTTTGTTTATTCAGCTGAGAGGAAACGGAGGGATCAGCAACATGATTCAAGCCGTGGTGGGGCAGGAGGAAACCAATCGCATGGTGGATATGGGGCTGCATCATCGGTGAGCATGCTCAACCTTTGCATCATATTTGTATTAGATTATATTTGTCTGAGTAGACATTCACCCAAAGTTTGTTCTCCAACTACCTTATTCATAATCCTTAGGCTATAGTCTGCTACAGTGACATTGTTCTTACTACGTGTTGTCTGCTGTTCTGATCTCTTTTTCCTGAGCTATAATTGGCACAACAATTTGTCTGTGCATACTCTTGTTTTTTTCCATACTGTGGGCTTAATTTCTCTCTCTCTTTCTTGATTTCCTTCATCTTGCAATCCGATCAACTTCACTCCATATGTTTTACGTGCACACACTCTTTCTCTCCCCCCATATTAGAAACTGATCAACTGCACTGTAAATTCACACAGAGAGAATAGGGATGGGGTTGAGAGCCTTTGGTTAGAACCAGAAAAGAAGATATTTATTCCACAGTCATATACAATATTTATACACTTTAAGTTAAACTATTTAAAAAACTAACCGTTGTAACGGCTAGTTTTCTAGCCGTTACCTGATATTGACAGATCGGGTAACTTAAGGTTAGGCCCATTAGTTTGGGCCTACTTATGCTTTCTACCTATTAGGCCTTTAAGCCTATTACTATGATATTATTTGGGTATTACACTTTACATTTACATCAAGAGGAGGCCAACTGGCCCATTAGTAGATAACACAAGTTGCAATCTCTCCCCAGTTAACTGGCATAAGGCATTCCCCAGGTTCTCTTCTCTCACCTTGGTAAACTGATCAATTTGACTCCACTTGTTTTTCTCCCTATCTGTCTATTCATTCAACTCAGAAACTGATAAACTTCACTTTTCCTTGTTTTCACTCTCATTGTAGACTTCAGCGCATCAGTTTTGTCTTATATGCTAAGTTCTCTTTATTGAATCATAGTGAATATTAGATATATATGATGGATGGGACATGATGGTGTGCATGCTTGTATGGTTGGGTAGATGGCGTCATATCCAAAGGGGGGAGCAGCGGAGGGCCCGGCGCCACCAAACAAGATTCTGTTTGTGCAGCATCTACCGCAGGAGACAACGCCAATGATGTTGCAGATGCTCTTCTGCCAGTACCCCGGATTCAAGGAAGTTCGAATGGTTGAGGCCAAGCCAGGCATCGCCTTTGTTGAGTTTGCTGATGAGTTGCAGGCCACCATTGCTATGCAAGGCCTCCAGTCCTTCAAAATTACTCCCCATTACCCCATGCTCATCACATACGCGAAAGAAGTAACCTCCTTTGGCTGGAAAACAGGTCGACATTTTTCTGGTTGTCTTCAAGGTTTGCAACTTAAAGCTTTACGTCTTTAATCAAAACACTAGTAGTTTAATTCTGTTAGATTCATGGATGGCAACAAATCAGAATGCAACATGTCTGCATCTTGATTTGAGGAACGAATACGAGTCTTACCGCGTATTCTAGTTTCTCTTTCATGCAATGTTCATCAGCATCTATGTATCTAGGCTAACACTTCTGTGCAAAGTCAGAAGTTTCAAGGTAAAATTAATCCCATGGTTACACATGTTTCTTGTGACATATTTATGTAGACATCCTCGTCACTTGAATGAGTCTCCACAGCTGCTTGTTTCTTCATACTAATAGACTTTCACAGAAAAAAGTCTCCCAAAGATCAAGATTTGTAGATGGATTGAAAAGGGCTTGCATGGTCACCATCGTCTAGCAATGCAACAAGCATAAACCTCGCCCTTCCATAAAAGCTGGCGTGTTGGTTTGTTGTCTAATCTTTCGATCTGAGTTTCTCTCTTCATATTGTCTCGAAAATATGTGTAGAAAATCTTTTGAGAGATTTTTACCTAGGGCTGCTTGAGAGTTAGAGCCAATAGATAGAAATATTGAATTCACATTGGTTTCAAGGCCAAAGAATTCAAACATCACTCATATTAAGTGGGTGTTTAAGAATATGTCAATGATTAATAAAAGCAGTGTTTGCAAGAAAAGATTATGTGCCAGCATGTTGGGTGTAATTTTTTTTCCCCGTTGTGGATCATTGGGTAGTCTTCTTGGAAGCTCTCTTGTCGACGACGATGTCCAGTAGAGGCAAAGGTAATGCGCACGGCCTCACGGTGATCTGATTCATTGATTTCTCCCATATTTCTTGTTCAATTTATTGTCCAAACATGCTTTTGCTCATGTATTAAACTCTATATGTGGTATCATAGCCATGCTTGTCTATGTCTAGACTAGATAAATCATGCATAACCATGGTAGTCCGTAAAACTTTAAGCTATGGTAGTGAAGGTGAAACATATTTTGATCAATTAAGGCATTCTTGAAGCACTAAATAAATATAAATGTGAAGAGATATGCATGTGTTTACTTATCTCTTGTATTTTTGTTACTAGACATTGTTTTTATACTCCTTATTGGGCTTATTCTAATAGGCCCGCTTATTTATACATGCAAACCTGATTGAACATTTATTTCATAAAGAGAGGGTTGATTTAATGTTCAAAATTGGTGGAGAGTTGTTTCTTCGTCTCTCTAATCATCATTTGCATCCATGCCTTCCTTCTCATGTACATACGTCCTTAAATCCATATAACTCACAAAGGATGTGAGAATTGAACCGCTTGACTTCAAAGAAGTCAAATGAGGTTGGTCTTATGATATAAGCAATAAAAAGAATGACGCATAATAAAACACGTTTATATTTATACCTAGTTAGCATTAAATATTTACAAATCGAGTAAATGAGTGGAATAATATGATGAGTACAAAGGTACCTTAAAAACGTGATACTGTGTATAATTTTAGGAAGAATTATACATTAGAATTTGTTGATAATGATAGAAATGAGCGCATCAATGACATATTATCAACCATCTTATAAATAAGATTAAATTCTACCTTAAATGGGTGAGACAAGGGTTGACTCAAATTTATTCAAAAATAGGAAGTTTACCATGCTTTGACTTCTTAAAGATGACAATCATCCTAAAATGAGATGATTCCATCGAATTGCTTTTAAAATTGGCTTGGCCACCTTTATATGTTCATGACTTTCTTTTGACCTCTTGTGACCATCTTTGACTTCATGAAAACAGAGTTGACTTGGCCCTAAAAAGGCAAAGGTGGAGAGTTCATTTCCATCTCTCCCCCTTATTGTAATATGCATCTATGCTCTTCCATATGTGTACCTATGTCCTTGCATGCACAAAATGGTGCAAAAATGTGAGAATTTAACTACTTGAGTTATAAGAAGTTAAGTGAGGGTTAGTCTCATAATAGAGACAAAGTATAGATAGTGATGCTTGTTAGGACATGTTCATATGTATACCATATTTTGTCCTTAGGAAATAGATATTCTCGTTATTAGAGTCTTAATGAGCACCTAACGATGGTATATTATGCATAGATGCACCTATCATTTTAGATTTATTGGCTGCCCAAAAAAGATGAGATGAAAAATGGGACAAGTGATGCTCACATCGGAAAAAGTGACTGCAAGCAACCACTTTCAGCCAATCACAATATTTGAAAGAATCTTCACACAAAAAAAAAACAAGACCATCAAACTTAAACTAGACAAATTGATCATACACTAATCATAAATAGATCCCACATAAATGCACAAATAATTTCAAGGAAATAGATAAAGGAAAATTAGTGATTCAAACTAACCTTGATCATGGCAAGCTTATGAATGTTGGAAAGGTCTCAAAGTGAAGAGTGTAATGGTGGTCTCAGAATCAAATAAAGATAAACAAAAGAGGGAGCCCATAGAGAACCCTTGCCCTCCAATACCATATGAGAGATGAAAATGGAGAAAAAAAGGGCTGATTTATCATGTGATAAAATGGATCATCATATATTCTAGGATGATCCACTATTAATATAAAAGTCAAATTAGGTTCAACCTAAGAAGGTTAAACCAAAGAAAAATTTATGAAATGACCCCTGCAATTCTTTTCATTATTTTAAGAATTTATACACGAGAAATAGAGATATTGTTTATGGATCCAATGGAGAAAAATTAGAAGAAAAAAAAAGAGTTGTATTTTGGGAGAAATCAAATCTCTAAGTTTAGGGATTTTTCTAGATTTCTAAAGTATTTTTAGAGAAATAATTTGTATTAAAAGTGGTTTAAAAAGGAGTTAATGTCGCAGCCATTTGTCATGTGGCATGTATGTGGGACCCAAGTGGCCCACGTGGGGCAAGTCTATGTGGCACCACACATGCATGAGTGAGTCAAGAGAGAGATGTCATGTATAATGTGCCCATCAAGGTAAGCTCCTCATTGATTTATTTACACTAAAATTAGGGCATGCAAAGATGGCTATACGGTGCCATCTCGATGATCCAATTAGCTCAACTATGGAAGTGCCACCATGTCACGGCCAATTAAGTCATGACATGTGGCTTCACCAAGGAGCAAAGATCAAGGACCAGCAACTATGATTTGTGTCGCCTTTTAAAAGGCTTACTATTGGATTTTACTCCAATCAAACACACCACATGGGGAGCTCTAATGCAACTAATTAAGATCAAATGATGGCGATTTATTCTTTAGAAACCACCAAGCCACATGTCACGATATGAGGCTATCCAATCATGATCAAGTGATCAGACGGCTTACATGACTCCCACCTTTTAAAATGTTGAAGCATTGATAATGGTCTAATCAAAGTGCACCACATGGTGCACTCCAATGCGTTCAATCATGATCAAACCACTAAAAATACTCCTCACTAAAATCATGATATCTTATGATCTAATAGGAGTTTTGAGTTTGAAATTTCATCCCTTTGTCCATCTATGGCCTCTGATCAAACAATTGAGTAGAAAAAATTCATGATTTTAAATGAATGATGATTTTACCCCCTCTAAACAATCAAACACTTAGATCTTATTAAAACCCAAATTTTCTATCTCTTCTCTTTATTGTGGCTCTCTCTTTGCATCAAGCGATTAGAAGGAAAAGGAGAGGGGGTCGAAGTCCAAGTGGAGCATTGTTTGATGATCATTTTTTCATAGAAATGCAATCAAGTAAAGGACTGCGATCAAAGCAAGTCTAGCATCACCAGGCCTCAAACAAGCCATCCATCCTCCTCACTGGGTCGAGCCTCAGACAAGCCATCATCTTCATTTTTATCTCTTTGAATTTCATTATTTTAATTCAGTTCTGATTTCTTTGTTAATTTTATCAAGATAATGATAATTTTATCATTTCACATCAATCTCTACACATTACAGTTAAATTCATACCTTTGTCCACACTCATGTCTATCATTCAAAGCTTCTGACCTCATTACCTTAGCTCTCTATGAATTTAACTCTTACTTTAGCAGTACGCTAGGTGAGAAACTTATAAATTTTATTGCATGAAATTTATACACAATAATAACGTAAAACTCGTGAATATCAAGTTCATTAAATGTCAAACAAGTCTTTGAAAGTTATTAGATTAATCATCATATTTTTCAGGATGATCCAAATTTTTATGAAGGTAAAGGGTTGTCAACTTTCCTATTTGTTTATGAAGGTTAAGTTAAGCTTTGACTCACCCCTTCAAAATTTCCTATTAGTTATATTTTTCACTACTAGATTGAAGAAGTATTAAATTTATGAAATCTTTAGATGAACTGTCGAATGAACAAAGCCACAATCAATTGAACACAAACAATTTTTAAATGCTTGTTCTTGTTTGTGAAAGCAAGTTCACTGAACTTGCTTCTCATCCCAGACCCACAACTCCCCCAGTCTTCTCATCCCCATCAAAACTGGAATAAGATGGCCTGAGATACGACCATCTTTATTTACAGCAATCTGTCTGTTCTGATATAACCTTCAACAAGTACATTAATCATTAATATTCGAACAGAGGAAATATGGGTGAACAAAATTTTAAACATGCAAAAATTTTTTACAGGAACAGATCCTTCACCAATCCTACAAACCTCTTTTGCCTGTCTCTGCTAGCCCTGAACTGCTCTGCTTCTCAGCATTGTTGCTGTCCTATGGACAGCAGCTTGCCTTCGGCCATAACTGGGGCGCTTCCTCCTCCTACAAATATAACGCGTTAAAAATACAATTATTGCAAATGGCGTCAAACCAATGGAAATGGAATTAAACACTCACATCAGTAGAAAAAGCCCAGCTCCAAGAGCTGTTCCCCAGGATAACATCTCTTTAATAGTCAGCCTCTTTAACCAAAGAAGGAAATCTTCTTCGCTGACCAAGTCCGAGGGCATATTACCCTTCCGGAACCAATTTGAAGCTTCTAAGCTGGCTTTGTTACCATAACAAAACGGTTCCTCAGCTTCGTTATTTGATTGACTGGCTGGCTGCACAGAGAAACCTGCAAACTGGCAGAGCTCCGTACCATTGGAGACCCACTCTCTTGCTCTACCACACATCACATCGTTTAATCCGCAGGGAGATAGTAGCTGAATGAGAGTGTGTATGGCAGTTCATTAGGAACTCAAAAAAAATACTATCTTCCATAAACTTAAAGACTTTCAAATCAGGTTCCATCATCTCGATCCAATGGTGACTATGGCCGTGGAAATCATGTACTTACCTATAATGGGCCCAGTAACAATATTAACATGTTTAAGATGCCAGATGACTTATTATTTGATAAATTGATCTAACCTTCTAGACAACAAAAATTACTAAATGGAGCATTCAAAATCTAGGCTGCGGAAAATGACGACCAACAATTAAAGTTAGATCAATCAAGAGCTTGGTCTCAATCTACCAGAAAAGCACAAATGGGAATTTCCATCCTTTGAACAATAGAAATGAAAGCTATGATTTGAAGATATTAAAGTCATATTTCATAAAAAGTTATCGAATAAATAGGAAAGAACAAAGCGAATAAAACACCCACCAGAGTTTTTCCATCCATGGAGAAATACGCATTGGAGCAAGCTCCAAAGACTTTATCACAAAACGAGGAGCATATTAGTGGCAGACCAGGTGTGGTGCCAATGTGCGGGTGGCATATAGAGCATTCAAGAACTTCCCACAAGTCCAAGCACTCTTGACTCGCTTCTCCCGCAGATGCCAGACTTCTGATGGATGCAAAAGCAGGAATTGTCTGAGCCGCATCGCAACAGGTGTTCTCACGGAAAACTCTGCAAAGGGTGAGCCCTCTGGGGCCTCTTTCTGCTCTCTTTCGGGGGTTTTCCTTCAGGCTTGAAGGGAGGAAACCGACCACCAGGAGATATGCACACGTTGGCAAATTTCCCTGTACAGCAATTAACTATAATAGGTGGATCTTCTAAATGGATGAAAAAAACAGGGTGAAACGGGCAATGAACACCTGCTATTCAATATTCAACCCATATCTTCGACTTTGGATGTGATCTAACAAATTTTTTATGTTCATGTCAGTAACTTTTAAGTAAGCTTGCTCTGAACGGAAATTCAATAAAACGACAATCAGGTAACCTAGCTTGGGGAACGTAAAATTAAGAAATAAATTATTGAAGTGTTTTTCATTGCCAAATGCCAATACAATCGTATGGACGAAAAATACTCACTCTCATGGGTCACAGAGCAATTTAGCGATAATAGTTCAGATAGATCCCAATGCTGAGAACTTTAGTATGTCTTCTTACGTAAGTTCACTAAGCACTGCACCACAGTAACGAGCAGAAGACCGATCCAAATGCGCTCTAGAGAAAATATGCAATACAGCTAAAAAAACCGTACGACGTCTACCGGAATCCCCAATTCTATATTTACTACTTGAGCACGAATAATGCGACTGATCTGCTGGTGCGTGTAATACCAAAAATGTCAACTAAACGAGGAACGAGGAAGAAAAAAGGGAGAAGCTAAAACCGTCAGAACGCAAGTCGACCGGAGAAAGCGAAATTACCCTGCAAGGCAGGAGATCGGAGGGCTGAAGAAGGAGAAAATAACGACGAAGAGGCAGATAGGACGGCGAGACACCGGAGGAACCGTGAAACACTCCTTCATCGTTCCTCTTAAACTTTCACTTGGATTCCATGCCCCTTTTTCAGCAGAAACGGCGTTACGGTTCCGGGGACGAGACCGCCATGGTTGGTCTTCTCCTTGGTTGAGGAAACATTTACGAAAATATTTGGGTTTTACGACAATTTACCCTGGATGCCCGTGGAAAACGAATTATTATAGGACACTGACTTCATTATAAAATTTAAAAAAATAGATATTCTAAATAATGAAAAAATAAATGTTTCATTAGAAATGTGTTATAAAAAAATTATTTTACACAAGCAGCTATAAAGAATTTACGAAAATTGGGTAATTTACTATATATAGATGAATAATATATATATATATATTAAATGGATATAAATTTAAATAAAAAATAGAAAATAGTTCTCTCAAGACATTTATATGTGTATATTTGTGTGTGTGCACCTCTATGTTTATCTCTTGTATTTACTTATTTAACCTTGTTTGTCTACCCCCTTAAAAGGCCTATTTAAGTGGGCTCACTTATCGGTTTATAGAGTGCTTCTTCACCCTAGAGTAGTTAGATCCTCATTCTCTCTTCTCACTTTTCGGTCCTCTGAAGGCTCTGTTTTGGTCCACCTTTACTTCTTTAAATCACCATTGCATTCCTCATTCTAGGCTCTTTCTGATGCCTACCATTTTTGTCTCAAAACATAAGTTTTTCTTGGGTCTCCATATGTCATTTCTTAGTTTTGCATACAATTATTGGCATAAATTCATTCTTGTGAAATGTTTCTTCAGATTGTTGAAGTTACATTTTGTCTCAGAAGATTCTAGTGTTTTTGTCCCATTTTAGAAGTTAGATCATGTGGATAAGATGGGATTATTTGCTCTCGATAATGAGTAGATGAACCTTGACAACATTGCAATCATGTTCTTGAGTAAGGAAAATAGAAATATCAAAGGACCTTTCATGATGAGTTTCTGATTGCACTAGTCCCAACTAGATGACCAACTAGGGTTTGAGAATTTTTCATGTCCTAAGTAATTTGAGGAGTGTCACAAGAATGAGGGATTACAAATCTATAGTGATTGTTTCCGAACATGTTCCATTTATGGGTAGCATAATCCCATCCCTTTTGAGAATATGTGATGTAGCTTGGTACCAAACATGTTAATGGCTCAACCTATTGATTGTGTAAAATTTATTTGAGACTAATGAATCCATATTTGATATCAAGTTAATTTAATTGAATGTCCAAGAAAGTGTTATTGTGCCCATTGGATCATTGATTGAATGTGCAATTGGGCCGACACAATTAGGTTCTGTTTTAAAAGAAAGTTACATGCTAAGGTAAAACATATCATGTTACATAATTTAACATATCATGTTAATCATATTTTTTTATATGAAACTTGTGTATCAATTAGACATAGTTTAGTGTTTATCATGAATCAACATGCAAATGTTTATAAATAATTTAGATTCCATATTTTTCTACAATATACTTTCAATTCATAAATTTATTAATATAATTTAAATTCTATAGAAACTTATTTTATTAGAATTTATTTGGAAACTAACTTAACTTGACTATATAATACTATTTTTTATTCAATGATGTGCGAGAAAAATAATGATTACAATCTTGAGTGGTGCATAAAATAGATGAGAGAGAAATACTATATGATTCTAGTGTATTTTTTTGGCGCAAGTAGTCCAAAAATGAGAATAAATAAGAACGATTGGATTTATATGAATGGACGTGAATAAACTTGAAGGAAGAAAAATTGAAAAATAGAGAATGAATTGATAACATGCAACTTATACTTGAAATTATATGATTATTAATGTAATTTAATGCATAAAATATTTGATTTTTATTCATGTTAACGTACTTTGAGTGCATATTCATCATTCTATACAATTTAAAGCATAAATCTCAAAATGCATTATTTTTTAGGGATAATCATACATAATTAAAGTTGAAATTTTAAATTAGACTATCCACATTTATAATTGAGTTTTAAATGCAAATTATAAGAGAAAATATTTTAATGCAAATTTATTCATTTTTTTAGTTTTATTTTTCAAAGGAAATGAGTGTATTTTTTAATTAGAAATTTAAATTCAAATGCATAGAATGATAGTTTTTTTTTGATAAAAAAGTGGATTAAAAAGGACTTATATCTTAAAAGTTATGAATTTTATAATATTAAAGAATTTTTTTGAATTTATTTTTTTATCAAAAAAATATTTTAAAAACTAGTTTTAAGTGCGCGCTAAAGTGGTTGATGTCATGGCATGCCTGATTGCATGTCGTCGTGTGGCAGCTTATGCATTCACGACGTGCATGCGTAACACATGCATGGCACAATGTTTAGTGCGTCATAAGTGATCAAGCGCCATTATTGGGCTTGAGCTAACTACATAGTCTGCATATCTATCTATATACGAAGATTTCCCTAACTTTTGTAACGTGAGACTATGTTTTTCTTTATTTTATACAAGTGATGTGCCGTGCTCAGAGGCATTAGATCTGAGCAAACTGATGGTACGTGGCGGCGCACTCTGATTCGGCAATGATTCACTCTATAAAAGCAACCAATTAGGATCGTTGAATCAGGAACTTATAATAGTTCAGATTTTTCAGGACCGATGGACTCCTATAGGACATGTGGCAACATCTCAAGCATCCAACGAAGATCAAACGGCGAGCGTTACATGACATTTAATCTTCATGTGGCTATGTGGCTTCATCGCGATGCTCCAATGGCTGAGGCTTAATGATGATGATTCAATTTCAATCATTCAATCATAACCATTGATCACATCTGAGGAGATGATCTAACAACTATGCCCAAATCTTCTAATATTTATACTCTCTCTCTCATCAATGGTGTATACATTATCGGATTTTTGATCGATCGAAACCTATTGGATAGCATAATCCTTGAATCTCTTCTTTCGATCATCTTCTAGACTCAATTATGTGTCTAGTGAGTGCTTGGAATCAAGATTTTTGATTTGTCTCTCGTTTCTAAATGGCATTGGAATTCACTCAATATAGATTAGATTAATATTTAGTTGAGAAAATTAGGTAATCTATCATCATCCAATCCAATTCATCTCTAATCTGATTTCTCATCTATATTATTAAATATTTCTTATAAGACCAAGCTAATTATTCATAAAGAAGTAATGATTTGTATTATCTTTTATTATCAAGCTTTTCATCTACCATTATTTTCTATTTTATCTTTGGAGCTTCAAAAATCAAATCGTTATATCAAAACCTATGTTCCCTATGGATTTGACACTTATGTTATGCTAAGGTAATTTAAGAAAAATATAAATATTTTATATGAATTAGATCACGTCGAATAACATAAAATCAACATATAATGTTGTTCATCGATAAATGAAAGGGATTAATGGGGATTAGCCTAGAGAACCTATGGTGTCTATGTGAAGTGATTTATTTATGAAGATTTATGTTACTACTATTTTTGGAAAGGAATCCAAACAACTGACTATATCAAAATTGGATGCAGATACCAGTATCTAAACTATTGACATTAAAAATTTCGGATTCACGTGCAATAGCACCATTTGACAAGTAGAAAATGTCATTGAAAACACATGATCAGGAAACAACAATAATTCCTAACTCACTTATTCAGATGATTTACTT